>CM035420.1:50277614-50467614 GCA_020310875.1 Ceratopteris richardii | reverse complement strand
TAGAAGCTCTCAAAGATGGTGTGAGAGCACAGCAACAATATATATCTGCAACGAGACTTTTCCAGTGCTTCATGGCTTCCGCATATCAAAGAGATGAAGTCAAGGCAAGGTGTCCATCAATCAATACACCTCATAAATAACTATACCGGCTGAATTTTGTGCAAGAACCATTGGGATCTGACCCCCTCGGTAAAGCATACCTTGCACAGGAAGGAGATACCTCAGCGAGCGAGAGGGAAGAGAGGGATCTACAGACACCCACATCAAGCTTTTGCACCGTCCCTGGTGCAATCTCTCCCTTATTTTACTTATTTCAAAGAGATCTAGTTATTCTGCAATTACTAAAAGAAACATGGTATGTACAGGGGTGGAATGCTTCCATTTTGACTTAGTTTAGATACTTCTTCACCCTGGAGATGTTAACCAGGGGAATCCTTTTTCCCTGCAGATCTTCCAGATGCACAGCGCCGTGTGGTAATACCTTGATCACCCTATATGGTCCTATCCATTTGGGTGCCAATTTAGTTGAAATTGCTGGAACTTGATGCACTAAAACCATGGATCCTTCCTGAACTTCATTCAATCTCAGATACCTGTCATGCAATCTTTTGCGCTCTTCTTGTGTTACTTGAAGTTTTTGCATTGCCCCTTCTCTGTATTCTTCTAATGCCACCAATCTCTGAATGGGGGGTTCAATTCCCATAGTTTTGATTCCTATTTCCTTTTTGATAATGAACTCAAATGCTGCCAATGCCTCTTTTCCATAAATTAAGCAAAATGGAGTCTCGCATGTGGTTCCCCTCTTCGTGGTTCTGAAAGCCCAAATTGCACCAATTAGTGCTAGTGGCCAAGAGCTTTGATGATCAAAAGATAATTTGCGAAGCAGTCCAATCAAAATCTTATTGGAACTCTCTGCTTGGCCATTTGCCCTTGGATAGTAGGCACAAGATTTTTTATGGAAGACTTTGTACCTGTCAAATATAGACTGGAGTAATTGATTTACAAAATGTGTGCCCCTATCACTAGTAATTTCCAGTGGACAACCAAATCTTGAGAAAATACGTTTATACATAAATTTAGCTACTGTTAAAGCCGTGCAGTCCATAGTAGCTTTAGCCTCTATCCATTTAGTGGCATAGCATGTGGCCATCAAAATATACTTTTTACCTCCAGGTTGACCAGTTGGAGTAATTGGTCCTATGAAATCAAGACCCCATCGTTCAAATGGGAGCCATCCTGTAGATATGACCAATGGTTGGAAATTCAATCTGGTTGGCGCGGGAGCACACCTCTGGCAGATGTGGCATTCTTTAGAAAACTTGATTGCATCCTTGAAAATATGAGGCCACCATAAACCTTTGTGGATGATTCTATGAGCCAATTCTTCCCCCTTTAGATGTCCTTCATTGTGTGCAGCCTCTAGCAGAGGATTTACCTCCTCTGGATAGACACACCTTCTCAATATATCATCTTGACAGTATTTATATAAATTTCCATTTATAAGAGAATATGCTTTGGTTTTCAGGAGCAATCTTCTCTTTTCTACAGGTGTCAAGTGTTCTGGGATCTTTCCAGTAGTCAGAACATGGAGAATTTCATCATACCAACCAGTCCGGATTGCTACTAGAAAAAGACTGCTATCCACCAATTCATCATTAATACCTGTTGCCTTTTCGCTCATTGCCCTCCTGGACACTTGATCTGCCATGTAGTGCTCTTTTCCTGGCTTAATATGAATATCAAAATTAAATTCTTGAAATAGGAGTAACCATCTCCAAATCCTTCCAGCTACTCTAGGCTTGTTTATCAAATACTTCAAGGGCTGATGATCAGAAATAACAACGAAATGTACACCAAGGAGATAATGTCGGAACTTCTGAAGGGCAAATACAATAGCCAAACCTTCTCTTTCCGTTGTATTGTAATTTCTTTCAGCTTGGTTGAGTAGTCTGCTTGCATAAGAGATAGGTCTATCCACTTTGTGAGATGATGGTTGAGCTAGAATTGCACCAACAGCATGAAGACTAGCATCTGTATGCACATGAAATTCCAATGACCAATTAGGAACACTTAAAAGGGGAGCAGTACATAGCCTCAACTTTAGTTCACAAAATGCTTTGTCGGCTTCAGCACTCCATGAGAAAGGGATCTTTTTACTGGTAAGCCTTGACAAGGGCTTAGCAATTTCTGAATACATCCTAATGAATCTTCTGTGATATCCCGCATGGCCCAAGAAACTTTGCACTTCCTTTGGGCTTTGTGGAATTGGCATGGAGAGAATAGCAGTAACCTTTGCAGGGTCAACAGTTATACCTTCAGCAGATACTATGTGACCAAGAAGAGTACCCTTAGTGACCAAAAAGTGACATTTATCAGGATTCAATTTCAAACCTGTTTTGAGACATTGCTCAAAAATTTCTTTTAAATTTTCCAAATGGTCATGGAAATCTTGAACTGCTGCCCTTCTATCTGTACCTGAAAATACTGAAAAGTCATCCATGAAAATGCGTAGAAAGGTTGTTAACCATTTGCCCAATATCAGATACATCGTTCTATTAAATGAAGCCGGTGCATTCTTCAAACCAAAAGCCATTCGAGTATAGACATAAGTGCCCCAGGGAGTGACAAAGGCTGTTTTGTCCCTATCATCAGGATGGATCACTATCTGATTGTAGCCACTAAAACCATCCAAGAAACTATACAAAGTGTGACCAGCTACCTCTTCAAGTACTTGCTCTATGAAGGGCTGAGGAAATCCATCTTGAATAGTCACTTTATTCAAAGCACGGATATCAACACATACCCTTATTTTTCCACTATTTTTCTTCGGCACAATAACCATAGAAGAAAGCCACCTGGAATGTTCTACTGGCACAATTATACCTGCTTCTTCTAATTTTGTAATCTCTGCTTTTACCGCCTCTACATACTTCGGATTGAGTCGATATGGCCTACTTCTTACAGGTGCAGCTCCCTCAACCAAGGGTATCCGATGTAATCCAAGCTCTTCTGGTATTCCTGTTAGATCTTTGTAGGACCATGCGAAGACACTTTTGTAAGTAAAGAGCAAAGAAGTTACCTTCTGTAGTAAATTAGGATAATGCCACAACCAGGATGCCAAATGGACTACTTGAGGGTTCTCTTCATCCCCTAAATTTACTTCTTGAACCAATGTTTCAGGACTGGCCTTGTTTGATAAATCATCTCCACTATATGCAGGAGTGGAGTTTAATTTATATTCTGCAACATGTTCTTCCATCCATCCTTGAGGTATATCTGAGAAAGGAAGATCTTCTCTGCCCTTGGGTTCAAAATATTCTACCTCTGATACTTTTATCTGGGTTGCTTCCTCAAGGCTTGTGCTTTCCTGCAATTGCTCATTCTCCAACACCTTGTGGTCATCATTGCCCTTTCCTGTAATTACCTTATCTGCAACTTCTTCCTCAATTTCATTAATCTCCACTATGCAACACTCTACACTTCCCATCATCCAATTTAACAATGTATCCTCTTCTTGGGGTAGAGAGGGCATTACTTGAGTGTCCACAGTATATCCAGTAGTTTTTCCTGAGTCGAATCCTTCTTCCAAATGTAGTTGCAGTTGGCTATTGGTATTTGTTGAAATCCATAGTTTATTTTTTCCCCAATCTTGCAAAGCTTTTGCTTGTCTCAGCCAAGGTCTCCCCAGGAGTAGAGGGTAAGAAGTCTCCTGTGGAAGTGCAATAACAACAAAATCTAGAACAAAATGGCAGCCCTGTACTACCATCAGTACCTTCTCAATAATGCCTAGTGGCGCAACCCGATGTTGATCTGCCAATGTAACCGTGAATGGTGCCAACTTGGTGGGGTTCAATTTCAGCTTCTTCATTGTAAAATCTGGCATTAAATTGATACCAGAGCCTCCATCTATGATCACACCTGTGAGAGCTTCATCCTTTATACAAACAGATAATCTTGAGCTTTGGTAGTCTGCTAAGGGTGCAAGGGGAAAAACAACCATGAACCCATCTATACTAGGTGATTGGACCAAGTGAGCAGAGTGTATAATCTTCAGTAAGTCACTTCTTATTTTTGAATCCATGCTTATAAGTTCATATAGACTAACCTTGTGATGAATACCTTTCAAGATCTGTTCAATGTTTACCTCCTGAGCATTTTCTTGCAAACTTGTTGGTTGGCCCTTTAGAGAAGTAGTCATCTTATTATAAGCTCCTTCAATTTCTGCTTGGTCCTTCCATCCAGACTCCTTTTCTTCCTCTTTATCCTGAAATCCTTGTTGTTCATCTTTCTGGGTTGCAGCTGCTTGCCTAGCTCTAGTCATCATGGGCATTGCAGAAGATGAAACAGCATAAGTCTGAGTGGTTTTTCCTTCTTCATGTGGAGAGACTGCAATCATATGAATTGGAGTAGGACGACCTCTTGGGCAATCTTTGGTATAATGATCCTTGGCCTCTGGACAATGTTGACAAGGAGGTGCATCTTCTCGGAGGGAACACCTATTTTGCATGTGACCATATTCACCACAACGATAGCACATCAAGGATCTATTATATCTAGGCTTTGCAGGCCTATTCTCCTCTCTATTAGATGTATTTGAAGTACTAGCATAGTACGAATCCAAAGTTTGAGGGTTACCTCTCTGCTGTGTACTCTTGAGGTAATAGCAATCTCTGGCTTCATGATCATCTTTTCCACAAAATTGACAGCTTACCTTAATAGGGCAATTATCATTGGAATGTCCATTGTTGTTACAGATTGTACACCAAATTTGTCTCCTTATATCCTGAGTGGTCTTCAAGTCTTCTAATTCTCGGCGAAGTTGGGCCACTTCATCATCAGTTCGACGCAGTGGTGGCAAGACCTTCTCTTCTTGTTGATTTTGTTGCATCTTCAATGCCTCCAGTTCCCTCCTTAGTTGCTCAATAGGATCCAGGTCTGCAGCATACTTAGGCTGTGTATCCCCTTCAAAATGTTGCCTTGCTTCTTCAATGTGTGATGCCGCTGCAACAAAATCATTGAGGGTGGCATCCAATCTAAGAGACTCACGAAGCTTCTGCTGAGATGACCTGGGCAGAGCCTTCTCTATCCACTTTTTAACCAAAAATTCACATGGAGCATGTGGTAGACGTGCAACAAGTGCTTTTGTTCTAGTGTGAAGTTCATGAAAAGATTCACCTGGTCTTAGCTTTAAATTCTCTAGCTGATCTAGAGCTCTTTCTGAGGAATCACTTGGGCGGAATGTCTATGAGAACGCCACCTTCAAAGCCTCCCATGTAGTGAAATGGCCATCTGCATATTGACTATACCATTTATCTGCAAGACCCTCCAATGTGGATGGAAAGAGTGCCAGCATTGCATCCTCTCTATTTTGCAAACCTCGTCCACGGCATAAAGAGATGAATCTTCTCACATGATCATCAGCATCCTCATAGGCTTGTCCCTTGAAGGTAGGGAATTTGATATTTAATCTGGAGAGTAAATGAGAGAGATCCTCCATTTGTACTGGTGTTTCTTCGGACGTATCTGAGGAGAAGTCTAGAGTTCTCCTATACCTCTCTTTTGACAATGGTGTCGTACCCAAATCAATAGATAAATTTAGGGAAGGCAAAGGGGAGGTAGACTCACTAGCCGTGGTTATTGCTAACTTGTTAAGGTTCCTCCGAACACGAAGAGATTCTTTATCTGCTCGTGTATGGGTCATGTACCTATTCGCAATTGCAATAGAGCAAAACACCTCTCACAAAAATGCAAAGGTCCCACCGGGCGTGCCAAACTATAGAGGAGGTATTGGGGTATCCGCTTTTAACAAAAGTAGAGAATGCAAACTAAACACGTCCAGTACATCACCTACTCAAGGGGGGTTCTCTTTAGGGAAGTATACCCTTTAACACTTCTGTGAGCAGGTAGATAACACGGTTTGCACAGAGTGGTAATCCTTCAGAAAGCATAGACAACCAATGACCAAGGAAGACCATACACTTCTTGATTCGAATCAGATGATTACAAGGTTGGGCAAGGTGATGTTCAAAAATGCAAGCTTAGGGCTGACAAGCCACCCTAAAAGTATTAACTCCAATACCACAGATCAGCATAAGGGACCGCTAATATGCAGGCTAACTCAGAGCAATACAAATGGTAGAATTTTTCAAGAGAATGGAGATTAATCAACACACTGACTCATAGAAAAGAAAATAAATCCCAGCTACTCTCTTACACTATAGTGCTCATAGTCCTCCACTGAGAAGCCTACCCTCTGTATCCAAACTACAGAGTAGCTCCTACAATAGGCTTGAAACCACCAAGTGCAAGAGAGAACTTCTGCACGTAAACACGCGTCAATGTAACTCCCAAAAAATGTACCCAAATGAGCACAAATCCATTGTTTTTATAGGCCTCAATAGGTCAAGAGGGCCTTGCTTCATGTCCACTGATCCGCGCCGGTGGATTGCCCAGAATTGGGGGGTAGGTCAATTATTCCACTTGATTGGAATTGGATCCACAAAAATAGGTAGTCGTCGTGAATGGTTGGCGGCAACATTTTTTTATCCATTTTTACTTTTAACAAGCTACTTTTACTTTTAACCGAGTTTCTCATTTTGTGTTGCTTTGTTATTTCCTCAAATCCCTCAACCTTTTATCTGTTAGCATCTGTTGTGAAACCCTTACTTCTTGGGTTCCAGTAGAATGATAAACAAGACGATGTTCATCCCACCCCTCATAATTTCCTGACTCGTAAAGACGACCATATCTACAATGCCCAAATTTATGGTTGTGCTCGAGACCATAGTCCACCCTTCCTCCTTTTAAAAAGTAGAACAGCTCTCGTGCCCTGTCATGAATACTTGTCAATGGACCGAGGTCGGGTACAAGAACTCGGACATCTTTTTCCTTAGCTCCTGCCCTGTAAGAAAGCCTCCCCTTTTTCCCTTTTCCAAAACCGAAGATCCCATGAACAAGAACAATCGGTGCATCACCATGTCCATCAACAATCGTAGAAGTGGCTTGAATCTGCCTCCCCTAAAGTAATCTCTGATTGCGAATTGGCATTGGCGCTTGTCTGTGTTGATATAGCGTTTTGAAAAGCTTTTCAATGTTGCACATTTGACAATTGAGCCTGAAGTGATAAACTCATGTGCATCTTGCACTACAGCTGAGAACAGAATGGAAGCGGCATATAGAATGTGTACAAATGCACTAATTGAAAGTTCTGTGAGACGAAGAGTGATGGAGATCATCATTTCCACACTTAGTCATAATAAACTTGAAGCCCTGAGCTATTGAGTTTTCATACAAAAATGTGAGGCAATTAATAGCAGTCGTAAGAAGCTGCTTAGATGTGTCGTTGATGCGATGCATAATGCATGTGCATGCATGTGAAATGTAAATGTATATGTATGTATGTGATGTGAAGCAATGCATGTGATCAATGTGTGTTTATGCATATAAAGAGTGTGTGATACATATATGCATGTATATTTGTGAGTTTGTGCATGAATATTAATACGTCTATAAGAATGCATGAATGTTGTGTATGCATGCAAAAATTAGTGTATGCATGAGAAGTGTAAAATGCATGTGCATATGAGTATGCATGTATGCATGTGAAAGGATACATGTGTACATGTACATATGTGACAGTATTTTAGTACATGTACATATGATGAGTGAATGCATGAGTATGTAAAGTGAAATGTATGCAAGTGTATGTTTGCATGTATTTGTAAGTGCATGTGTGCATGTATGTTAGCATGTGTAGTGCATATGTAAGCATGCAAGCATAAAAATATGTATAAATATATATGAATAAGTGCATTATATGTATGAGCATAGATATGTGCATATGAAAAAAATGCATGTGCTAGGCATGCATATGTATAGTATATGTATGCATATATGTTGGAAATGTGTGCATGCATGTTAGGAGTATATGCATGCATGAGTGATAAAGCATGAGTTGTATGTGAGTGCATGTGCATATTAGCATTAATGCAACTACATATGAATGTAAGTAGAATTATATGTGTGTCTGTGTTAAATAGACATGTTTACTTGTACATAAAAACATATTTAAGTTAAAAAATGAGTGTTTTATGTTAATTAAAAACATCTTTATATTGGTTAATGACTTTTTCTGCAGATCATTGTGAAGAGATTTTGTTACAACTTATATTTATAACCATCAATAGATTTAAAACATAAACCTAACTATATATATGCACTTATAAGTATTAATCTTTTTAATTATTATTTAATTTAACTAATATTAGTTAGTGCCACCATAAAAATAAAAATTAATGTGTCATTCTTATATGATAGTTATTCTAAATAATAGGTAGTAGTTAAATTACTTAATATTTAATGTATCTAATTATTATATTTTAACTAATATACGTAATTCATATTAATAGTATATAACCAATTTATATACGTTAGTATATTGAAGTGTAAGTTAGTACTATTCTACACTAAGTATGCATGAGTGATTAAGTTAGAATGCATGATTTAGTAAGTGTGTGAGTTAAAAGAAAGTTCGTGCGCACATTTCTACTTGTGTTTGTGTATATAAATGAGGGAACATGAGAGTTTTTGTTAATGACGTTTTCTGCAGGTACGTCGAATCCCTGAGTTTGAGAGAGAGAGAGAGGGAGTGAAGGAGAGAGGTTTGATTACATCTCTTCTTGACTAGTTGATTGATTTGCAAAGAGAGAGAGAGAGGAAAAAGCTTCATCTTTTTGCTCCTCCTCCCAGCGGCAAAAATATGCATATACACGAGTAACGACTATTGCTGAGGCTATTCTCACATGAAAAAGGCAATGGAGAGAGAGAGAGGGGGAGAAAGAGAAAGAGAATTCTATGTCTCTACGCTCCTCTCTATGATCTCATAAAAAGCACACACAGAATGGCATGATGGCGTATGCATGGATGACGAGCTTCTCGACCATTATGTTTTTGTCCATGATTTGCATCTTAATTTTGTTGGTTTCATGGAAAGAAGTTGTTGTCATCTGTAAGTTAGCCTCATAGATGAAATTTGGATCATTTTGTTAGGCATCATCATGTACAATAGTAGTTCTTCTTCCTAGTCATTTGTCTGCTTATTTTCCTTCGGCTGGCAAGGCTTTCTTGTCAAGACCTCTGATTTGTTTGATAGGTCTTAGCATACAGTTCCTCTTTGGAGACTCCATGGCCATGCGGCTACTTCACATTGCTACAAGTCAAAGATGGGCTACTAAACACACTCTTACAGTGTTGCGTGTGGACGGCGAGAGAGAGAGGGAGAGAGAAAATGCATTTCCTCCCCTTGACCTATGTTGCAGATGCGATCCGGGAGAGAGAAAATGCATTTCCTCCCCTTGACCTATGTTGCAGATGCGATCCAAAGGGAGTGAGCCCCTGCCCCAATCTCTGAGATTTTGCATGCTGAGGGATGCCCTGACATCGGAGAGAGAAAGAGTGAAAGAAATCCATGGATGGCTGTAGACATGCATGAAAACGGGTAAAAACGAGTGGAAGATAGACTACAAAGTGTGCTGTTGCATGAAAGAAAGAGAGCGGAGAGAGAGAGGGGGGAGATTGATGCAAAAACGATCAAATCGTGTAGAAGCTAGAGAGGGAGAGCATTCATTGCTGCTAATTCTCTGACAGAAAGAGGAATTGGCTTGCCGAGAGAGAGAGAGAGAGAGAGAGAGAGAGAGAGAGAGAGAGAGAGAGAGGAGTTATAGCAGCTTCTCTCGATTTTCAAGATGTCAAAACCACGGATTTTATGTCTGTGGTATTTCGTCGGCTCAAATGTGCTTCAAAACATGAGAAGAGAGTTGTATTAATTGGTCCGCCCGGATCTGGAAAGGGAACACAATCACATGTCATGAAAGAAGAGTATTGCCTTTGCCATCTTGCAATAGGGGACATGCTTCGAGCTGCTGTAGGTGTGGAAACCCCTTTGGGTATCAAAGTGAAAGAGGCTATGGACAAGGGAGAGCTTGTCTCTGATGAGTTGCTTGTGGGCATCATTGATTGCTTGTGGGCATCATTGATGAAGCCATTAAGAAGCCATCTTGTGAGAAGGGATTCATTCTCGATCGTTTTTCAAGGATTATTGTGCAAGCTAAAAAGCTAGATGCAATGTTAGAGAAGCATTCATTCAGTGCAAGGATGATAATGCAAATGTATTAAGGAGTAGGCTAGCTGCATTCCACAAGCAAACAAAACCCGTTTGATCATTATAAACAGAAAGGGGTAGTCAAGACACTAAATGCAAAGAAGATTTCAAAGGTAGTTATAGAAGGAATTAAGGAATCTTTGGGTTAGAAAGATAATTCTTCCTAAGATTATTTCTTCAAGCAATGAGGCATCACTTTCTAACCGATTGACAGAATCATTCTTTTGTTTCCTTCTGAGGATTCAAATTCAGGCTTTAGTGTGATATAGTGTGCAATGTTTCGAATAGAAATTTATAATAGCATGAGTGAGTTATGCATGTGCATATGCAATGTATGTATGCATATGTATGTATGAATGCATGAGAGTTAGAGTATGCATATTATATGTTAGTGCATGTATATGATATTTGCATATTAGATGTTAGTAAGTGCATATTTATGAATGCATGTTAGTATGAATTCTTATGTATGCTCGTAAGTGCATGTATATTCTAATGCATGTTATGCATATATATATTATGTATGTTAGATATGAGTTAGTGTATACATATTAGATATAAGTTAGTAACTGCATGTTAGATGAAAGTTTGTATACATAATGTATGCATGTATGCATGAGTGTCTGCATGTTAGCATGCGTGCATGTGCATGTATGATAGAGTGCATATGGGTGCATGTGCATGTTAAGATAGGTAAGCATGCCTGTAAGAATGTGAGATGCATGTAAGAATGTGAGATGCATGTATATGTAAAAGTGCATGTATGCATGCGTAATGATGCATAATGCATGTACATGCATGTGAAATGTAAATGTATATGTATGTATGTGATGTGATGCATGAATGCATGTGATGAATGTGTGTTTATGCATATAAAGAGTGTGTGATACATATATGCATGTGATATATATGCATGTATATGTGTGAGTTTATGCATGAATATTAATAAGTGTATAAGAATGCAAGAATGATTTGTATGCATGAAAAAATTAGTGTATGCATGAGAAGTGTTAAATGCATGTGCATACGAGTACGCATGTATGCATCTAAAGGGATACATGTGTACATGTACATATGTGAGAGTATTTTAGTACATGTACATATGATGAGTGAATGCATGAGTATTGTAAAGTGAAATGTATGAAAGTGTATGTTTGCATGTATTTGTAAGTGCATGAGTGCATGTATGTTAGCATGTGTAGTGCATATGTAAGCATGCAAGTAGAAAAATATGTATAAATACGTATGAATAAGTGCATTATATGTATGAGCAAATATATGTGCATATATAGCCTGAGAATCATGTTGTGCACATGCTGAATCATTCATAGATCTTTCATAGTCTATGAGATTATATAGCCAATGACATAAAATTCTAGAAGCATTAATGACATTGCCATTCGATAGATCATGAATCGTACATCTATCATCAACAAATTTCACAACCAAGCCAATCTTGGCTAAAGCTGAAACTGATAACAAATTCTTCTTGATGCCTGGCACAAATAAAGGATCCGCCAATGTAAAAGAACTACCACCAGCAATAATCAGAACGATCTTACCAACTCCCATGATAGGATAAGAGGCGTTGTTGGTGCATGTGATAGTATTCCCTGTAGGGGCAGGCTTGAGTAAAGTGAAGAAACTATGCTGTGAGGTAATATGTTTGGTTGCCCCACTATCAAAGTACCAAAACTCTGAGTCTACTATAGACATACACTATTTAGGAGAAGATGGGTCAAAACTCCAAATAGTAGTAAATGTCCATTCTTCATTATGCACTAGATTAGCAGAATTTGTTTTTGTTGTAGAGGCTTGTGCAACAATCATTCCAACCTCTTTCTTCTTTGCCTCTTTTGCAGCCTTTTTTGGACAATACTTTATGACATGATCATTTGCTTTATAGTACTTGCAATTTTTTTTTCTTTTTGTTTTCTTATCATTTTTTTTATCCTTCTTTGATTGTGCAAAATTATCAGATTTTTGCTTACTAGTAGAAGAGCTCCATTTGCCTTTGCCCTTCTTACTAGCTAGGAAAGCTTGATCTACAAAACGCATAATGGACCTGTTCTACCTAGACTAATCTACCTACAACAGAACATAGACTAACTCCTCAAATGTCAAGGAATTTGGATTGCCTTTCATAATCAAACGAAGAGTAGAAGCAAAACTCTGGTATGAATAGGGAAGACCATTTAGAATAGTCTGCACAAGTGAACTGTTAGGCAAGACTTCATCAACAAAACTCAACTAATCTTTCAAATATTTGATCTTTGTCAAAAACCTATTCATAGAATCACCTTCATTGATGTGCTCAATCTCCAACTCTTTTCTTAGTAAGCAACATGATCCTCATCCCTTGCCTAGTATAAAGTGGTAAATGTATCCCAAGCATAATTAGTTGTTCTGCAAGAGCGAATATGAGGAATAATGGCACCTTTGAAAGACAAGGCTATCAATGCATGTGCCCAAGCATCTCTACCATCCCAACAAATTTTCTCTACTGTAGGTGCTGCAGAAACTGTAACACAAATAGGAACATAAAGACTATGATCATCTTGGGGTTTGCCCACAGCCATGGCATAGACTATGAAGAGACCTTCTCACCTGTTGCTAAAATTCCTACCATTAGAGTACTTGTTAGCATTGGTGCATCAAGGAATTAATAGCTGTATCAAGTAGATGTAAAGAATGCATTTTGCAATGGTTGGATTTCAGAGGAAGTCTTTATGGCACAACCATCTGGTAATGAAGATGTACATCATCCAAATTATGTGTGAAAATTGAAGAAGGCTCTGTATGGATTGAAGCAAGCTCCAAGAGCTGGGAATCACAAATTATTTACCTACTTGGAGGATCAAGGATTCAAAGCTAGCAAAGCAAACACATCATTATTCATCAAGAGGAATGGATTAGAGGTTACATATCTCTTTGTATATGTAGACGACATTATATTTACACGGAATGATGTCAATGGGATTAAATAGGTAAAGGCCAAAATCAAGGATGAATTCAAGATCATGGATCTTGGACCTCTCACTTATTTTCTTGGACTTGAACTTATCTATATAGATTCTGGTATCTACATCAGTAAAAGGAAGTATGTACATGACATGCTTTCTAAATTTAAAATGGAGAATACTAAGTGTGCAGGTACACCCATGGAGTTAAATCATAAGATAAGCTCTTATGAGAGAAAACCTATTGAAGATATCACAAGCTATCAAAGCTTGGTAGGAAGCTTGAAATATGCAAGTCTCACAAGGGTGGACATATGCTATAGTGTTAGCATACTCAATCAATTTATGCACAAGCCAAGGAGGCCACACATGAAACTAGCTAAGGGAATGCTCAAATACTTGGAGGGCACCATCAATGAAGGTATTTTCTACCCCTTTACCTTTAAAATTGATATCAAGCTTTACTAAGATGCAGATTGGGCTGGTTCAAAGGATGACAGGAAGAGTACTTTAGGATATTTGTCATTTGCAAGATGAAAACTATTTTTTTGGTCTTCAAAGCAACCAACTAATGCTCTATCATCTATTGAAGTTGAATATAGAGGATTGGAAAATGCAACACAAGAAGCTATGTGGTTAGAATACTTATACTCTCATTTGGGGTTACATACCTTAACTCCTCATATTTTTGGTGATAATACAAGTTCACTCCACTTAGAAGCTAATCATGTTTAGCATGCTAGAACCAAACATATTGAAGTCCAATATCATCATGTAAGAGACAAGCTGATGAGCTAGGATATTCAATTGTCCTATGTTTCCACTAATATTCAATGTGTAGATATGTTGACTAAGTCATTGGACGGTATCAAGTTAAACAGGTTCAAAGGCATGACTAGATTGCTAGAAATCAAGGAGGACTGAAGACTCAAGCATACTAGGCTGGCGGGGGAGCTATTGGTGTAATTTATCCAAGCCTAATGCTTGATCATTCATAAATGTAAAGCATTAATTATGCACACTCTCGATGAGAGAGACATAGAAACATGCTCTTGTAGCTCTTGAAAAGTTATTATCTTGGAAAGTAAAAGTTTTTGAAGAAACTCACTACCATGTTAGGCAAGAATTACAAGTTGAATTAGAAGTGATTGAATTACAAGTTAAACACCTATGTGTAGTTATGGATTAGAGCAACAGTTAGAGCTACATTCTGGAGAGATTCTTATCAAGCACCAAGCCACAAGTGAAGCACACATTTTGCTGCTCCTTCTAAAGCTTCATGTCCATTCATATCATTTTTAATATGTTCCATACAGATGAATTTTCAAGCAATACTTTGAAGTTGTTCTTATGTGCTACTACAAGTTCATATTCTGATTTTTAGTAAACTTCACTGAGTGCGTTCTTTGTGTATACTTGATCTTTTGTTGAGCTTTAGATTGGCATAGGTGATTTGATAAGTCTATTTTCATCATAGCACTTTTCATCATAGCAATTTTCATCATCTTTTGTTTATTATTCTGTGAACTACATTCATTTGATGCTAACTAGGTCTATAGGCAAGTTAACTCCTAAAATGTCAGGATGATACCAAAAAGTTCGTAGATTGTTTTCTCCTAGTATGGTTCATAAAAAAAAATGAAATTTTTTGCTTCAAATTCATTATATATCTATATAAAAGTGTGAAAAAGGTCTATGTTCAATTTTCAACAAGTTATGAGCTCTAAGTTAATTTCTAGAGTGCAATCCATCCCAAAATAGCAAGTTTCGTTTTGCTTCATACGTTTTGTATCAACTAGTATCTTTTGATGAATCAATTTGAGATTGAGTCCAAAAGAACTATGATGGTTTATATGCATCCTTAGCAAGCACAACATGTCTACTTATATGCGAAGTTATTTTGGCAGGTGTAGAACACGTTTTGCAGCACTAGACACATCTTTGGAGTGTATCACCCATCTCCCTTTACACAACCAACATAGATGACAAAGTCATACATGTATAGCATGAGACATAGAGTTCTTGACAAATGCAAAGCAACAAAAAAAAAAAACAAAGAATTGAAGAAGATGCAAGAAGAAATAATGACTATTGTTGTCCCATCTTGTCGCGAATCTTGTGTATTCTTTCTTTGACTTCCTGTTGTGCTTCCTTTTTGATCCTTTGTAAATCTTCTTATCTATGGGTTCTAATGTGCAGCTTATATGAGTGTTTTCTCATAAGTGGCTCTAGATACTTCTTCACTCTACAACCGTTAATGTAGTTACGCATGATTATTCCATCTAGAGTGGCTACGTGCATGGCACCACTACGTCTGATTTTGTGCAAGATGTATTATCCCTTCCCTCTCTTGTGTAACTTCTTTCCCATTTTCTTGATCGTGAATGCTAAAACCAAGTCGCCTTCCATCAAGTCCTTATCTTTAACATGCATATCAAAATAGGTTTTTTGTCTCTATTTGGTGACATATTAAGAGTTAAACACATGGAGTCTAGTTGTTCCCAATTTTTCTAAGTTAGCAATCCTATCCTCCAATTCATGTCCATTCGACTGTAGGGTTTTGGCTACTTTCAATGTTGGGATGAGGAATTCCATGGGTAAGATACCATTCTAGCCATAAACCATTTTGAGAGGTGTTGTTCCTAAGTTGGTCTTATAGGCAACTCTATATGCCCAGACAGCATGATGCACTTGAATTATGATTGCTAATCTAGTACCACTATGTAGAATAGCTTGCACTTTACATCCTTGGTATTCCGAGACTAAGGTTGTGTTTTCTTTCTTACCCTCACAATATCCTCCTATCTTGTCCAATAGCAGTTGCATGTGTTCTTACCTTTCCACTCCTAAGTCACTTTCTTCATCTCTTATTGGGGTGTTCATGCACATGTTTCTCAATTTAGGGTTTTGTTTCACTAGCTCACCTCAAGAGATTTTACAAGTAACATCCATGTATTTCAGCTCTTGTGATCTTCCCTTTTTGCACTTGTTCATGTAATCTCATCATTCTATAGCTAAAACTTTTATCATCTCTTGCTCTTTGCATAACACCCTCCCCCTCTTCGGTCATGGGAGGTACCTCTGTCTGATACTCTTGGGCTTTTAGTTCTCTTAATACTTTCCAAATTACTTGGTCCATGCATTTCCCCCCCCCCCTCTCTCTCTCTCTCTCTCTCTCTCTCTCTCTCTCTATATATATATATATATATATATATATATATATATATATATATATATATATATATATATATATATATATATATATATATATATATATATATATATATATATATAATTCTTGTTGAATTCAACATTTGATCCGTCTCCAAGATCTTCCAAGCAGTCTCAATTTATTGCTTACACATCAAAAATCTCCTTCTTTCCTCTTAAGGCAACGGGTATCCTTCCTATTTCTTTTGTAGTGATATTTTTGTCACTTTTCTTTGATATTCTTTTAGCAATTTTTCATTTGTTTGGATAAGGGAAATGTTAAACTTGATCCTCCTTTTTGGTCTTTTTCCTTGTATTTGATCTTTTCCTCTTCCGCTTGATCCACCTTTTTTGCCTTTGCTTTGGATCTCTCCTTTCTATTTTTCCATGAGTTCTTCTTCTTTTTATCTTGCCTCCCATCCACATTTGCTTCATCTTTTGGGGTTTCCCCATTCCTTAATGTCTCGGCTCTTGTGATTACTCAAACTTGAACCTCCTCTTCTGATTTTGTACCAATTTTTATTGTTGACTCCCCTGCTTGAGTACTTGAATCGACCTCCTTCACTAATTTTAATGGAGATGCATTTATGAGTAATTTATAAGGGTTATTTGGGAAATCCTTTGTCAAGTGTTTCTTTCCACAATCCTTGAAATATGCTTCTTTTTTTAGTATTGGAGGTTGAGGGCAATCCATTATGAAGTGATCTCTCCCACACCTGTATTAAGTTCCTCTCTAGACGTTTCTAAGGTTTGAACCTCCCATGTTTCTCTATAATGGCATGAACTTGTTGGTTACAAACATAAATGTGGGAACGTCCATTTCATAATTTTCACTAATGATTTGGTATGCAAAGTATTCGTTTTCCTTATTTGGACCCCATGCCTCATCAACATAGTCCTCATCCTAAGATGTTGAACATCTTTCCTCTGAGTCATCATAGTATATTGATGTACTTGGAGTTATTGCTCTTTCCATGTTTTCTTTTGAAGGCATGTATTTGACTGGAACCACATTTGTGGGTAAGGGAGGTTGTTCACCTAGGATAGGTTGAGGTGTTTCCTAGTTGTTTTTTTCTTTCATTTGATAAACGTTTGGTTGCTATAATATATCTCTCTCTCCTTGTGGTTTAATGTACTTGCGCTCCTTGGTTATTCCAATTCCTATCTGGTTGGAAAAAATATTCTACTCTTTTATCTTACTGGAATTACTTTCTAGGTTTTTGGAAAATATTTGTTTGATGATAACCTCCACATTTGAAAAACCTAAAGTTTTGGTTTCTTGGCTAACTAGTTTATTGTAATCCCATTCCCAGGTATTTTGCTATTGCTTAAGCTCTTTTCTCAGTATGTGTCATTTTATTTATAGAGGAATTGGGCCCTTCACTTGTTGTTAGATCCTAACTTATGTTGTCATCTATGTCTATGAAATACTTTATGCACTCATCCAATGTTTCACTCCTTCTACAGTACATGATTGTTTTTAACTCTGAATTCTTTAATCCTTCGACGAACAATGAGATTCTCTTCTGCATGGAAGGTCTATCTTGTGGGGTACACCTATCTAGGTATTGTTTGAACCTCCTAGGAGCTAGTCTCACTGACTCCTTAGGGTTTTTCTTGGTGTGTACAAAAGTGGACGTGTTATGATTTATCCCTCTTTTTGAGAATTCTCCTATGAATTCCTAGAAGAAAGTTTCAATGTTCTTAAAGTCTTCCATAACAAGCGGTTGAAACCACATGAGAGTTGACCCTCTCAATCTCAAGACACTACCTTGGTACTGAGTGAAATAATCCTCCACTTCCTCATGCTCGCAGCTTCAAGAAATTATTACTATTCTTTGACATGGGAGTTGTGTGATTAACAAGTAAACATGTAAGATTCCTTTCATGTTTAGCCATAGAAAGGGCAAAGGAGTACCCATTCGTGGATGGCTACCAAACATATAAGATTCAGTGCTTTATATAGGCTTTAGGCACACTATTTTCTCCATGCATATGGGATTAAATTGCCATTGTGGGTGAACTTTTTGGTCTAATTGAATTATTCTAAGAGGGAAAATTTTCTTATTCATTTTCTCTTGACGCATTAAAAGATTGAGACTACCTATGGTCCCCTTTTTGGGTCATAATTTTATCTACAATTATCCGAATTCAAAAGTTTGAAAACCTGTCGATTTGTTGTTTCAAGGGATTTAAAATAAAAAGTTTGAACCCATAATTAGTTGACTATTCATCACCTATAGAAGATTTGGAAGTTTATCATTAAGATCATAGAGTGTCTCCTCTATCACGAGGAGGGAGATAAGGAAGAGAACCTACACACACTCTCACAAACAAAGAGGAGCACACACACTGATTGAGGCAAGGAAGAATGATCTTCTTCTTCTTCTTCTTATTCTATTACATAAAAGGAATGTACAAGAGTTACCTAAAACAACAATACAACAAGTGCACTATATGAAGAAGAGTACATAAGGAAACTCCTCATGTCCATAAATGAGTGAGATGGCAAGAAACAAATCTGCCGTCATGCTCGGTAGATAAATCTAGTAGATCTCAGTGAATTATCCTGCACATATACTGGTGTCATCATTATACATGTCACAAAAATGAAAAAATGATACGTTTCATCCTGGATCATCACAATGTGAGCTTGATATCTCAAGATTCACTCAAGCTCAAGGTCATGTCCTCTAATAGAAGCATCTTTTGAAACTTCCTTACCTTCTCTACTCAAAGTGCTTTAGTAAGAATATCAACAACTTGCTTATCTATCCTCACATAAACAAGATCAATATCATCTACTAATACCTTCTCTCCGATAAAGTGATAATGTACCTGGATATGCTTTCTTCTAGCATGAAAAACAAGGTTCTGTGCTTATTGTATGCTGCTAAGGTTATCACAATAGATGGTGATAGGCTTTTGCAATTCCACACCTAAATCTGCAAGTAGCATCTATAACCAAGACATGCTTCCATTGCAGCACCTCTATAATCAACCTCTGTAATCGACAAAGCAATAGTGGGTTGCTTCTTGCTGCTCCATGTAATAGCTTCACTTCCAAGTGAGAATAGAAACGAGCCCAATCTACATTAGTGTATCCATGAACCTGCAAATCTACATTAGCTTCATAAAACAATTCATAATCCAAAGTAGCACTCACATAACATAGATTAGACCTCAGAGCATCTAGATGCAGCTTCTTGGTGGCCTACATAATTGACATTGAAGTCCAATAGTGTAACTTAGATCAGGCCTTCTGATTGTCAGATATATCAAACTTCCCATACATTTCACATAATAGGATTTTCCAATGCTTCACTTGATGTAGTATCCAACTTCAATTTCTGATTTGGTGGCATAGAAATTGGCTTAAATTCAGCCATACCATAGTTTTGTAGCATACTAAGTGCCTATTGCCTTTGTGACATCCATATACCTATTTGTGTATGTATAAAATCAATGCCGAAAAAGTATCATAGCACACCAAGATATTTCGTGTTAAATTCTTGCATAAGGAGTTGATTTTACCTGTTTAATGTGTGCTTCATTGTCACATCCTACAATCAATTCATCAACATAAACCTAGCCTCACTCTTGTTGGCCTCACTCCGATCGGCATCATCTTTGCCGGCATTGTCGGAACAATTTCATCCTTCAACTTGAAATACACGAAAATAAAAAATTTTACTCCAAGATTGGTTATCTCTAAATTTTCAAAACAACTTTGATAAGATTTTTTAGTTTAACTAACCCCTCTCTAGTGCTTGCAGGTAACATGGCATGAGACACATCCCAAGCACATCTGGTGTATGAGGGTCTAGTACTAGTGCTCCTAGGAGGAGATACAACTTGTAGGCCAAAGACCATCTTAAGATCCAAAAATTTGATGGCACAAACTTTGCTTAATGGAAGAATCTCATTAAAGATTTGCTGATTAATAGGACAAAATAAAAGCTCGTAAATGAAATCTCAAAGAAACTTGTTGACATAGATCAAGATTAGGATGAGCAAGATGAAATGGTTAGGTATACCATTTGATTGTACCTAGCAGATAAGGTTGGCAGATAAGGTTTAATTTATACTATTGGACTATGAAAGTGTAGAGGAGATTTCGAACAAGATAATATGAAAAATAAATGACATCAAATAAATTGTATATAATGGAAAGTTATATAACATTTGCAAGAAGGACACTGATAGTGCTACTCCTCATCGAAAATGAGTTTGATGCTCTATTCTCTTAGTTATAGGCTCAAAAAAAGGATATGGATAATGAAATGAAAGTAGTCTTGTGGTTATCTAGCTTTCCATCATCTTGGGTTACATTTTGCATATCTATTGGGGTGATGTGATCTGTGATGACATATATGGAGCACTCTTCACTGGTGAGATTTGTAGAAAATCTATGGTTCGCACTAAGAGTCGAGATGCATATAATGTTCATGCTTCTTTTGAAGGAAAGAAGTAGCAACATAATAAGAGAAAGAACAAGGAAACGAATGGCCAAACACAAAAAGAATGATTGATATGTGTTAAAGAATGCTAAAGGTAAAGTACAAAATGTTGATGGGTATGTTAAATAGCTACCTACAACATCTACTTCGCCTCTGAAGATTAAAGAAATCCATGCTATTTTTGATGAAATTGATGTGTTGACACTTCATAGTACTATGCCTACTGAGCCTCTTATCATTGATTCTCTTTCCCACATGTTATCGTAGAGATTTCCATCTCTACATTCCCTTAAAGCCAACTCCATTTAGGGGTGCAATTTAAATTCAAAATCCTCATGATAAGAAAGGCAATTAACATTTAAAAGCTTGGTACATGGTTGGAAAGAGATGGAAAAATGTGTAAGCTCCTGTCAATGAGCCCCATTATATGCTCATGTGCACATGTATACAGCCATAATGCTTATGAACCCAAGTGAATCCGTATAAACCCATAATAATGTGAACATGCACACTTGATATGTGTGCATTCCTCTTACAAAGGGAACCTATTTATATGTTCATGTGTGTATGCACACCTATGTAAACCATATGATTAACCATTCACAACCATATGAACCCTTAACATTCTAGTGTGAAACCAACAAATTAAGAATTAAAAGTTTAAAACAATCAAAACAAAAGAAAACGAATGTAAAGCGAATTAGAAACAAAATCAAACTCCAAAGCGTACCCATTCGAAAAACAAAAACGTGAAAGCAAAAGCATCGTAAATTTCAAGTTTTGTTTTTGCATGCTTTTGGGAAAAATAAGAATCGCTTGAGATTTCAAAAATCTACAAAAGAGGGCCTCTTGGGTCATTGTGATGCATCATCCCTGAGATCTTCTCAAGACATATCAAGAAGTGTGTATCGTTGGAGGTTTGGAGGAACAAGGGGTGTTACCATTGAAGAAGAAGGAGGAGGCTATCGTCATCTACTTAGAGGAAGGATTTTCTTACACTTTCTTGAAGTGGTGGAGATAACTATACACATCTAGGAATTATTCCCTCGTTTCGGGGTATTGAGCATTTGTAATAGTCGCACGTTGTTTTAGATATCCTCGAGAAGATTTCAGTAGAATAATAAGAGTTTTCAGGTTTAGGGACCTAGAATACGAATCCCAAGTAAGAATAAAGTTTTTTAGTAGGGGAAGATATACCCACATTAGTCGGTTACCACCTCATGTGTGTCGTGTGGCTATGAGAGACACAGAGAGACAAGAGAGAACGAGAGAGAGAGAGAGAAGAATATTAGCTTTGTGAGGAGAGTAGGGTGCATTGCATTATTTGAAACTTTGTTTTTTTAAATGGAGGTTCGACTCAGGCCTATTTCTGCAGGCTTTAACTTTGAAATTGCAATTGTAGAAGGAAGGGCATAGTACTCATGGGACCCCCCTTATCCCACAAGAACAGGGGTTTACATAGTTGGGTTAACTTGCGGTCACAACTACCGCAGAGCAAGACAAACGGTAGCACATCATCCACATGATACAACATTCCATGTTAAACATGTCTCTTACATGATGCCGGTGGGGGCTTGAACCCTCGCCCTCCTTCAAGAGACGAGAGGCCCAACCACCCAGACAAGCGACCTGGGACAAGACTTGAAACTTTATACACGAGACCTTTTAGCGAATCACTTCGAGCCCATATAGTTGGTTTTCAGTAATAAATGGATCCAAATAGATATTTATTTACACTATTGGAGAGGTCTCCAAGAAGTATTTCCAATATCACGTTTTGTGTGACGGGATAATTAACTTACAAGTATTTCCAGTACTTGACCAATGGGTTTGATCGACAAAAGCATCAAAATACCTTGAAACGTATCATCAAAACCTGCTACGAATCAATGATATCTAACAAGTGTCATGATACTTGATACATATTATGGCATGATGCCACCAGTAGTTCTTGACCATGATGCCAATTGAAAAGTATTGTTTATCAAGTATTTACAATGTCTCACAATTATTATGGCTGGTAAGAGTTGCTAAAGCCATGACTATAGCCTATAAGACCTTGTTTGGTAGCTTTGACCCAAAGGATCCTATTTATATTGGCTTGGGTGAAGAAACGACGGCTCTACATTGGAGTGAGAAAGCGTAAAGATGACTAGTGCATACAAGGAACTCCATTGAGTTCTAGGTCATATTCGATCCTAGGTGTTTTTTCTATTATCATTTATGCATTGAAACTCAAATCCGAACACCTAACGACTAAAAATACCTACTTGGAATGGCCAAGTACATGTAGAAAATAGAATAAACAATCAATGAAAGTATCAAGCCAAGTGGGAAATAAGCAGAATATTTTATGCATCAAAGTAGAGCACACAAGTAAAACGTTCTAGACAAGCTACATCCTGTAAAAATTGAGCTAGAGAAAAGAAGAAAACCTTCTCGAATGTACTTTTTAAGGAAGTCCTTTTTCTTCTTATAGAGTCTCCTTCTTGCTCCTTTAAAATCTTTTGAAAGGGTCAAAAAGTGGCTTTCTGAATCTAAGTATGTTGGAATGAATTATCACCATAATATGATAACATTAATGTTTGTTGTTTTATATTTTTTCGGATTACATTAAGAATTTCTTGTATCACTCACACGTCGGAGGCGATTTCGGTTACATGCGTTTTTTGGTAGACTTTTTGTTCTAATCGTTGATTTCGGTTAACAAACCATACAGTGAAGGATAATAATATTGTTCAATTGTTATAATTTATAAATAGTTGGAACTTAAAAAATTCTTTTCTTGCATATCAGAACGCATTACTACTCATTCACAGCAAAACGATTCGTTTCAAGCGAACAAAAGCCAAATAGTTTCACAGTTATCAACTGTCTTTTTCTTTATAATTTATAGCTCGTTTTGCAAAAATAAAAGGGGACAAATATTTATTTCTGTTATTTTCTAGTAGCATGAATTTCCTTTTTTTAAGCTTCGTACATGATCTTAAAGGTAACATAAGCTTACTGACACAACGAACGTAAATCTCTAGAAGAATCCTTATAGTAAACGTAAATTTTAGATGTTTATCAAAGAACGAATCGGGAAGTTTACTGCATGTTTCAAGGATACTTAAAGAGGTGAGAAATGGAGATGCGCATAATTTATGAGAATATATGGGCCTTTGTTCACATACCAAGATGGCTTCTGCAGATACAAGTAGGCAAAACCAAGCATGTGCAGCACACTAAACCGAAGAAGAATATAAGAACACTTGCAAAAGAAAGCTTTTTTAAAAAAGTGACTGAGTGGATGGATTTGGATCCATAATAAAGAACTAGTATATATTTTCTAATCATATATATATACATATATATATATATATATATATATATATATATATATATATATATATATATATATATATATATATATATATATATATATATATAGAGGGAGAGAAGAGTGACAGATCATGAGTGTTTATATATATATATATATATATATATATATACAGGGAGAGAAGAGTGACAGATCATGAGTGTTTTTTACATTCGGATGACACACCCTTTTCGTGTCAGCTTGTTGGGTGGTTGCTGGTATGATACAATAAGTACGTTTCTTGTATTTACTGGAAAGGCTGTTAAAGTACAAGCTGACGAGGGGGATATTCTGAGGTGTGGTTGGGACAATGACTTAGAATCTTGATTACACAACAATTTTACATAAAGCCTCGCAGTTTAGTCCAAGGGTTCTAATGCCCGTTTCTAAATTATTCTTTCAACAGTCTTTTAACTCCCTTACACGGATTTCTGAGTGAACGTTGGATTAAGGGATCCACAAAAACAGAGTTGTGTTTTTCTTTCTGACTTATGTAATGTGATGGAAAGATGCCCAACTACTCTACTCATAAAGATGCGAAGGAAAGATGCCCAACTACTCTACTCATAAAGAAATAAAGCTGAAAAGGAGCCAAAGAATTGAGTACCCGCGAGACTGAAATCATTGCTTCTGAAGGACCAGCCGTGATTGGACTCGTAGATATTTAAATCATTGCTTCTGTTTATGTTTCCTCATGCGACAAGTACCTTCTTTATATAATGCACAATTGTTTTCATCAGCGCTAGAGAGGAAAACACTGTCATGGGAATGAAAAAAATGGCATCCTCTACCGTAAAGACCATCACGTAAAGATCCAAAGTCCCTCGAACACTGAACGCACAATCACAAGACATGTTTAACGCTAATTAGAACCATGGAGATTGGGTCAAATGGTGATACAAATCTACAGAAAAGAAAACAGGTAACCTATACTAGGAGAGTTACTATTGTCGTTACTATAAAGAACATAGGATGGCTAATAGCATTGGTGCTTGCTGAAGATTACTTGTACCATCATGGTTGAAGGTGTAATAAGATGAGCTACTTGAGTCAAAGGCGGATAAAGAAATTGAAGAGGTAAAAGAAAATAACAAAGGAACTATCTCTCTATTGCCTTCAATGATTCAAAAAGAAGTCACATTGCAGATAACTGGCATTCAGTTAGAATCAGATGGCCTTAGTACATGAGATGACAATGCTGTATTATTATTGTTCAAAAAATCTTGTTTACATATTTTCCGTTCAGTAAAAAATAAAAAGATTGTTCTCAGGAGAAGCTTTCAACGACGAAGACAACTTTGTTTTATACGTGAATATACTTAGATATATTTCACTTGTTCGTCTACCAAACGAGATAATAAACAGATTTAGTCCAAACTAAAAAGAAACTGCATTTTTTTTGGGTATCGGTTAAGGCCAAAATGATGGAAACGTTCGAAGACTATCAAATGCGAAATGAGGGTATCATCAATGCTAAATTTTGTGAAATTAAAGACGAATAACACGGTAATGATACTACGTCATTAGAAAAAATATGAGTATATATTTAAAAACAAGCTATGATTCTCTTCAAATTTTTTTGCACCTTCGGGCCGTCCTATCTTGTTTTGTGGGACAAGGAGGATACCAGAGGCCCTATGCCCCCTCATTATACTATTGTTTTTTGGTTTTTAGTTATTTCAAGCAAGGGAGACTGGGCCTCTACTGAACATCCTCTTATAAAATAAAGTCCTGAGATCGATTTTAAGTTTTAAGATAGTGTCACTTATCACACAATCTGGTTAAATCAAAGTTTTATTGATCATATTTTAAATTCCAAGCTGCAACTAGTCCATGGGAATTTATCTCTCAGCTACGAAGAAACAAGTATGACTAATAAGGAAGGAACTAATTGCAAACATGGGAGAAGATACTAACCTTGTTTTTTTATTTTTGCAAAAGAAGATTTAAATTATGAATAGGGATATATTAGAAGAAGACTAGAGAGAATTACAAAGATGATTCATAACCAATTCACCCTATTTGTTGGGGACTCACCTTCTCTTTCAGCGTTTTGCCTAAACGGGGGAGACTTATTTCAAAAATGAATCCATCTACTTAAACATTATAGCGACGTCTTAATACACCACTCTTTTGGCAGTTTACGCAAGTTGATCATGAATTTTTCCTTCCACATCCTCCAAACACGTTCACGTTTTATGGCATTCAAGACACAAGAGGAACATCATATCCCCAGAAGATCTTTCTTCCAACTAAATTGGTTTTGCAATAAAAAGGTCTTGCTCCATCAATGCCTAATGGAAAATCTCCTAGGACAAGAGAAGAAGAGGTGTTCCATGTCTACCATGCCACGTTTACAATGCTTGCACCAAGCGGGAGCACCGTAAATTTTAATAGCTTTGACATTGATGCATATCCTCATATAAAAAAAAATTCCACATTAACAATCCTTTCCTATGTTTGATAAGTAGGTGCAATAAGGACTTCAACTTGAACTCCGATTTGATCCTTGTCTTTTTCACATACCACTTTTTCCTAGGAGAGTGACGAAAGTGTAGGTTTCATTTGACTCTCAAGATATCCTCCATCACGTTGTTGAGCCTCTACGTGAGGCCCATTGATCTTTTTTTTTTTTTTTGGGGGGGGGATACTAACCCAGAATGAGCAAGAACAAAAAAACATCCCAAGAATTGATTCTTTCTCTTAATAGAAACTGGTGTTCAAAATCAACTCTACAATTCGGATCAGTGTCCTCAAACGTCATCCATTTCCTTGTTTCTTGGTGCCATGGATCATTTCACATACAAAAACATTTATTCTAGAAACGTTTAGCTCTTTTTTGGCTCTCAGACGTCACTCTCAAGATACCCTAGATAGCGAAACAGATATATTCCTTCTACCTACTGTCGTCGAGATTTTTCTCTCCTCTCTCACTTGTGAAGGCCTACAAAAAACATATTTGGTGAAAGTAGCCAGAATTCCCCGAGAAGTCCAGGATGCATCAAGGATGTCAAAGGAAGGTCACATACGAAGTTTCAAAGAAATCAAGAAAGATCATGGTAGCGGTCACAGCTGGTCAAAGTTGGGAAATTAGGGCAAAAATTTCATTGTCACAAAATTAGATGAAAATCCATATACTTGTAAAGATTGTCAAAGGTAGTCTATAGCCCAAATTTCAGCAGAAAATGGATTTTGTAACACATTGATATGCTATGTTCATTTTGTACAAATGTAATTTTTCTAGTTTGACCCTACAAATTCTTGTATAGAAATTTATGTTAGCCATATGGTTTGGCATGTATAAAGATCATATGTGGCTACATATTTGTACAAATTTTCAAGGCCATCAGAGCTTCCTAGAGACCTTAATGCCACCTTGCAAGCTTCCAAATGTAGTCAAACTTGTACAAGGGAGATTCAGATGGGAGTTATTTTTGTATATTCCTTAAGGAGATCTTTGGAAACATAGTCCTACAAAGTTTCATCTTCATCAAAGCCTATTTGGAAGGTCAAAGAGCACAAAGTCCAGTTTTCAGGATCACCGCAGTTTTCTAATTTAAGCAAATTGAAGGGTTGAAGGGCCACCACATGGCGAAAGCTGATTGAGCCATGTTGTACGATCAAGATGAGCTCATATTCAAGGGTGGAGATGCACTTATGCTTAAAGCAAGGAGGATCCACAAGTTTTTCCATAAAAGAAGATAATTTTTGACAATCAAAGATCAATAATGCAGCTTTTCTCCAAAAATAGTGGCTTATGTTATCCGAATTGATGTCAGCATTGATCCGACGGTCCAGATCATCCCCAGATCCAATGGTGGAGAATGAGGGCGCCTAAATTTCACTCCTTTACACTAGATTTGATAGAAAGAACAATTCCAAGCCATTGATTTGATTAATCAAATGGTTGTAATCAAAAGTAGTGATCCTAGAGTTGAGAGTTGATTTCTCTAGATCCAAGGGCCCAAATTCATTCAAAAACTATATAAACCCCCCTCCAACATCCTAGAGCATCATTGTTAGGCATCCATAGGGCTCATGCTAGCTTACGGTTTCCTTGAGACGATCACCCTCGGTTGAGCGAGTGAGGATCCAAGGTGAGCTAGTATGAGTATAGCACCTAGTTTCAAATTTAACTTAGAACTCCAATATAGGATAGGCTCTTGAAACCAGCATCTCTATCTCGACTCACCCTCGGTGGAGCGTGTGAGTGAGTTAGAGCTGATTTTAATGAGTCTTAGACTTCTTTAGTTAGACGTTACGAGCCTAGACATACATAGGGTCACTGGAGTGGAACTCACCTTCTTACGTGTGACATTCCGTTGAACTGTCATGGTTTGAGGGTCGGAACCACCTTTGATCAGTAGAGTGCCTAGCTTGACGTACCACGACGATCTTATACATGTATCTTAATTCCAATCCTTTTAATTCATGTCACTTGTCACTTGTCTCTTGTCTCCTCTCTCAGTCTCCTAAGTATTTTTACATGTCTTCTATTTCTTCTATGTGTGAGAAGGCTCCGCAGTATTGCATTGAACCAGTGAGGATGTTTCTTTGAGCTTGTGAGTAAAATCTATCATCATAATTCACTTGCATGCATATAATCCATACATACCCATACATCTTAATTAGTTTCTGAAAGTGTATAAGAAGCTCCAATATTGGAACATTCTTCCTTTCGAAACTGGTTTATGTGTAAGGATTCCATATATTCACGTCATGCATACATATCATCCAAAGAAGAGTATGCATATGGATTAGAATTAGGAAGTGTTTAAGAAGCTCCTTCAATGGACCATTCTTCCTTCCAAATTTGATTTGTGTGTATGGTTCTCTTTCATTCTTATCATTCATGTTCATAAATCTAACTTGCACTCCTACTTTCCCATTCCCATAACCATTTCAACATCTCTCTCTTCTCCATACTCAACATTAATTTCACTTTCATGTCCTTATACCATCCAACATTCATTAGCTTCATACACCCTGTGTGTGCCACGACCGGACCCGATCCACCCCGATTGCGATCACCTCCACATTTGAACCCAACGTGAAACGCTTCGTGGCTTTTGCTTCTGATCTTGTTGGGAGGTTGTGATCCATATCCTTTGTTTCATATTTTTCATCCTCATCATATCATCATCCTCAGTCTTGAGTGTTGCACTGGATTTCTCACAGTATCGCACACATCTTCGTCGTGAAGTAAACACATTTGTGAGAGATCTAGAGCATCGTGCATCACTTGCTTATTCACATAAGATGGAGAAAGGATTCAAATCCCTTATGGTTGAGAAACAAGGCCAAAGAATAGTCTCTTCTATGATGAGAGAGAAGGGAAAATTCAATGACATCAACATTACAAGCTACTTAGATTTGTTTGAAGAGCAAGCTATGATTTTTGGTCTTCCCGAAGATCTTTTGATATCATTCTTTGAACGAATTGTTGATAGCTCTATCATAGACCGTGTCACTCAATATGATAGTCTTCCTTGGAGTGATTTTAGAAAGGAGATGCTCAAAGAATTCTATCTTGAAGATTATAGCCAACATAATCGAGATGGATTCTTACGATGGGGCAATTCTCCAAAGCCTAGTAGCTCTATTACTCACTTACAAAATGAGCATATTAGACGCTATGAACAACTTCCTGATGAGGATAAGATAACTTTGGAACCTGATCTTGTGATCAATTTTCTTAAGCTTCTTCATCCTCAAACTCGTAGGAAGTTGAACGGCGATTAGAAGAACCAGATAAGCGCTATGGTCTTACTGACAATTGGCAAAAAGTGCGTAAAGTAGTAGAGGCTGTAGCCCATAGACATCAAAGACAATCCATGCTTTATGAGCAAACTAGTCTTCCTCAAGCTAGCCTTCCACAAACTAAGGAGCAAGTTAGAGAACAATCCCATGCTATGCTTTTTGACTCTACTCCTATTCCTCAAATGATGGAGCCTACTCAAGGATTTAAAGTAGAGCCAAATAAAAGTGTAGTTGAACAATCTCAAGTGGATATTCTCACTAGGCAAATGGAAAGTCTTATTGCTACACAATCCAATTTGGCCAAGACTATAGATGCTTTACAATCTAATTACACCAAAACTTTCCAAAATCAAATGAACCCAATGACTTTTCAAGAGCCTAATCAACATGTTATAGCTACCAATCAAAATCCACAAGTAGCTCCTACTCAAGCATCTCAAGTTCCCCTGATGCATAATCCTTCAATGCAAAATCCTCATCCTCATGTGCAAAATCCTCAAATGTATCAAAACATGTATTCTGAAGCTTCTCAAATAGCTTTTCAAAATCCTCAAAATCAAAATTTTCAAAATCATCAACCGTATAATATGGAAGCTCCTCTTGCACCTCAAGTACCACATGTTGCTCCCCAAGCTCCTCAAATACATCAATTGCCTCAGTTTCAAAATTTCCCACCACAAGTTAATCAAAATCCTCAAAATCAAAATGGTTTTGTGCGTGGCCCTCGTAGGTGTCCTTGGTGTGATTCACTAGAGCACTTTTTGAGAGATTGTGAACTATTGAAGGCTGCTAAGGAGCAACGACTAGTAATAGACATAGACAAGAAAATCTGTGACTATTGATCTAGGCTACCTTTGCAAGGAAATTATGGTAAGGGAGGAATGAAAAAACACTATGAAAATATAATCATAACGGATGTAGGAACTAGAGGAGTGAAACTAGAAGCTCGTGATGAACAAGTGGAATCAAGTAAACCCACAAAGGAAGTTGACTTTTCCATAGAGGCTTTAGTAAGAGCACGAGATGAGATTAGGAGAATAACGGCTTGGGAGTCACCGATAGAAGATCAATCTCTTATTTCTCACATATCCAATGTAGAAGAAAAACTAAAAAGAGATGAAGCCGAGCCTAGTGAAAAAAGAGTGACTCGAAAACAAACCTCAAGGGGAATAGAAACAATCATAGAGCAAGGAGAAACATCACAATCTAAAGATAAAAAACAAGAATCACAACCCAATGAACAAAAACAAGAGGAGAAACAAAAAGGGAAGAAGACAAAGCAAAGAAAAACAGAACCAAAGCCTTTAGATAAACAAGAACAATCAAAACAAACTGAAGACCAAACACGAGAACATGAACAAAAACAAGACCCTGAGCAAAAACAAAAGAAACCAAAGAGAAAACCTAAAACCATCTTGATTTCAGAAATTGAGAGAAAAATAGATCCTATGAAGATTTTAGATGACATTTTGCTTAAGAGTCAAGTGACTATGTCTTTAGAACAAGTTTTCTCTATTGCAAAGCCTGTTTTTAAAGATAACTTTATCGGCCTAATTAAAAGGAAGAGGTTTCCGCTTAATCTAGATACTGAGATGCAAGATTCTCTAGATCAAGATCAAGCTATGAATGAAGCCTTAAACTTTGATGAATCTGATGAAGAGGACTTTGATGATGATGAAGTAAATGTTAATAAAAATTTCTTAGGACCTATTCAACCTGACCATGAAAATCATGAAAACAATCCTGAAAGTCACTTTAAAAGAACATTTTGGTCTAGAGGTACATCAGAGATGCATGTTAAAATAGGAAATGATAAGAACACTATCACTGTAAATGCGTTAGTAGATTCCGGCTCTGAAATCAATGTGATTTCAAGAGAAGTCTATGATAAGTTTCGATGGCCCATAGATAAAGATTGTGGATGGCGTATGAGAACTGCAGATAATGGTGTAGGTACCCTGTATGGAGCATGTGCTAGTGTGCCCATATCCATAGGAGGAATCACAGAAGAGTTTCACTTTTTTATTCAAGATAATTGCTCCTATGAAGTTCTCTTAGGTCAACCCTTTATTTGTGAGAGTCGTATGGAAACTAAAGCCATGGATGATGGGTCTACCTATGCTAGATTCAAGTCTAAGGATGGAATGCAATCACTTCAAGTCATGACAGTAGGAGTGAATCATCCTAGGAATCGATTGTCAATTAGAAAGAAACCTATTGTTACTCAGGACCATGAGCATGCTTGTAGTGATTGTGCACCTCGATTCATGTTTGGAGCTACATATGATCAAAATTTCGGATAGAATCCATTATTGAGCAGGACAACAGTGGATATTGGTTTGACATCTCGTAGCCAACCAACCTGTACAATAGTTTGTCACTTTGTTTTCCACATTCTAGATAAGATTTTCTTCATAAGAGTCAATTGTCCAAGTCTTTTATCCAAAAAACCCAAAAAAAATATAAAAACAACAAAATCATGGAACATGATGAGAACATTGAGCATGTGATTGAAACATCTCATTGTTTCTCTACTCTTGAGGAGTTAGAGTTATGTCTTCAACAAAATTCTAATTCCCATATTATTCTTCTTTCTTCCCTTGATGAGTATGCTCTAATCCAAGAGTATGCTCTCAATGTTGACAAGTGCTCAAAATTTAACCAAACACATGATGCCTTAGTTGAAACAAAGTACAAAACTGTAGACAAAAAAATCAAACCCATAGCTCAACCGTTACCTCAAGGAAGTAATGAAAAAATTATTGATGTGAAAAATGATCCAACTCTTCGGGATAAGAAAAACATAGCACATACATTCACGGATGAGACAATCAAACAGGTGAAAATTGGTAGAGATGATGACTTTCTTTTGCCAGCAGAGAGAGATAAATTTGAGGGAGTCATACATAGCCATGGAAAAGCCTTTACTATGTATCCTCATGAGATTGGTTGTGTAGATCCTAAGCTAGTTGCACCCATGATAATCTTTACTATTCCACATATTCCATGGAATCTTCGTCCTATACTTGTTCCAAAGGCTCATTTACCTGAGCTAATGAAACTACTTAAGGAGAAGATAAACATGAGAATTTTAGAGCCATCTTTTGCACCTTACTCAAACAGATGGTTCATTGTGCCTAAAAAGAATGGGAAACTATGTTTTATTCAAGATCTCCAACCTGTCAATAAAGTCACCATAAGGAATGTAGGAACAGGACCCATTGTAGATGAGTTTGCTGAATCATTTTTAGGACATTCTATCTATTCAATGGGTGATTTATATTCGGGATATGACCAATTCCAATTAGCAATTGATAGTCGTGACATAACCACAATGAAAACTCCTTTAGGCTTAGTGTGAATGTGTACTTTACCTCAAGGAGCGACTAATTCTGTGGCTCATATGATGAGTGCTATGAATATGGTCTTACATGACTTTATCCCTCATATAACTATGCCATTCATTGATGATATTCCAACTAAAGGGAGTGAGGAACGTGTAAAGGACATTACTTTAGATTCATCGGGATGTCGTAAATTTGTTCTTGACTATATCTCTGATTGTGAAAGAATATTTCAACGATTTGAAGAGGTAGGTCTCACATTTTCCATAGAGAAATCTGTTTTTGGTGTCAACGAGGTGCTTATTGTTGGACATTTATGTGACCATTATGGTCGAAAGCCATACCCACAAAAAGTTGAAACATGTAACAACGTGAGTGAGGTACATAGATTTCTTGGTGCTTGCATCTTTTATGTTATTTGTATCCCACACTTTGCTCATGTTGCTGATTGTCTCTATGACTTGTTGAGGAAGAAATGAAAATTTATTTGGACTGCAAACATACTCAAGCTATGCGTAAATTGAAGAAATTATTGCTTGAAGCTCCCATCCTTAAGCGTGTAGACTATTCTGCTAACAAACCTATTATATTGACTGTTGATACTAGTCTATTGGTATAGGTTGGGTCATAAGTCAAGACGATAGTGAAGGGAATAGATATGCAATTAGGTTTGGTTCCAAAATTCTACATGAAACACAACGAAAATATCCACAGATCAAACGAGAACTATGGGGTATGGTAACAGCTTTGAAAATAGACAAAGAATATTTCATTGGTGCAGATGTCAAAGTTGAGACTGATTGTTTGCCTCTCATTGGAATGATAGCCAATTGTTCATCTCCTGATATAGCCATGCTTAGATGGATCTCATATATTAAGTTCATAAATCCTGAGTTAGTTCATATTTCAGGTAAGTCAAATTCAGTTGTTGATATGTTATCGAGAGCTAGATTTGATGATCTTGAAAATGATCTAATAATAAAGAGTGTGAACTTAATTGACTATGTTCCACATATATACGAGTATGAGCAATTTCATGAATCTGAGTATGAAAATGAATGGAGAGACATAGGAAAGTATCTTAGTACACTACAACCATTACCTAGCTGGACTACGAATAGATTCCGTAACATTAGGAAACGAGCTTATAACTTTTTCCTATGTAACGGTTATCTTTGGAGACATGCTAAGGGTAAGGTTAAGAATCCACAACGAGTCCTAGGAAAGAGAGGTCTTCAATTGCAAGTAATGAAGGAAATGCATGAGACATTATGGGCAGGTCATAAAGGATTTTTTGGAACATATGAAAAAATTAGAAGTACCTATTATTGGCCTAGGATGTATGTTGACATTAGTAGCTATGTTTCTACATGTTCTACTTGTCAACTTCATTCATAAGTCAAACATAGAGATCCGTTGCATCCTACTTATCCAACCTGTATTCATTACAAGTGGGTAGTAGATCTTGTAACTATGCCTAAAGGTATTGACAAAATGCGTTACATTGTACTTGCAAGAGAAGAATTAACTAATCATGTAGAGGGACGTGCACTACGATCTAAAGCCACTTACAATGTTTGCAAATTCTTGCTTGAAGATGTCATAAGTCGCTTTGGGTACATAGAGAAAGTAGTTGCCGATCGTGGAGAGTTAAATGCGAGAGAAGGTAAAGAGTTCTTTGAGCATCACGGTATTCGTTTGTCTCTCACTACTGCATATAACCCAGAGGCCAATGGTAAAATAGAGAGAGGGCATCCACCTATTGTGAAAGCCATATCTAAAGCATGTAATGGTGACATCAAACAATGGCCTAAATTCTTACCTTTTGCACTTTGGGCAGATAGAATGACATGCACATGTACTACTGGATATATGGCTATTGAACTCATGTACTGTCAAAAACCATTGTTTCCAAATCAGTCTCATATTTCTGCATGGTCAAATTTGCCTTGGTCTGAAAACATGTCTATTGATGATTTTTTGAGTTTGCGTATTAAACAGTTAGAACAAGGTAAATTAAGACTTGATGATGCTGTTGAAAAATTAAGAGAATCTAGAATGAAGAACAAGCATTATTTTGATAAAACTCATCGACTGCGTCCTAATCCAATTGAAGTAGGAGATTGGGTGCTCATTTATGATAGTACATTTGACTCTCAATATGATGCACGCAAAAAGCTCACTCAATGATGGTTTGGGCCATACATAGTATCAAAAGTCAACAACAATGGTATGTATGCTCTTTGTGAATTAAATGGTGTTGCACTAAAAACTTTGATTGCAGGTAAACGGATAAAGTTATTCAAGAAGCATGATAAAGACGAGTACATTTTGGATGAGGACATTGAAGAAGATGACAACAATGAAGCCGATTCATAAACAGGAGTATCCATGTTATAAAAATTAAAAAAATAATAATAAAAAATAAAAAAATAAAGGAAAAAAATATAAAAAACATATAAAAACATCATTAATTTTTCAACTTCATGTTGCTTTGTTTTTTTTTCAAGTTCATTCTACTTTTTTCTATTCTTGTTTCATGCATGTTTGTTTTCAATTTTTGCATTGCATTGCATATCCACATCACTTGAGTCAAAAAGGGCAAATGATGATTTCTCTACTTGTGTAAAATTGTATCTTAAGTAGTAACTTATCTACTAAGAACTTGATTATAATCTAGGATTGTGGAAAGATAGGGCATGTAGATTTTGAGGTTTATTTTGGTGACATGACTTTCATATATAAACATGCATATGTATCTTGTATCGAAAGCAAAATTGTTGAAATCCTAGCTCCTGCTATTGCATGTTTCTACATCCTTAGGCCATCTCACAGCACTTGTATCGGAGTTTAAACGACTGTTCTCCGTCATCAAAAATGGTTGTACCTTGTATCGGGGTTTAATTTTTCCCCGTCATCAAAAAAAAAAAAGCTACATGTTACCAGTAAGTTTACACTTTCTTCCACCCCAAAAAAGTGATCATAACCATAACGTTGCCGAATCATCATCATCATCAAAAAGAAAAAAAAAAAGAGCAAGCCAAAGGAGGATAAAGAGGCATAGTAGAATAAATCACAGGCTATATAGGCAGATTTATGCATTAGTGGAGTTTAGTTAGATTTCCTTGCATGTTATTAGAGAAAGAGCATATTCATATTTATGTAGGAAAAGAGTTGATCTAAAATAAGCTAAAGATGAAAGATGTCTCTTGAGAATCCTAAATCTTTGTTTATAATCATATTTAAGGTAGATTGTTTTATGAAAAAGGTACAAAATTTTCTTCAAGATGAGAGGAACTGATACTTAAAATGACTCAATACATCCACTTCCACTTCATATTGATGCTTTTTTTTTCTTTCTTGTTGCCAATGTTGCTTGTTCATTTGCATATATGTTGCCTATTTGTTCATGCATATTCATGTTGCCTGTTTCAATTCTTTCTTTCATGCAAATTTTGCTTCATGTAACGTTACCTACTTATTCATGCATATAATCAATTTTCCTTCCATGTTTCTTATGTTGCCTATAAGAGAATTTGATGCCTAGAACATTTTGTTTTTCACAGATGCTAGAGTGGCACTTCCGGAGGAATCGCAGGTTTAGTGGGGGCGAATGTCGTCGAGATTCTCTCTCCTCTCTCAGTTGTGAAGGCCTACAAAAAACATATTTGGTGAAGGTAGCCGGAATTCCCCGAGAAGTCCAGGATGCATCAAGGATGTCAAAGGAAGCTCACATACAAAGTTTCAAAGAAATCAAGAAAGTCCATGGTAGCGGTCAAAGCTGGTCAAAGTTGGGAAATTAGGGCAAAAATTTCATTGTGACCAAATTAGATGAAAATCCATATACTTGTAAAGATTGTCAAAGGAAGTCTATAGCCCAAATTTCAGCAGAAAATTGATTTTGTAGCAGATTGATATGCTATGTTTATTTTGTAAAAATGTAATTTTTCTAGTTTGACCCTACAAATTCTTGTATAGAAATTTATGTTAGCCATATGGTTTGGCATGTATAAAGATAATATGTGGCTACATATTTGTACAAATTTTCAAGGCTATCAGAGCTTCCTAGAGACCTTAATGCCACCTTGCAAGCTTCCAAATGTAGTCAAACTTGTACAAGGGAGATTCAGATGGGAGTTTTTTCTGCATATTCCTGAAGGAGATCTTTGGAAACATAGTCCTACAAAGTTTTATCTTCATCAAAGCCTATTTGGAGTGTCAAAGAGTACAAAGTCCAGTTTTCAGGATCACCGCAGTTTTCTAGTTTAAGCAAATTGAAGGGTTGAAGGGCCACCACATGGCGAAAGCTGATTCAGCCATGTTGTACGATCAAGATGAGCTCATATTCAAGGGTGGAGATGCACTTATGCTTAAATCAAGGAGGATCCACGAGTTTTTCCATAAAAGAAGACTTTTTTTACAATCAAAGATCAATAATGCAGTGTTTCTCAAAAAAAAGTGGCTTATCTTATCCGAATTGATGTCAGCACTGATCCGACAGTCCAGATCATCCCCAGATCCAATGGTGGAGAATGAGCGCGCTTAAATTTCTCTCCTTTACACTAGATTTGATAGAAAGAACAATTCCAAGCCATTGATTTGATTAATCAAATGGTTGTAATCGAAAGTAGTGATCCTAGAGTTGAGAGTTGATTTCTCTAGATCCAATGGCCCAAATTCATTGAAAAAACTATATAAACCCCCCTCCAAACTCCTAGAGCATCATTGTTAGGCATCCGTAGGGCTCATGCTAGCTTACGATTTCCTTGAGATGATCACCCTCGGTTGAGCGAGTGAGGATCCAAGGTGAGCTAGTATGAGTATAGTAGCTAGTTTCAAATTTAAGTTAGAACTCCAATCTAGGATGGGCTCTTGAAACCAGCATCTCTATCTCGACTCACCCTCGGTGGAGCGTGTGAGTGAGTTAGAGCTGATTTTAATGAGTCTTAGACTTCTTTAGTTAGACGTTTCGAGCCTAGACATACATACGATCACTGGAGTGGAACTCACCTTCTTACGTGTGACATTCAGTTGAACTGTCATGGTTTGAGGGTCAGAACCACCTTTGATCAGTAGACTGCCTAGCTTGACGTACCACGATAATCTTATACATGTATCTTAATTCAAATCCTTTTAATTCATGTCACTTGTCACTTGTCTCTTTTCTCCTCTCTCAGTCTCTTAAGTATTTTTACATGTCTTCTATTTCTTCTATGTGTGAGAAGGCTCCGCAGTATTGTGTTGAACCAGTGAGGATGTTTCTTTGAGCTTGTGAGTAAACTCTATCATCATAATTCACTTGCATGCATATAATCCATACATACCCATACATATTGATTAGTTTCTGAAAGTGTATAAGAAGCTCCAATATTGGACCATTCTTCCTTTCGAAACTAGTTTATGTGTAATGATTCCATCTATTCACGTCATGCATACATATCATCCAAAGAAGACTATGCATATGGATTAGAGTTAGGAAGTGTTTAAGAAGCTCCTTCAATGGACCATTCTTCCTTCCAAATTTGATTCGTGTGTATGGTTCTCTTTCATTCTTATCATTCATGTTCATAAATCTAACTTGCACTCCTACTTTTCCATTCCCATAATCATTTCAACATCTCTCTCTTCTCCATACTCAACATTAATTTCACTTTCATGTCCTTAAACCATCCAACATTCATTAGCTTCATACACCCTGTGTGTGCCACGACCGGACCCGATCCACCCGGATTGCGATCACCTCCACACTAGTCCTAGTAGCCCACTTCCGATCATGATAAATGGGTCAAACAGGTTTTATCTCATTCCATCCTTTCATAGAAAACACACAAGATTGAATCCCTTGTGAAAAACCAAAGATAGGATGATCAAAAGACTAATTAAAATGGGCCGTTTTGGCCTAGGGATCTTGATAAGGGAAAGGTTGCCAATGTTGTTCGAAATTAGATTAGCCCGAGAACATTCTTCATTACTCAAGGACTGAATAATCGATTTGTCAATAATCATATTAGCGTTTAGCATTACTTTAGTTTTTAGTTCAAGAACAACATCATGCGCAGCCTACAATTTATCCTTCTCGGCGTTGAATTGCTACAATTGTTCCTTGAGAGACTAATTCTCTAATTCCAAGACTTTTGTTTTTCGAGCGACCTAGAATTTCGGGTTTGCATGACCTACAATTCATTAGAGACACTCTAATAGGCATGTTCGACAGCAATATACTGGCGATTCATCTTTGGAAACCATTATTCAAGAATTCTGTATTGATTCTTGCAAGTTCAGTGTGGAGGAAGTTTTGTGGTTGTGGCCTTCAATCGTTATCTTGCTACCGCATTTGCACATCATTGACATTGGCTAGTAGATCGTTGTTTTCTAGAACTAACCCATCTCTCACTACATGATCTTGCCAGTACATTGCAATAAGGTGACAAAGTTCACTGTTTATTTAAAAACGCGCATGTCAAAGAAATTATGCCATATCAAGTAGGACATCAGGGTGGAAACGATGGCTGATGCCTATTTCAAATGTGGAAGCATCGGATTGGTTGAACTCGTTGCTAGAGAACGGATTCCAGCGAGGAGTATCTGAATGGGAATGAGGAAACCAGCCACCCTCTTAACTCATAGGGATGGATGGAGGGGAATAGTTGTGTGAGTGATCAATAAATATGGAATAAAATGCTTTAGTATGGGAAGAAAAATGATCAGTAAAATTCTTTAGTATGGGAAGAAAGTGTGGATATAAGGAAAATGAGATTGTTTGAGGATAAGAGGAATGTCGTGCAGAACCACAAGGATAGTGAGCGACTACGGAAAACTGGAGGGAGCCGATTACTGCATTAACCGGAGGAGACCATGGCTTTTCTTGAAAGGACTACTATGGATCAATGACATGGATGGGCTCAGCAGAAAAGACAGGCAACTGAGGATTCTTCATCCTCATTAGGCTGGAGTGGGGGAACGGCTACAACATGGATACCCTTGGGAAGGCAAATTAATAGGTTGCAAATGGGAATAGGGAACGCACCAATTAAACACAAAAAAAAGTATACACGGGAGTCAAGTTTTGGAATAGGGCATTGGTTACTCTATGGAATTCTTTATTAATGCGCTAGAAAGTTAGGAAATTAACGCATTTGGCAGATGTCATTTGGAACAAGTAGAAATGAATACAATAGACCGCTGATGCTGTCAGGATTTGTCTTCGAATTAAGAGCGACAACTAGGAAATGTTGTCAAGTGCTCTATGGTTCATGGGATTCGGGAACTACATATTCATTAGGAGAGTGCTGAGAGAAAATTCACTTTATATGAGTGAGGGAATCGAGCCCAACTTGTTCCATACCTTCTCTAGGAAGGCTGAATCATTGCATTATGTCATCCATGGCGAGTGACCATGCTGCCCTATGAGATACGCAGATCTCCCACACACAATCACGTGCGTTATGATGGATTTTTCCATGATGATATGATCCAATAGTGGGTGGACCAAAGTCGCATCCCGATCTAGCAAGGCAAAGAGATTGAGCTATCATGCTTGGAGGTAAGCGTGCACCTCGATGGAGAATGTGACTGACAAGGGATCACAGGGCTTTTAGAACATCCAAGGCAGTAGACCTACTGAATGACGCAAAGGGACCAATATCACAAGGAGCACACAAACACAAAAAGGAGCATGCAAAACAATGAAAACCCGAGTGATCAAAAGGGTGAAACATAAAGGGCAAGAAATTCCAGAGTCATTAGGGAGAAGTTATGCTCTCAGAATGATGGTGCTTCATGGAAAACGTAACACACGGATAAACAGAAAGTAAGGGTGACAAAAAAATGTAGAAACAATAATATGAGAAAAGTTATGAATGGGGCGCCGACATGTGTTTGACCTTCGGAATTGCCATAATTTAGAGCCATTGACTAAAATAGGTAGTAGTTGATCCAAAAGATTCTACAATCGGATTGAGTTCCATTAAGATTCTATACAGGCTAGTCTAGAAAATCTTCAATGTTTTCTTATGATTCATCTTTGAATAACAGGACATCATTAAACCTTGAAGAGAAAAATCTAGCGATCGTAGAAATTATTCATGAGTGTGAGCGTGTCGTAATTGCATTTCTTCTAACACCAAAACGCTTGTAGTTCGATCTTCAAAGAGATAACGTTAAATATCCACTCCTGAAAAAAAAAAAGTGAATTTTCAAGTGATAATGCCTCTTGAAGATTGAGTACTAGTAAGTCCATGAGGGAAATATCCCCAATACCATAGACTAATGGAAATCGTGTGAATCTCATAGACACTTTATAAGAAGTGGAATATGCCCAGAAAAAAGTCGCAAACCACTGATCCTTATTCATAAGGATACTCCAGAATAGGTTTTTGTAACAATATTTTATTTGTACTCTCTCCCAAACCAATTGTTTGTAGATAATAGGGTGTTCTAAACTTGTGTAGAGTTGCATCGTTCTGCATGAGAAGCATTATTAGATAGTTAGCAAATGGAGTTCCGTGATCTAAGGAAATTTCTAACAACACTCTAAAACATGGAAATTCTTCTCGAGTTGAACAATTTGCAAAATTTGTAGCACTCGTTGACTTAACAACCCATGCTCTCACCCACCTAGTACCATAATTTGTTCAAGTCAAGATGCGTAGATGATTAGTGGAGATCTCTATGAGAGAAATTAGATAAACAAATATAATCTCCACTTATAAAACGGCTACAAACCCATTACTAGGTGGAGTGGAAATGATTCACCAAAAAGGGTTGTTTAGTATTTTGGCAAAGATGAGAAGTTGGAGGATAACGCCAACAATCTCTGTCTAGAGTAGGCCAACATAGTCCACATTGTAAGACTCTATGAATATCGGGGAGTCTAGATAATTTACCTATGAGATGGGTATGGGCCTTGTGTAATAACAAACAGAGCTCATGGGTCAGCACACAATGAATCGAAGCATAAAAAATATTGTGATAATAAAGTTGTCATGCAATAATAATAAATCGACGATTGTACCCAGCCATTTTCTTACTTGCTACCATAGATAAGGATTCTGGAATAATGGTTATTCTAGAGTTCTGACCATTCTTGTTGAGCTTTTTCTCATGGGTGAAGAGTTGCCCCATCAAGGTGTTGAGGTCAAGTATTTGCATATCCATGTAGAGGTCCATTGCTGTGATGAAGGACTCCCATTTGTCATCAGCCTTGCTTCCATTAATAATTTGACTCACTATGTATTCTTCTTCCATCTCCTCTCCAATGTTTGTAAGCTGGTCAGCCACATCTTTCATCTTGGTTACATAGTTAGCCACTCCTTGCTTTGGTTGTTTCTTTAGAGTTGTAAATTCCATCCACAATTGATTCTTCCTAGCTCTTGTGTTTGATGGGAAATATGATGAGATTACTTTCCAAGCCTCTTGGGAGGTCTTGCATTTCCTAAAATGTGGTAATAAGAAATCAAAGATTGAGTTTAGTAGATATGACCTAGAAAGAGCATCCTTTGCACACCATGTGGTCAACCTTTCTTGCTCTTCTCTTGCAGGTTGTTGCTTGGTCCTCAAGGCATCTCTTCATCTCCTGACATGTACCCATATAGACTTCTCCCTTGAAGGTAAGAATCCTAAGTGTCCATGCTGAGTAGTTGTTTCTGTCCAATTTTCAATGAAGGATGGAAATCCATCTCGCATCTTGCTTGTTGTTGTTCTAATACCACTATTGGAGGAGATGGTGGATAGTCACAAGAGATGAATTGGTCTTGCTAGATCCTACTTCACACCTTCTAAGAATGATGGCTGGAGAGTGTAGTGGGCTTCTTTTGCTCCCTAATGCGCACAAATAATCATATATGTATCTTGGAAGATGATCCACTAAATGATGGATCAAAACAGATATGGTGGAGTTGATCCAAGAACAAAACACTTGCTATTTTTGTTCTTACACCTATTCAATGTTTTGAACAATTGTCTGAGCACAGTGGGAATTAACTTAATTCCTTTTGGGAAACTCTAATTAACTTAGTAAGCTATCAGTCATGAGTGATTTCATAAAAAATGATGGACTACATGCAAAGAAAGAAGTTTAGCAAGTCATAACTCCATCCTCACATTCACGGGCTGCAACACTCATCATACGAGTGAACAAAGATACATGAATATATCAGGATCCTGAGAAGCATTGCTAACACAACTTTGTAGGAGTAATAGATAGTATGCTGAGTCTAACATGCTTTAAATCATGGCAAATGAGCATTTACACACTGAGAACAAGCTCTAAGAAGATCACTATTCTGAACAAGTTATAAGAGAGAAGTGAAATGAGAATATAATGATCATTTATGTATTAAAACATGTACAAATACAATGTCATTGGCAATCATAGATTGCAAAATGTGTGAGAGTTGAGTGAGCTATGTGATGAGCTCCCACTTCACAATGAGTGTACTTCAAAATGATCTCTCAACCTTGAGATACATGTGATTCTTTTTTATCCTCTTCTTATAGACATGTTTGCAGCCAAAGTTTGAATTCAAATTTAACCTTCTACCTAAAAGGTGAATCCTAAAGTATAGGAAAGATTCCATCATCACTCAAAAAACTATGTATTTGTGATTTAAGAGCTTCCTAACTCACTAATCATATGAAGTCTAGCATAGGTTATGCCCATAAATCAAGCACAAGTTAATTAACCAAGTTTGTGGGCTTGAGTTGAATTGCACCCACAATAGCAAGAACCTATATCTTCCTTGATTGTTGAGGTCTGTAATAAAGTAAGTCTATGATCTAGGGATCCAATGGCTTCAGACAGATCTGAAATCGGATACCGTTTGGTCACTCGTCTGTAGGACCAAAGATCTCAAGAGTAGACTCAAGCATAAGTCATGTGCTCTCATATTCAAGTAATCCACTTAGCCTAGTGGTTAAGTCTCATGGTTGTGAAGGAGGAGGTCTTGGGTTCAACTTCCATGGGGAGCATGGGGAGAGAGTTTTGCCCAAAGAGCTCTAGAGCCTTCTAACTCAAGTTAACGTGAGTTAACTTGAGTCCAGTGGACTTAACTCAAGAGGTCAGTACAACAACCACTAGTGGACTCTAGTGGAAGGTACTAAAGTAGTGGTCAAGATCACTCCAGCCACTAATAGACTCTAGTGGTGGATATGAAAGGAGTGGAGGAGATTGCACATGCACTTGTGGACTCTAGTTACATTTGTGGTCCTCATTAGTTCAAGCAGCTATATATACAGGCATTTGGTTGGGAGGAGAGTCATCTCTCTAGTATGTGGTGGTCGTAATTCTTAGATTGTTGCATTGGTATCAGAGCCAAGCTCTCATGGTGACCTTGGAGTGGGCTCATCATCTTTCTCTCCATAACTTCTGCTCTCCAATATGCGTGTGCAATGCTCGTAGATGATCAGCTTTATTGCGCCGCCGCCGAATTCGCCTATTGACTTAGCTTAAGCTTGGCAAAAGATTAGACCCTTTTGTGACGCAGATGGGATTCGATCCCTCGCCCCCGCAGCTAGAGCATCATCGTCTACCCAACATGCCCACGGGCGATTGATGCTCAAACTTGCACAACCTTTTCTTATGCCATAATTTGGCGCTGATGAACACTTGAGAAGAGATGAAAAATCCACGGAGCTGCTGCCGACGGGATTCGAACTCCCGTTTTCCCCATTAGGAGCGCGCTGCTCTATCCACAGAAACACATCGTCCGCGTGAAGACTTCTCTGCAGTAGAAATTAATGATCGAAGCGCGTGCTGAAGAAGATCTCAAATAGGAGATCTAAAATTGTTGATCCACTCTGTTGTAGGTCCGCGGGTGATCGAACACGGGACTTCTGTCTGCGAGCGCGTCCGCCTATCCATAAGACCACAACCGTTCACAGTAGTACTGCTGAGAACGTGATTGATTTGTTTTAATTTGTGCTGAAGGAGACGTCTTCAACCGGCCAAAAGAAAAGCTGAACTACCATCGGGAGGTCACCGGGTTTCGATCCCACGACGTTGCAGAGAAACTTCAGAACCTTATCCACTGAAACTACCAAAGTTTTGAACAAAGTTTGATGGAAGTGGAGCTATGGAGTGAAGATCCGGAGGCCTAACTTCGTCGACCTTGACGGACCAAATCATCAAGAACTATTTCTTGATGAGGAAGCTTCAAGAATGGTGAATAGCTCCTCGCAAGGATCAAGAGGATGAATCACTCTTCCAAAGGATCAAGGGATGGACGAAGCTTTGATCAAAGCTAAGTATTTTCCAATTTCTGCTTGATCTTAATGCTTGATTTATCTTGTTTTCATTATTCTACACTTAATCCTAGATGCACATTGAAATAACTAAGATTTCAATCGATTAAGTCTAGATTAGGATAATGAAAACAATCAATTTCTTATTTCAAGCATTAGTTTGCATTAAGGAAAGACTTGATTTCAAAAAGATCCTTGTGCATCAAAGAATGTATTTTGGTAGTTTAAATACATATTTCCTTTCCATTGCGTAAGTTTTTTATTGCACCTTAAGGGTATTTTTTATATCATAGTGCATTTAGACAAAGGAAAGGATATACATGCATCAGGATTGCATGACATACATTCTTAGTACAAGGAAAAAATCGTGCATCAAGTTCATGCATGATTGTTGTATTATTTTTTGGGCATGCAAAGAACATGCATGCATACGCATGTGAACATATGCTTTTGCATGTACATACATGCATTTGCATGGAAGAATGGAATGTTGTTTGCAAGTAGATATGAAAATGTACTCTCTTAGTATTTAGCTTACTTTACAAAGCTCGCAGTTTGACATTAGGGAAGACCAAGGACTAGTTAGTTGCAAAGACATACTAGTTCTAGTTTGCAACTCAAGTAATTAGTCAATTTCTTCCCAAGTCGATACTCTACTATCAAACATAAATACTTAATGAGAATTAAGTATGTTAGATGTCTTGCTAGGTATGAGTAAGCACTAGGAGAAAGTTAAGTAATAAATTTTCTTGATAACCAAGAAAATTTAATTACTTGCAAACTCTTTTGTGATGTATGATGACTCTAAGTCCTGGATGTACTTAGAAAGTCAAGCATCCCAAGGTTGGATGAGAGCATCAACTATATTTCCAAAGTTCCTTGCGTACTCTTCTACTTAGAAGATTTTGAAAGTTTAAAGAAGTTTCTTTGTGGTTTCAAGATTTGTATCTCATGATGAAACCTCGGTAAGTAACTTTTTGGAATTGAGATATGAAATAGTCAAGCCTTCTATTTCATGTGAGATCATTCTCCTACCATGTTTAAGATGAATTTATTTTTGGGAAGGTAGATGTTCCAAGTAGAGGATCTTAATTGATTCATGAACTCTTCCCAAAATACACATAAATTCATATTATATGATAGGTCCAAGGAATGATGCAGGCAAAACCTCTTTAGGATATAAATGTTTTGCCAAGATATAAAGGTATCAATCTTTTATAAATTTTCATTTGATTTCATCCCAAGGAGTGATGAAAATCAAAAGTTAAACCTCAACATCAATTGATCCTTGATATCAATAAAAGGATGTTAAGTTCCATAGTTGCATCTCTGGTAAATGATGCAACTAGCTAAGCAATCTTTAGGAAATAATATAAGTTCCTAAAGACTTGAAGCAAGTGTGAACTTTTCATTTAGGAATAGAAAGTTCCAAGAAATGGATTTTAATCCATGAACTTCGCCTAAACAAGTTATAAAGTTCAAAGTGTTCACAGTAACATTACTATTGGATCAATCATCAATAGATGCTTGGACTTTAAACATAATTTTGATTAGTGAAATATGTTTAAAGGACTCTAGTAACATCTGAAGATTGACCAATAATAATGAGTTTTGTATCAAACTCAAGAATAGAAGTCGATATCACATAAATGAAAGTTCAACTTAAACTTTCATACTGGCAAATGTGATATTTCGTCTCTAGTTTGATACTCAGGAAATAAACAATTGAATCAGTAAATTTTTTTGGATATTATTTGAAAGAATTTCTTTCAAATGTTCTTTTAGTATTGCAAAAGATTGCAAGATGAATCATTTGCTCAAGTTATTTGATTTCCTATAAGGAATCTCAAGTATTTGAAGAAATGACATTCTTTCAAGTATTGAGAATGAAATTCTTCATACTCTTTAAACAATAAGTAGTTCCCTGGACATCCCAAACCACTAGAAGTGGTATTTCAAGTCCTATTTGTGATATAACTTAAAGGTATATCAAAGATTCTTAGCTTTGGAATCTGAGAGGCATAAGTGTATGCTTGGACTTGAGAAAGATCTCTAAAAATCCTGCAGGTAAGCAAAGAAGCTTTAGATAGTTTAAGAGATCTTAAAGATAAAGACTAAGTCTTTATTTTTATCGCAAGATCAACCAGACTTGATCAATCTTAGCCATGATTGTCCAAGTAATGTGCGATTAGAACTACTTTGTAGATTGCCCAAGTATTGGCAATACAATTCCTTTTGGGAATTATTCACTCAAGTTCCATTTATTCGATGGAAAAATGTGAAAAAGAGTAAGTTGTTCCAAGTCTGAACAGAGTAAAGAAATTCCAAGAATGTAGTCTGCAACCGTGAAAATGGTAATTAAGTCTGTGGAAGGTAAAACATAAGTGTTTACCTATCCTTAAAGGGATTTTGGTACAAATCCAGAAAACATGAGTGGATGCTTAGACTTAAGCAGTAGAGAGATTCCTGTAAAAAGCCCCGGCCGGGATAGGTACCTAAAAGCATTAGTACAGAAGGAATCTAAAGACAAGAAGTCAAAAGCTCTTGTCGCTACAAAATTGGTCAAGGGTAAACCAATTGAACTTGAATTCGAGAAATTCAAGAACTTGGAATTCTGATTGATATTCTGTCAAAGAGGTTTTCAAGTTTCCAAGGCAAAGCACATGATTATGAGGTGATCATGCGAAGGAATCAAAACCTAGGGAAATCTAGTTAGAGGTAATGCCTGAAACTTCCAATTCTTGTAAAAGAATTGAAGAAATAAGGTACTCTATCAAGAGATGTTTAGACTTTAGGATAAGAATCACCCACACATTAATGTGAATATAAAATAGGGTGGAATGGGACACCAGATTTAATGTAAGGAATTGAACTCACAACCTCTTGGTTAGGAATGTGATGGGCTAACCACTTGCCCCAAAAGCCATGGTTGAGGATTACTTCCTAATCCTCTCTCTTAGGGTGTGGTTCAACCATCTCCTACCAGGATTATGTTACATTCTTCCCCCCTTGGTCGATCATTGTCCTCAATGATCTACTCTTGTATCCCTCTAGCCTCGGTGATCAGTCCCTTGAACTCCCTAGGTGCCCTTGAATTGATGTTCCTCAACCTCGCACAGTTTCTTGAACCTTGTTCGCAACCTTGGTCTCTTGAACCCTTGCTCTCAACCTTGGTGTCTTGAACCTTCTTGTTCGCAACCTTGGTGTCTCGAGCCCTTGTTCTCAACCTCAGTCTTGAACCTTGTTCTCACCCATGCTTGGTATCTTGAACACTCAATCAAGTGCCACCCAAGGATTCCCAAGGAATTCACACTTCCAAGCTAGCTCATTGGAAAGTTCGTTCCGAGAGCTTTCCAACGGTATATTGCACGCCTCAATCCGACCTACGGATTGAGAGATACACCCCAATCATTGTAAGGTCCATCCTTGAAACCGACGCGCGCGCCTTCCACAATTCCTACCCTTTCACATGGTAGAGTGCCCAAGCGCCTTTTTTAGAGGCCATTGGATCATTCCACATTGCCCAAGCCTACTTCCTAGGCTCTGATACCAATGTAAGGAATTGAACTCACAACCTCTTGGTTAGGAATGTGATGGGCTAACCACTTGCCCCAAAAGCCATGGTTGAGGATTACTTCCTAATCCTCTCTCTTAGGGTGTGGTTCAACCATCTCCTACCAGGATTATGTTACAAGGTCCTCCCTTGCATGTAGCCAATGGTGCCAACTCTATCTTTTGTGGCTCGGATGACCAGGTATACCAAGGTCCATGCCTTGCTAGCTGCTTTAGACATAAGACTTTGGTGGGCAAGTCGGTGCTCGCTTCACTTGCATAAAAGAAAGAAACCTTTTTGTTTCAAAATTCTCGAATAGGAGTGAGTTGTTGTGATGATCATGCACCACCATGGAATCTCCTTCTCAAGAGCTTCAGGATGATACCCTCGTAGTATAAAAATGAGCTCTACATGCTTCACACACTTCTACATAGGCATGCAAAATATGCAAAGAAACACAATACACAATGAGTATGAACACACATTTCTTACGTGTTTCATATGTGATCGAACTTATAGTCTATGGTTGACCATGCCACTATCTGTGTTATTAAAGAACATATGCAAAAGTGTATAGTGGCCATTTTGCCTTTGAGATGGAGACTAATGATAATAGTTGAGACCCCTTAGATATTGTAAAATAAAGTCAAACATAGAGCATAAGATGTGTAGCCATGAGAATGTATCCTTGGAGCACCATAAGGCCAATATTTCCTCTTCATGTTGTGGATTCTTTAATCATATTAAACATATACATTAAGGTTACTACATCATAAATAAGCCTCCATTATCATGTATCATGCTTGTTACTTGCCCCTATTATACATCTCAAATGTTGATGTAAATATATCACCCATTTTGTTTAAATATATAGAGATGATCTCATACAACTTTTCAGATGTGATGGTAGTTGAGAATGGAGCTAGTCAAATACCTTAAACCTCGTTAAGAATTGCTAACTAACACATGGGAGCTCTAGATTATGGTAGTTTTTTGAAGATGCTTGAAGAGTTTGTGGTATAATAGATAAGTTGCAAAGAAAAGAAAATGAAGATAAACTTGTATTTTGGGAGGTTGTGTTTCCTTGAAATGCTCTTTTCTCTTAGCATGATTCAAGTTAAGCTAAACCACTTTTCAAGATTCTATTTTGGAATAAAAATGACCATTTTCTAAAAATAAACCAATTTATGTAGGTTTTGGTTGAGATAAATAGAGTTATAGATGTGAAGGTGTATTCTCGATTATTAGCAGACTTCAAGTAAGATTTGAAGTCTATATGGACATCTTCAAATATATGTATCTTTGTAGATATCAAGTTCCAAACCGAATCCTTTTGCATAATGAAATTCCAACTTCGTGACACGATGATTGAACAATATGTTGATAAAACCTTGAGATTCATAATCGAGCTCTAAGTTTTTTGTTTCTGAAGCCTAAGCAGGCAAGTGCTAGACGACAATACAAACTAACTTCAAAACTTTATAAAATTGATTGGTTTTGGTAATGCAAACATTGGCGCTACAAGTAGTCTCCTCAACTTGCATGCGATACATAGAAGACAGAGAGTGGCATGAGACTGCGTTGGAGTGATCAGACACTCGACGTTGATTGTACATGAATATAACACATCCTAGATGTTGATTAAAGCATTCTCTAGTTGATTGCTAAGTGCGGAATCAATAAAACCTTTGATTTATGAGTTAGTATCTCCAAAACGGCGGAGATTTTACTCATTAACATCGCACATGAAGTTTGGTATAAATTCACAATCAAATACTCATGGAGACCATCACTAAATTCTATAAAAAAGTGTAAGTTTCATATACGCAAAGATGTATGATCACTTTGAATTAAATACAAACGTTTTGAGTAAACGGATGGAGCCAAATAACTAAAGATTAAGCACTAAGGCTCGCTTCATGCTCCAATAGTAGGGACTATTCATACACAATAAATGGTATATCGGAAACTTGCTATGGCTTCGGGAATCACCGATAATAAGTACTTATTTAATAGAAGCTACATTCGAATTTGTACTTTTTCCATTAATCCAATGAGAAAAATATTACAAACATTAATCCTTGCAATTTATTTGAATATGTATCATATAATAAATAGCTTAATCATCTACTAAAGCCTTAAATCATTTGAGTTTAATTTCCATTTCTTTGCATGAATGCTAAAATGGCATCCTCCTTCCTAGAATTGAAACATATTTGGTAAGCAACCTGCTTCTTTTCTAATTCAGCTTAAACAGCTTTTCACTAATTTCTAGGTTCATGCTTTAATGTTTTTACAAAATTGCAATTACAGATACCATTTGTGAATTTTTGACTCCCAATTCATCAAGTTCTATAGTTTTCATTCTAGCTCTTGACATCCTTGAATGGAGGTTTGAAATAGTATGTTCTTATCTTTGGAGTAATATGAAGGAAATAACTCTATAACTTTAGATAATGGTTATGGGTACTTCTCTATCCAATCTTTAAACTTGATGTCATGAATTAGCCTTTGATATCCTATGTTTTATGGATTTGAGTGCCCAATTCCTTGACCTTACCTATAATTGGTTTATTGAATTTTAAAATTTTATGAGTTGAAACTAGTTTGCTTCTCTATCTTGGTTGATTTGGTTTGAAATTAACAATCTAAATGTTGCAAATCCTTGATATCAATCCAATGTTGATTGTAAGAACAACTGATAATATTTAATGAATTATAAACATCAACGTGCATAACTTGTTTTATGAATTAATAACTTACTTTGTCGTAATTATTAGATTGAAGAATTATATCAATGAATCTACCATATTGATTCTTCCCTCAAATTTAATTGACAATTTCATGAAAATCATTGCGTAATCTTCTAGATTCGAACTACGATGGGGCATAAGTAAATCATATTAGAATGCACTCGTTGAGGAATACTTGGCATTTAGGTAGAAAATTCATGCATCTTCCGTCTTATATAATGCCGGAACTTTATCCTAAATTTTGAAGGCAGTCGTGCAATTCTCATTTCCTTAGGAATAAATCCTATGTCTATTAACTGAAAAATACTTAATATATTAATAACATACGTGAAAGTTTTCAGCATCACCATGCGTACTACATAAAAGTATCAAACATACAAAAATTCACCTTTTTGGTACTATGGTCCTTCCCCTCCTTTTCATACGATTCATTATTTACCATGTTATTCATCAGATTGGCTGAAACAAGTCTTCTTTTAAGATGATTTGTTAAATATACACTAAAGCATGTAAGTTGAACACGCAGTAAATCATCTAAGTATGAAACAAGAACAATATTTGAACTATCTATTTGTGGAAAGTATGTCTCCATCAACACATGTAATCCTTGTACAAATCAGATATCTTCATCGACATGCACGGAAAAACATGTGCCAATGAATTTGAAAATGATCCTATAGCGTTCAAAAATGTGGCGCAAGATGTTTTGTGATTGTGTCGAAGTCTAACATATGATAATCTCTTCATCTCGTTGACATCAATTTGGGAAGTTTAAATCAGTTAGTCGAATTCAGCCACTGTTGATTGGTCGTCATGTCTATTTCAAAGTTTTGTTTCATATCTAAAAGCAAAAGGGCCTTAGATTTATCTATCAACACGATAGAAGCTAGTATCTGCAAAGGAGGATGTTCACTCTCAAATAAAGACATTGAAACCATAAAATATTCATATGCTTCTCAAAAATAGGTACAAACCACAAAGAGGGAGGGCCACATAATAGAGTTTCTATTAGCCTCACTTGAGGAATATGATTTCAATATCTATCTCACTAGATTCTTATGAAGAGATTGACGTCTTGTAAAATTCATTGTAGTTTTATTCTAGTTCCTTAAGTTTCTCAAGCATGTTTTGCACTTCCCATCTCTCTTTCTCTCTCTCTATCACACACACACACCCATACACCCACACACACACTTATACACACACACACACACTTATACACATACACACTCATACATACATACATACATACATACATATATATACATACACACACATAGGTTGGTGTTTGATAACATCATGAAAATTTGTGTTGAAATTTCTCTTGGGTTTCTCAAAAGTCTTGAAATTTTTTTGAACTTTAAGGTTGAAAATCATTTCTTCAGAGACTCTCTCTACTTTAATATAAGGGGAGCACTATGCTATGCTCATGGGCATTCGAGTGGATAGAAGATTTTTAAGTGGAATTTCTATTATGATAATACGCGCGTGAGGGATATATTAGAATAATATGAAGAAAGTTCTGCAACTTATTCACTTTGAGGTATCGATATTAGGGATAAGCCGATATGAAGGATCCAACCATGAATTGGTTGTGTAGATAATACAATTACAGAAGATGCAAGGGATCCCATAATCTAGGAGTATGTATATGAACACTATACTTGAAGCATAAGATTTTCCATGATGGAGATGAACAATATATAACACGAGCAGTTGATATATTTCACTACAAGAGTACAAAACAGCAGTTGTATCTTGCACCACAAGAGTAGAAAAGAAAAGCAAGAAAACGAAACTAGAAAATAGACTAGAAATTGAAATATTAAGGAGAAGAGTAAGAGCTAGAACTCGAAATATTAAGGATCCTTATGATCGCGCCGGACAACCGCGAAAGTTATGCTAGAATGTCAAATAAAATGACACATGTTTACGAGGCATCGGTAATCGTGTGGCAAGCGATGGTTTTCATAGCTACTTAACGCCCTCCAAATAAAGCCGTATTCACATGGGAGAATAACGTAACATGAAGCAAAGTGTATGATCATGATAAAAGCAAAATATGAAACAAAAGTTAACATTAAGAATCTTGCAGCTGAAAAAAATGTATGAGTATGGACAACTACGCCTGCATAGGGGCAAGACTACTATGACACACCGTGAAAGCGCCAAGGCGCACAACTATAGACAATTTTCTGCGTGCAATAAAGTCAATAAAGTGTGGAATCCAAGAATATAAAATGATATGAAAAGCCTGCGGAAATCAGAATGATGTCTAGGCATTGGAGCAATGGCAACAACAGATCGAAGAGCTTCATTGGAGGAGCATTACGGACGGAGCAATAGATTGTTGAGCTGACGAAGCAACAACAGATCAGAGAGAGCTGACAGAGCAACAGCAGATGGTGTTCTTCTTCGCCGCAGTTCATGCTCATCATCAAAGACTTAATCCGAGGAAATATATCATTTAACTCGACAAACTCCACCGTCATCAACAAGGAGTTTGAGCGCTGCTACTGACGGGCGTAGCTGTCGGGCATCCATCAACTGCTGCCGGATACGCGGCCGACGATTGGTGGTGTGTGTGCGGCTGCGATTGTTCCTTCTGTCGGTCGCGTTCGATCCTGTTGTCCGTCGCGTTCCTTCTATCGGTCGCGATCGACAACTAACCGAGCGATCGACATCCAACCGAGTTCTCCTGTCCGTCGTGGTCTCCTGGCGATCGACGTCCAACCGAGTTCTCCTTCTATCGGTCGCGATCGACAACCAACCGAGCGATCGACATCCAACCGAGTTCTCCTTCTTTCGGTCGCGATCGACAACTAACCGAGCGATCGACATCCAACCGAGTTCTCCTGTCCGTCGTGGTCTCCTGGCGATTGTCTGCGAACTGGTTTCTTCTGGTCAGGCGGTCCTCTGTACTGACCGCGCCGCCCGCGCCGCCTCCACGTGGAGCCCTCTTTAAGTGGGTCTTCGGCCTTCGGCGCTCAGGAAACTAAGTACTTCATAGCCGACGTCAGGCGATACCTGCGTGAACGTCGGCTGAACCCGCGGCTGGCTTGACACGTGGCTTGGCGTGGTTCAGAGCTCTTCAGGCGCTCTCTTCCTGGGTTTCGGCGGGAGTCAAAGCCCGAAGTGGTATTTAAATGAGTACAAACTCCGAATTCTACCCATTTAAATACTCTAATTTTATTTTAGGGGAGGAAAGCTTTAAAAGTGCCTTCGTGTTCGCCATGGCCGCCTCTATCTGCCTTTTTCCGCTTTAGTTCAAAAAAGAGGAAAAAAAAGAAGAGAGAGAAAAAGAAAAAAAAGAGAGAGAAAAAGAAAAAAAAGGAAAAGGAAAAAAAAAAAAAGAAGAAAAAAGAGAAAAAGAAAAAAGAGAGAAGAGAAAAGAAACGAATAAAGGAAAATTGAAAAGGTCGAAAAGGGGAATAGGGCTTCCCTTCTTTGTGGGCTTCTCGGTTTTCGGGGTGTTTGGCCTCGGTGTCTTCCTGGTCTGTGGTCAGTTTCTCCTCCATGTTGGAGGGGCATGCCCATGGGTTTTGAAAAGTAAAAGTGGTGCAAGTTCCTTTTGGCCATGGATGTGGCTTCTACCTCTCTCGTGAAAAGTAATCGGGCCCCACCCCCCGGGGAGACCGATTTTCTGGCTGCTCTGTTGGAGGGGGGGTCGTGTGCCGCCCCTGGGGCATCGGAAAGTGTTGAATCCCCCGTCGTGTCCCTCAGTAGACCCGCAGTTCTGTCCGCTCAGGAGGAGCTCAAGAAAGTTTGCCTCGTCGGCCAAGTGTTTGGCCCTAGGCCCCCGCTCGAATTTGTGCGACAATGGCTTCGAAAAGAGTGGTTACCTCGAGGACTAATTGTCAGCAAATGTCAGTTCTTACCAGCAAACCACTTGCTGCTAGTCTTTGAGAATGAAGAGATGGCGTTCCAAGCCCTAAGCGTTGGCACCTGGCAGCTAGGTCGGGCGACCCTGTGCCTATTCAGATGGTCCCCAGACTTTACTCCTGACAAATCGAAATCACTTCAGTACCCTCTTTGGGTTGAGCTCCCTAACCTCCCATACTTCTTGTACAACTTCGTGTGGGACATTGTCTCTCCTATCGGCAAGCCGTTGGCTTCACGCGAAGACATAGGTGGTCTTATCTATGAAGGTGCAAGACACTCGTTCAATGCTAGGTGGCACCCACAAATCTGCGTCGAGGCCGACCTCAGTTCGCCGCTTCCATCAATGATCAAAGTGGACATGGGAGAAGGTGATGTTTGGGAGCAGGATATCACCTACAAAAACCTACCCAACGCGTGCTTTCATTGTGGTCAGCAAGGTCACAGGATTAAAGACTGCCCTCTCAGGCAAAAAAATAAGCGATCGCAAGAAGCCTCCAAAACCGCTCAAGGCAACAATGGCGATTTGACCCACTCGACCAAGGAAGGGGAAGGCAAGGGCCTCCTCAATCCACATGCCGATGCAGATGGCTTTACTGAAGTTAGAAGAAGAAGGAAAAGAAGTCCGAGGGCCAACGGTGAGAGAAACAACCTGCCACTTCCCCCCAACAGCAATTTGTATTGCAATCTAGGAAAGGAGATCAACGAGCTTGACTATCCAGGCGGGAAGCCACTCGAGGTAGATACCTACGACAATGCCCTAGAGATCCCTGACAACAAAGAAACCCCCTAGGAGGGATATACTACAAGCAAAGAAGATGGATTCACCACTAGTAATGAAGACAACATGGATAGTGAAAGTTCCATCATTGGATCCACGATCCCGGAAATGGTGCCGAGCACGGGGCCCAGTTCCCCCCAGCAAGGTGTATCCCGCAAAGGAAAACAGCCTATGGAGCTACCCTAGAAAAGCCCCCACAAGAACAGATTTCTAAGTCGGGATCAGTTCCCAGCGAAAAAGAAAGATGAAGCCAAGAGAAGAAAGGACAAGGCTCCCTCCCGCAAAGAGGGATCAACACAAAAATGATCGTCATCTCACTAAATGCTAGAGGGCTATCCGACCCCTCAAGAGCGACCATCATTGGTCAATGGCTTCGCGACACTAGTTTAAACCCAGACATTATATGTATTCAAGAGATTAAAATTGACGGAGAAGACCTACAGAAACGGCTCAGACAGGTCTCCTCGGCCCATGTGTGGATCCCTACGAAGCACCAGCGGGGGTCTGGAGGAACGGTTATCGGTGTTAAACAACTCTGGCTTGAAAAGTTTGAGAACTCCATTGAAGATGAAAGTCACCGTTGGATTGCGGTTTCCTTTGGTGATCCTCTTTCTGTTACTATGGTCTCCTTGTACGCTCCTAACGGGGATTTGGAGAGACTGAACACTTGGGCTTCATTAGACTCGCTTCCCCACAACGTGCTTATTTGTGGGGACTTCAACATGGTGGAGGACCCTAGGGACAGATGGATGGGCAAGGGTAGGGTCATTGACAGTCGAGAGAAAGAAACGTGGGACATGACCAAACTCCACTTGGACTTGGTTGAATTCAAAGACTTGAATGGCTTTTCTTGGTCGAACCTCCAGGCGGGCGAGGACCTGAGGAAAGCTAGACTTGATAGATGCTACATCTCTCAGGGCTTTACTCATCAATGGGGCCACCCTACCGTCACGCAACGCACTGACCTCACCATCTCTGACCACTACCCGATCGTTATCACTTTTCAACCTTCGAACAAGATCCGCAAGGCTCCGTGGTTCCATGCCAACGCTTCCACCTTCTCTCTCACTTCCGTCCACCAAGAGATTGCCGATGTGTGGAAGGTGGCGTTCGCCTCCGGCTTGGCCCCAGCCAAGTGTTGGAGAAGTGCGGTCGACAAGTCTCGTAAGATCATGATTAGAACTAAGAAGTTGATCGAGTCTGTGAGACGGGCTCGTAGGGAAGCTCTTTACCACAGACTCTGGCGGCTCGAGGAGGAAGTGAACAAAGGAAAGCTCCAAGCCCAGAAAGGTCTCCGAAAAGTCAGAGCAGTGTTGAGATACGAGGAAGAAATACAAAGGAAAAACTTACAAATCTTCTTCAAGGAGTGGTGGGCCGGCAAAGCCGACAAACCCACTAAAGAGATGTGCCGTATCCTTAAAAGGAAACACATCAGAGAGTCGATCCCCCTACTGCTAGATCCACATGGCAATGTATGCAATTCGGAAGAAGATAATGTTGGCGTCATCGAAGGGCACTTCACGAGACTCCTGGGAACCTCGAACCCCCTCTCCCACCATAGAAGGGACTGCATGGCTGCCATTTCTTGGGCTTCCCCCCGGAGAATTCCACCCAACCTCCACTCTCTGCTTCATGCTCCTATCTCTGAATCAGAAATCATTGAGGTTATTGATGCCCTCCCCCACGGTAAAAGCCCGGGACCCGACGGACTCACTAACGAATTCTTTAAATCCTTCAAGCTGGTGGTTGCCAACCCTCTTCGGATGGTCTGGCAAGAAGCGCTAAAGTTTGGCGCTCTTCCCTCTTGTCTAAATAACGGAATTATCAAGTTGATTCACAAGAAGGGGGAAAAGAACAGAATCGAGAACTGGCGGCCGATTACGATGCTCCAAACAGGATACAAGATCATTGCCAAAGTCATTGCCAACAGACTTTCATGCCACCTGAGATCTTGGCTTAGTGAGGACCAAAAAGGTTTCATCAAAGGCAGGTCCATCCTGGAAACCATTATGGACATTTGGGAAGGTATTCAATTTGCAAAGGAGTCCAACCAAGATGTGGTTTTCCTCAAGATCGACTTTGACAAAGCCTACGATAGACTTGAATGGGACTATATTCTGCAGTCGCTCCAAGATCTGGGATGTAGTCGGGAATTCATCAAGATAATCGCGACCCTTCTCGGAAACGCAACGACCCAAATCAACGTTAACGGCAAACTTTTGAAGGCGATCCACCTTAAAAGATCTATTAGACAAGGGTGCCCTCTGGCCCCCCTTCTCTTTGCCATCGCCACTGAGGGGCTGAGCAGACTTGTGGCACATCATGTGGAGGTTGGCAATATCAAAGGTCTCCGGCTGCCTCACGACCACAGTCAAATCATCATGAGACTTTTTGCCGATGATATGAACGCGATCGTTCACAATGATAATACCAGTCTGGAGACGTTCTGGAGGTGTCTTGATACCTTTTGTGAGGCCTCTAGATCCAAAATCAACCACAATAAGACCGCCTTTAGGGCTATTGTGGGACACCAACCTGGCCTCCTCATTGATCATGGTTGCCAAATCATTCCACAGGGCCAAATCTTTCGGCTGCTCGGAATCCCCTTGGGGTTTGGCGTCTCTATGGAGCAGCGATGGAACTGGGTGCTGGCCAAACTTGAAAACAAGCTTAACTACTGGAGAGGCATGCAAATCAATCTCGCTGGACGCGCTATGGTCATCAACACGTTCCTCCTCTCGTCTACCATCTATTTCCTTTCTTGTTGGAGACCGAATGAGCACGGCCTGTCCAAGCTGAATAGCATCTGCAGAAACTTTCTTTGGACGGGTGATCATAACAGAAGGGGGGTGCCTAAAATCAAATGGGCCATCTGCACCAGCCCTAGAGATAGCGGGGGGCTTGGTATCCTGGACATTGGGTGTATGGCTAACAAACTGGCCGCCAAATGGATGATTAAGGCTTGGTGCAATAGGGAGGCCTCGTGGGCCAAGCTGATATTCAGAAACAAGAATGAGTTGGCCCTCACGGGGCTCCCGAACTGGAAGAATCTGGACATCATGACCCTGCTATTCTCCCCGATCCCTGTCTTCCCGAAAGGCTCCAATCTCGTGTGCTCCCTTTGGAAGGGCTGGAATAAAGTCAAAAGCTTCACAAGGATTAGTGAGGACTGGAAGTGGGCGGCCGGAATCAGACAAAACGACTCTATCTGGTTCCGGATACATGGCATCCGGAGTGTGGAGTCGTGGAACATTCGAAATGCCAAGAGATTATGGCATAAAGGATTCAAAAAATGGAAACACCTCTGGAAACATGACACCAACGGCTGGATCAATTTCGAGGATATTGATCCTTGCAAAAACATCTCTTACGAAGAATGGAACACTTTGCAAAGCAGATGCCTCGCATGGGATCGCCACAAGCTTCGCCTTCTCATGGGACACGATGCACCAAACTCGCTTGGTCTCAAATGGCACAACGGAAATAACCTACTCAAAATCCCGAACATCAAAGAAACGACTGACCACCAGATCAGTCTCAACAAGAAGTGGTGCCTGTCTTGGACGCGGCTTCGATGGGACATGAAATTCATGGGTATCTGGCACCCTCTGATCGAGATTAAGAAGTCTGTCCTTCTTTGGCAAATTCTGCATCGTGGAATTTGGACCAACTACAAGGCTAGCAAACTCTGTGGGGTCCCTCCTTGGTGCAAACGCTGTCACTGGGCTATTGAAGATGTCCCACACATCTTCCTTACCTGCCCCAGCTCCCTCAGAATCTGGCAGACGGTTGGAAAGAAAATCAAACTTCAAAAACAGCTTAGCTGGAAACAAGTCCTTTTGGGAGAAGCGATCGGCTGCTCCGCGACACTCTGGAACGCCATCAGAGGGGAAGCCTTGTGGAAAATCTGGCGGGAGAGGTGTGCTCTCAACCTTGGCGATACCCCCAAGGAATGGTCGATTGAGAAATCACTTCTCCTCCTTGGCAAAAGGATTGTTAACTGTAAGAAATCCCCCCCCTTCAGGCACCATCAAGTCCTCATTTTGATCAACAACAAGCTCAAACCCAAGTGGGCCCCGCATGTGGGCGATGAGAGGGTGATCAACCTTCTATGTAATGCAACCTAGAATCCATACAAGTTTCCCCTGCTTTGTGGGATTTGGGGGGTCCCGTGGGCGCTAGTCCCCTTCTTTTGTACCTTTGTTTCTTAATTTAATTCAAGTCCGGGAGAGTAGGCTATTGCCGAACTTCCTTTATTTAAAAAAAAAATATAAAATGATATATGAGTACACATGTGAGTACGGTGCTTCGGAGCTGGTGACATCCAATTTTCAGCTCCATTGTTTAAGAAAGTTGCTGTTTTCTTCTAGCAGGATTTTTGAGGACATGATTTGCTTTTCGGGGAGTTTGCCTCTTTTTCAGGATTCTCAATCCTATGCCAAGCTCTGAAGTTAAGGTCGGAATGCCTGACGTCTAACCATGCCGTTGCCGTTGACGTAGCTTTTCTCACATTCAAGACCATCACCACCCTTTCACGGATTCCTCCTTTCTAAGTTTTTGAGATGTGCTTGAAATCGTGAATTCCTCCGATGAACATCCGCTGGACTCATGTTCCCGAAATACTCGCTCCTCAAGTATTGTGCTTGAAACCAAAACAGTCGTGCCGAGTCAAACCTCCAAAGACGGTGCTTCAATCTCTTTTTGTGTGTCGTGGGAAAGTGAATGATTATATATTCTTTTGCCGCTCGAGTTATTGGACCAATCTTTTGCATAAACGAAGAAACCTGGCGTCTCTCGCTTTGACTCTCAAAGATTCTTGAACAACCTTCTTAATATCAAGATTGTGTCGTTAAGAGCTGCATCGTTTTCAGAGATTCCCCTTTCTTCCCTTTTTCTTTTTATAAAGAAAGTTTGATGATTCCGATCTACTCTTATGATTAATCTTGAACTCATTGGAAACTAGAATGAAAGGCATTCATAGCACTCATGGAACCCCCCAAATTTCAGAAAGCAGGGGTTAGATGCCTAGCAATTACTAGGACCAAAAGCCCCACAACCTAGCAAGGTAGACATTGGGAAGCAATAGTCTTGATGTCAAACACTATAACTAGTTTGAACTCAATATCCTGAAGGCCGTGGTTTGAACAAGCTAGCCCTGAGGTCGAACAACTCCCCCAATGGGTGAAGAGTGTTTGGTAAGAACTTGCAAGGGCTCAACCCTCACACCCAACGTTCAGAGGCAAAGGTCCCATCCAACTTCGGTCATCAGCTCGTCTTGATTGGCATTGGAGTATTTACACTTGTTTGGTGACCTCTACCAATGTTTGGTCTCGATTCTAGGTCCTTATGAGGCCTATTTGTGATCTAAACACACTAGGGTGATTTCACTACGATTACATTCGTGGTGATGAACAACTTAGGCTATAGACTACAGACATGCATGACATTTGCATGAGGGCCTCACCTTCAAATTTTTCTAAAGTTGTCCCATTAGTGATTTCTTTTCCTATAGATAATTTCCAAAAGGTTGTGGAATGTCTGAAACCATACTATCTCAAAAACTCTCTCTGCTAAAGAAGTGAAATCTTTTAAAAACAACACCTTTCTATTTTCTGAGGAAAAAAATGATCACAATAGAGAAGGTTAATGATAACTAACAAAATGGAGGAAAGTAATCTCAAGCACTAGAGAATGCACGACTCATGCTTCAAAGTGGATTGAGATCTTATGGACGAGTTTTCGAAAACGAAGAACGTCACTTCATTGAGTGGAGAAATATCTCCACAAAATGAAGCCATGGAATATCTATAATGAGTCCGATCGTTACCGATTCACAAAAAAAACTTGAAAGTTCTAAAAACGATTTGGAATCCCATAGAACTCTTAACTACTTTGCTTGTGACCTTCCTGATATGATTTTATCATAAATAAACAGTTTCGCAAAAGATCTACACACACAACAATGCAGAAAATTTAAGCTTTCTTCTATTGAATCATAGGCTATACAACATTGCCCCTCCTAAAGCATCTGGTCCCCGATAAAAGTGATCCTAGTCATCTAGGATGGTCTTATCACATACGATTCTTTATTCGATCTCTCATGTCCATGGTCACCTAGATTATCGTTTTATCATCAAAGATCCAAATTTCTATTTCCATGATTCTTGTGTTTTCTCTATATGTCAATGCCCTAATCTATTTATTATCTCAAGTACTTGTGTATGTTTTCTCTAAGACACTCTAGCTTGTAACATGAGTGTTCTTTATAATAATATGTATCTCTCCTTCTCAAAGAACCCTATTTTCAAATGATTCCTCAAACGTTTTTTTTTGTACAAAATGGTAAACGAATAAGAAATAACTAATAGGAAAATAGATATTCTATGCTTGATGCGTGGTTGAGATTGAAGCTTATAGGGTTAGTTCTTGAACCAATCACATCGAAGCTAAGAATCGGAAAATTTTAAAACCTAATGCAGCGTATGTTTTTTCGTTTTTGTAAGGGGTTGTTAACTATGACAATACCTAAAGAAACATGGGTTCACATCCAGTAACTTGCTATTGTGATGTCCTACTAGAGCACCTATAAGTTGTTGAGATATCAAGCTCAACGTGTGATGATCTAGGATGACACATATCACTTTTTCATTTCTCTAACATGTATACTAGTCATACCAATTTATTTAGGGATACTTTATTAAGCTTTATTGGATCTATCCACTAAGAGCGACGAAACACTTATTTCTTGCTAGCTCACTCGTTCGTGGATGTAGTAGAAGAGGAAGCAGAAGATTTTTTTTTTTTATGGCCTCAATCTTCGTGTGTGTTCTTCTTTGAGTGTGAGAGTGTGTGAGTGAGCTTTCTTGTTTATCTCCTTCCTCATGACATGTTATGATAGCAAGTATGGCTGTAGAGAGCTCATGAAGAATCTCGATAGTGAAGAGTATGCGAAAAAGCATGGAGAAAGCATGATTAAAATATGATCTTACATTGCTATGAAAATTGGAGAGAAAGCAGAAGTAATCAAAATATTTTCATGATTTATCGCTTTAGGATCACTTGTTTTGCTCTGATTTCTATTTCGAAGCCATCTCGACCTCTATTTTTGAGCCAACAAGGTGGGGCCTACAAAGTAATAAGGTCAATTTGTGAAAATTTAACTCCATTATATGCAGCAACACTTAAATATTTGAGGTCAAGATTTCAAGTGATTTTGTGTACTATTGACAAATGAAAACTATGTTTCTTTTAAATCGAAGTGTCACATCACTATGTGACCATATTCAAGCAGAGGTACTGCTTGTGGTGTTTTTGTAATGTTGTGAATTCCTAGAAAAAAGGGAAGTGAAGACAACAAAGCACCCGTAGCAAAGGAACACACAAGGTTCTCCATTTCTTTTTGCTATCTCTAACCAGACGATGGTTAGCCTGCTCCTCAATGTCTGATCACACTATTGTTCCCTAAGAACATCCTTCCAGACGGCACTTATCCTTTGATTGCTTTCCCCTCCAAAGCTTCTGTTTTGCACTCATTAAATTGAACACCACCCTAAAAACAAACTTGTTCTCCCATAAACTCGGAGAGTGCGACAGAGAAAAACCAGCCCGAATACGATCAGATCGAGACACATGATAGATCCTATGATGACCCACGAAGGAATACGCTAGTGTCTGGAAGGATCACGATCCTCCTCTCCCTTAAGTAAGAGCAAAATCAATAATATATACCAGATTTGCCCGTTTGCTATCTCTCCCAAGAGCGCCTTCCTTTTTTCTTGTTCCTTCCACAGCTTCCTTCTTTCTTCCTTAATTAGATTCCTTCTCCCGTGTGTCACCCATGACTCTCATCTGATTCTGAGGCATTTGATTTTCCTTGATGAAGACGGCGTATGCTACAAGATCCTCATTGACAACACTTTCACAGATCCATGTGACCTTTCACAGAGTTTGAAATTGGTGTTTTATACTTGATTAATAGACATGGCTTCGAATCACAACCACAACGCAACCCCCTCCCCCCCCCCTCCCCACCCCCTCCCACCACCACCCGCACCCACCCACACCCACCCACAAGCCCCCCCTTCCCCACCCTCCCCCACCTCCCCCCTCCCCCCTGCCCACCGGTCGCCACCCGCCCACCCCCGCCCACCCGCACCCGCCCGCAACCCCTCCCCCCCCCCCTCCCTACCTCTCCTTCCTCCCCTCCCCCCCCCTCTCGCCCACCCCCCCTCCTACCTACCCGCCCACACGCACCCACCCACCCAACCACACCCACCCTCAGCCCCCCTTCCCCCCCCCCCCCTCCCCCCTCTCCCCCCCCCACCCGCACCCACCCACCCACACCCACCCGCAGTCCCCCCCCCATTTTTTTCTATAAATACTCCTTCTACCCCCCTCTACCCTCATTCGTGCATGGCCGAGTAATAGGTATGTTTTTTACTTATTTTTTTATTATTTTCTTACTTTACTTATTTTATTCTTTTTTTTTTTTTTTTAATTCTACTTATTTTATTTATTTATATTTATTTTCCTTTCTTTTATTTTACTTTTATTTTTTATTTTATTTTATTTTATTTTATTTTATTTTATTTTTTCTTTATTTTTATTTTTATTTTCTTTTCTTATTTTTTATTTTTATTTTGTTATTTTTAGATTTCGTTTATTTAACTATTTCTTTGTTTTTTCCTTTTTGTATTTTTTTTTGTAAGATTGAGGGTCTCTCTCCTTCTTTTTATCATTCCTCTCTCTAACTTTCTCTATTTTCGGTGTTTTTTCAATCGTTCTCAGGGGTTTTCAACATGTAAATTCTGTTTTTTTGGTCATTTTTGGTAAATTTCTACATTTATAGTGTAAATAGCCTGACTCTATGTGTTCCTTGACATTTCATATTCTTTCCAGCGCGTTTGTTTATAGTACCATTCACATCCGCTCGCAGCATGGCCTCCTCCGTACCCCAGCCGGCTTCTTCCACGGCTACCGAGGAGTATTCAGAGCTCCAACCCTCTACCCTAGGTCTACCTTAGTCAGATTCCTGGGTATTTCATACCCCCTCTGCTCCATCCACCACTCTTCCAGCCTCGATCATACCCCCCATGGGCCCCACGCATCTCAATGCCCTAGCCTTTTCCAGTCACTTACTCCCCGCCTCATCTTTGTATATCTCTTCACGTCCCCTGCCTGGTTTCCCCTTTCCATCACCATCCACGGTTCGTCCTACCATTCCGCCAACCCTTTCGGTGCCTCCTATGAGTGGCTCGGGCTCGGCTTCCTCCCGACAGGTGTGCACTTTTGATTTCGCCATTCCCTCTTCCTCCCTTTGCCTCCATCTTCACCTCGCCCTCCCGGACTCATCCCTATTCGAACTCTTCACTGAGGATTACTTACTCATGGAGGGTATTCATCGTCTGGCTTGGATCATGTGGTCGGCGCTTGAGGGTCAAGATATTTATTCAGCCCTCACTTTGTTTCCCCATTTCCCTTCCGATACTATATCCCCCCTAGTCCATTGCGGCTGGTATTGGTTCTTCGTTGACCACATATCGGCCACCTCCTTTCCTTTATTCAAGTCCCTCTCGAGAAGAGACTATCACTTTTTGCACTTGCATGTTTAGCACTTCCACACCCTCCCACAAGATGGTGCAGCTCCTGCGGGCTTTCATTTTCTATTTCCTTTTCCGTAGCCCAGCTTCCAACCAACCGATTTTTGACATCCGTATAGCCGATCCCCTCTATTGCTTTGTCCATGGGTGGCCCTACCCCTATGCCTACCTCATGTTTGCTTCTTTCCAGCTACAATGCTCACGCTTCCAAGAGGCTGTATCCCAAGATTCTAGGTCATTTTCGATCTATTCAGCCCCCGTCCTAGGTTGGCTATTTCATTTTCGTAGTCTGGTCACCCCAGCCCCCTCTGCCCCCCCTTCCGTCACTCCCCCTCCTCTCCATGATATCGATATAACATCTCCCTCACCCACTAGCCTTCCCCCCCTACTTCCGCCACCCCATCCACTCGTCGGGTACGCCCTCGGATTGCAACCTACTCCCCCGACATAGCCCACGCTAGCCCACCTACTGACTAGATGGCACAACCACCACTTCTTCCCCCATCCTTATTACCTTCCCCTCCTCTTTCAGTCGACTCTCCATCTCCCCAGCCCTCCCATTCCGAGTCGCATCAGTCCCCACCTCGCGCCGTGAGCCCCATTTCCTCACCGCACGCGGCTCCGCGTCCCTCACGTGATGACATTCCACCACCATCCCTGGACCCCCCCTTCCTAGACTTACTCCGAGATGGGAGCACAGTGGCCCTGGATGGAGCAGATGTTGCACGCCTATCACTCGATTCGGTTACAGCAACAACTGCACTACATCGCCAGTATGCCTCTCTAATCGAGCGCATACATGCTTCAGCCGCTACACAGTTGGAGTCTTCTCTAGCCGCTATGAGGGCACTTCAGCAGGAGCAAGACAGGCTCTGGGACGAGGCCGATTCTACGAATCGGGCTCTTTTAGAGATGCAACAGCGGGCTTCTTTGGGCATCTGCGACAGCCCTACTTGTTGGCTGGTTTGACGCGAGCGCGACCATCTGCGCCATTATCGCACCATGGTTGCTGCTTGTACGGAGCAGGCAGCGGTCATCGCCCCTTATCGTGGACCCGCCTCCCCATCTTTGAGATGCTCCCTAGGAGGGGGTTCTCCCTAGTCACTAGGACACCAGCCCGACCTCGCCCCCTAGTGGCTATCTCTACTACCTATATAGCCGCCTCTCATGCCTTTTTGGTCACTCTGCCTCATTTTGGCTCTTCGAGGCTTACCTCTTCGCATTCATCTAGTTTGACCTCCTACTTTTTCCTTTACCCTTCTTTAGATTAGAGGCACTCTCGAGTACTTTAGACCATTTCCATGGCACTTTCATGTATTTCAGGCCTTTTTCATGGCTATCATTGTATTTCATTTTGCTATTTATATGGGATTTTGCTTATCGGTTCTTCGTGCCATCTCTTGTCTTGTTATTGAATTGGGTACTTGTGCAGTTGTAAGTATTTCTATTTCACTATCATTGTTTGATTTATTCTGTACAGTTTATGTTTTTTCTTTCCATTTACATTTCCTCTTCCCTTTTCACCCTACCCTTGTCCCAGTCCCCCTTCCACAGTCCCCCTTCCCCTAACACCCGCGGTCCACTACCATTTTCATGCCACCCCAACCCCACAACTACAACGCTACAACCTCCATATTCTTTTCCCCCCCACCCTTTTTCAACTTCATTCCCTCTACTCTAAAATCTCCCCTTCCTTGTCACTCATTTTCGCTACCATTTTCCCTCTTATGGCCTTTTATTCCACATGCTTGTCATACATATTCTCCACATTGTGGTTTTTCAAGAATGTTGTTCTGGAGGAGTTGTTCTCATAGGAATCAAATGTCCTCTCTGCCCTGTAACTGGAGTTTTGGTTGTCACTCTCCAGCACAGAGAGTACATTCGGTGGTGGGCAACTGTTGAGCCCATAAAAGTCATATCGGTCAAAGTCAAGTGCAATCAAAGTCAATAGTCAAAGTTAAAAGGTCAAAATCAAGCTAGTCAAAGTCAACAGGTGCAAAGTAAAAGTGTTAAAGTGCAGGTGTCAAAGTGCACAGGTAGTGCACAATTAATATTCCACAAAAGGTGAATTGGAGAAAGTGGTTGCAGGTTGCAGAGGTATTTCTCTAATTTCCCTAAGGTTCAAAAGTGTTGTTTAAAGTGTTTTGGAAGGTTCACATGAACCCTCTCTTAAGTACAAAAGTGAAGACTTAAAAGGAAAATGTGAAGGTGAACCCTCTCTTAAGTACAAAAGTGCAGACTTAAAAGGAAAATGTGAAGGTATGTGAAGAGGCAATGTACGCAGAAGTGAAAGTATGGCCCCCCAATTAAAATTTTTTCTTTAGCCTAAAGTCACTAGAGGACAAAACAGGGATTCCTTGCTTGCCACTTGTGAGGACAATCTTTGGACATCAAAGTGAGCACCAAGATACTCTTGCGGTTAGGAGCGTACGTGAATCGACACACTCAAATCAAGGCAAGGACTATTCTTCGACTATTCCTAGAGTAAGCAAGAGTGAGCATAGTCTAAGCAAGGCAAGAGAGAGAAGTGCAAGAGACACACAAAGTGCGACGCAGAGAAGTGAAGTGAAAGGTGTGTATGAAGAGTGACCAAGGAAGTGTGCAGAGGTGTGCTAAGCTAGTCCCCCAAGGTTCCCAAGGTCTCATTGAAGTGTGCGCGTGCCGATAGAAGGTATCCATCCCTCCCCCTTAGTGGAAGCTTGGTGCAAGGTGTGCACAAGTGCAGGCTTGGAGAAGGTGGAGGTTTGGTGCAGAGGAGGCCGGCAGCAACAAGTCCCTTGGGTATTTTGTATTCTGTAATTGAGCACTCTGTGGGATTTTGCAGAGAAGCATTGGATTGTATTGTGCTTCACATTGTATTTGTCTTATTATAATCAATCGGCAAGGGCTTCTAGTGTGTATCTTTCTTCTTTTCTTTCCCTTTTCTCCTACAAACACTCAAATCCCTTCTTGTCCAAGAATCCCTCAACAATATACAAAGAATGATGTAGGACTATACAATAATGTACAGGAAGAGTCCGGATCTCTACCCATACAAATCAGCCTACACCAATTGCCTCGAACCAGGTGTATCCATGCACCTCAAACAGCTCTAGACTCATATCGATAAGAGTCGAGCTCACATCTGAGTGATGCAAGAACTGATGAAGTTCCTACAAAGCTCCCACTCGCTCTATGCCTATGTCAATCATCGAACGACAGACAACTCCAAGTGAAAATGCTCCAATCGCAACTGCAATGTCTGGTCTCGAGCATAACAACTCGTACATCATACTCCCAAATGCTGACGAAACATGTGCTATCATGGCTAACCTAAGCATGCCATCCATGCCTCTATCGAAGCATCCAAAGCACCATCATCAAGACCAACATGTCCTGACATATCTGTGTCAACATCTGGCATGAGCGAATCCAAGAATGACTGCGTGATCGCTGACTCATCAACATCTAAATCAGTCATCCTATCGACCAAGGATGTGTCAAGCTATGCATCCCAAGAGCTAAACTGCTCTATCACACACTGTGTATCATGAGAGCAATCCTGCTCTATCACACCAAGTGTAAGATCATGCTCCACATGAGCTAACTGCACAACATCAATACCAAGGTCAAATTGATGATCTAACTCTAACTGAGTATCATCACAATGCTCTAGGTGAGCATCCACATCAAGCTCTAAAGAATCCAATTGATCATCCAAAGTGTGCTCCGTAAGAGCATCCACATGATCAACCAAACCATGCTCTACATAGGCCTCAGGAGCATCCAAAACATCCTCTACATCTGTATCCATCTGAGCATCTGAATCCTGCCATACATGTGCATCATGAATGTCAATGGACCTATGTGGATGTAGACAAGATGAGACATGATGAGTCTCACATCGCACATAAGGCTGAACTCCCACTAAGACGAGACTATCTCTCACATAAAGTACCTGCAGTGGATACCTGTGCCCAATCGTGGCACCTTTGACAAGCATAAGCTCTCCCAATTGTAATTGAAAATGATGCTCACCAAGGAATGCATAATATCTTCCCTCTTGTAACTGGCTAACTGAAATCAAGCTCATAGGGAATGAAGGCACATAACGTATATGTTTGAGTATAAGTGATACTCCATTAGGTAGCATAAGGCATACATCTCCAGGACCCTCAATGTCATATATCGTACCATCAGGCAAGTGCACACATCCACGACTCTCACATGAGAATTGACAAAACCACTCGCGATGTGGAGTGACATGAAAACTGGCTAATGCATAAATCAACCAATCCATATGTGTGCTATGCAATAAACAAGAGGAATCCTGAGATGAACCATAGGAGAAGGTGACATCACCATCACTGGCATAATCAACTACCATAAACTCTCTTGAAATCACTACCCGACTTGCATCAGGTGCATATCTTTGTTGTCGTCGTCGCATCCGCCTGAAGCAACGTCCTCAAATATGGCCCTCATGACCACAATGCCAACATCGAAGTCGTCGATGTGATCTATGTCTCACATGAGTCGATGGACTCTCATACATATTATGTAGTCTCTGCCATAATGCACTACTCGTCTTCTCATACATAATAGACCCATATATAGAATCCATAAGCTGTAATCGGATAGTGGAGCTGGCGAATGCATCCATATCCATCCATATATGGTCTGGCATGTCACGAGGCCTCTGCGCATCTCTATGCACATACATGTGTAACTCTGCACGAACCAAAGTATGCCACATCTGAGCTTTCCCTCTCGGAAAGTTAGTGCCATCAAACCGAGAAAACATCATGCTGACAGTCCAAGAGACTAACAATGTAACAAGAGACTAGAAATAATACTCTATTCTCAATAGGATCACGCCTACATATCCATATGCATAACTCACATCACAAATCTCTCACTGGAGAAGAAACCATGTGAACCACGTGTCACATAACCATGCATCTAGCACGCACATAAGACCATGAGCATAAGCCTGCTCTCGAAGTCTCCAAAGCGACCAAATAGATGTTAAAGAATCCTGGGAAAAATTCGACAGAGTATCCCCAATAAACTCAGCAATCAAACAAGATAACCAATCTCAAAAGAACAATGAGAAATCTGTCACCACTTGTCACTGATATAATCAAAGATAATGGCAAATACACATGCCCAAAAACTCATGGCAATACATCCCACTCAAGAATGAATCTTGCAAAATGGTCAAATCTGTCACAAATAACATGTGACCAAGTCCAAATGAATGGAGATAGACAATGATCCAAAGCTATCGCACAAGCTTCAAGATCCACAGGAGCTCTCTTCTAGCATAAAAGCCGATGAAATTTCGACAGCATCTCCTCTGTAAAAAGGAATCTAGAACCAAAATAACCATGTGGGAATCATCATCCACAACATCAAATATATGAACATTTGCTAATAGAATAGCAAATCAAGGTGACAAACAAGTGTGCAATAGAGGCTCCAATCTAGATCATGTACTTGCAAAGAAAACAAAGATACAAGTACCAACCAAGATCCACAATCAACTCCCACAAAATGATGTGCAACCGGAAAGTAAATCTGTAACCAAGTGGCATAAGCAAGATATAGACCACAATGCCACTATACATCCATGATCAAACTTATGATGACATAAACCTCAAAAAAGAGTATACCACAATGTCATCTTACATGCCAAGCATGTGAAAAGATCATGCTCTACTCTCATATGAAGGAGCTACCACAGTGATCATACATGTACAATGCCTTCAAACTCTAAGAATAAGAGCTTACACACCAAAATTACTGTCTCGAAGAAGTTCCAAAGCAAATTCAACCTCCAAGTGTAATTAGGGTTTTTATGGAAAAAATATGCTGCTTTGTATTTTGCTGTTTCAGAGATGATAAACTCTGAATTTGAAGTTTTTTCAGCAAACTTCAAGATCTCATTGTTGGCTATGTAACAAGATAGAGAACACCTCAATCGGAGGTGCGTAGCTCAAGATATGCCCAAAGCAAGCACTAGCTATGAATTTCACCTTCACCTGCAATACTCTTGCTCTGTATTTTGCAATTTCAGCGATCAAAAACTCAGAATCTGGAACTCTGGTCTTCTAAAAAGTTGTAGAGGCTACAGAAAGTTATGCATCGCATGCTGAATCGTATGAATTAGACCTATAGAACTCAAGTTATGATCCAAAAACTGACCTAATATCATAGTCAATGTAGATTCATCTTCTACAATAGTCTATGTTTTTTGAATTTTCGGCAGTCTAAAACTCAGAATCACATTCTCCACGCTTCTATCAAGTTGTAGCCCTCTATGTAAGCTACGCACAAAACTTTAAAACGCATCAATCCAAGCTTCCTAGCTTGCGTTATGACCGAAATATTCACATGTTGTCAAGAGATGCCGACTTGCACTTCTACTCCTTCTAACCTAAGCTTCCATTGAAACTTCTTGCACACAAGCCTTCAACATGATTTGATACCAATGAAGGTTTTGGTGTGCAAAACAATAGGAGGAAGGAGGAGATGGAGGGAGCGAGAAGAGAGGAAAGACGCACGGACATGCGTGGGAGCCTCGAAACCCACATAATGAACTCTCTCGAGGCAATGCTCTATATATGATGTATATATATGAATATGGGGTAAGGTCACATGACCTTTACATCCCCAACATCAATACAATTGAAAAAGAAACATGATGAATACTATGTAATATGTAATCCAAAGTTTCTAGAAAATGATAATTTATTTGATCAAGAAAAGGTTATAAATTTGAAAGCTCAATCGAGCCATAGTGTGAAAGTAAAAGAGAGATGTCAAAGTGAATATGAGAAGATCAAACAACAAACTAGTGAGGATGAGAATAAAAACAAAGAACAAAACCTTGAAGAAAAGGAAAAACAAATGATTAAAGATATGATAAAACAAATTCTACAAAATGTGAAAAATTCATAAAAAACCTCCAAATCTTTATCTATGAAGAAAAGAAAAGTTTGAAGATGATCCATGATGAACATGTACCAAAAATGAACCATGAATAGATCTATAGATAATATATGATGAGAGAAATTGTAGTGAGGATGAATTGTAAAGCATGTTTTTTATACTAACTTTGATGTTTTCTTATGAGACAGGAACATATTTCTTCAAAGTTATCTTTGATGATAATGATAGACTCAATTATTGAGAGTGATTTGAGTGACAAGAGAGATGAGAATGATGAGCATGAGATTGATTGATAGTTTCCTATTTCAAAGTTTCAATTTATGCACCATGATAAATATTTTTCACCTAGAGTATGCATGAAAAGATGTTACTTCACATTGCTTTAAATTCCATAGATGCACATCTATTTGCACTTGTAAAAATAGCATGAAAAATAATTTCCAATTAAAAAAGTTAAAAAACCTCATCATCAACAAACCATTTACCTCATTTACACCATCAGTATTTAAGAAAGAAAATGGACTTAAAGTATGCATGATAGGGTCTCACTATATGACTTTGCGTCAAGGTACATCTTGAGCTTTACCTATGCACTTTGAGTGATGGAAAGAATTTATGTATATAAGATCATGAAATGTATGAAAGTGAGCACACATGAATCATCTTCAAATGCCAAATATCTTATCTTTTGCACCATATTTTGACCATACATTATCAAAGTATGCAATTGATAGAGCTATGTTATATAGCCTTGCATAGGCACTTTACTTATTTTCCCATGCACTTGACAAATGAATTCATATTCAATGTTCCCATCAAATGTCAATTTATCTTCGAAGCAAAAATCTAATTTCAAGGTTGGCCCATCACGATGCTGTGCAGGTTTGGTGAGGGTGGATGTCAGAGAGATCCGTTAGTTTGCAGCAAGGTTTAAAGAGTTTCATTTACAATGTCATTGCCAATGAATTATGGATAAGTTGGATTATAAAGATCAGGACCACCAAGCTTGTGACATCACCAACACCTTCTGTTTCTTAGGGCTCATAGAGAACATGAGGGTCATATATAATATAAATTGTGATCATGGAAATGTGATTGATTTAAAGAAATCAAAACGTTGAGTTTTGGATCACTTTGATGAGAGGATTCCCTAGTAGTTTTAAATCATGTTTTATGCCAAAACAAAATTCATGAGGCAATGAACGAAATACTATCGTCTTACTCCACATCGTGGGCATTAATAAAGTGGCATGTGCAATGAGGAATCAGATGAAGACTATCAATCTATATTTGTGATATTGTCTCGGTCAAATGCTATGGATGAAGATGCACAAGGTCGTGATAAGGTGTTGCCATAATTGAGACATCCATGTACGGAATGGAAAGGCAATGCTCCTGTAGTGTAACAATGATAAGTCAATTTAGGAAAATCATCTAGTGCATCATGAGCATGATTTGATGGCAGAAAGCTGACGACCCAAGAACTAAGGAGCACAAATTCCAATCACTGGTATCGGACGCTGAAGGCATAAGGTATGATTGTTACTGAGATTTAATGATTTGTATGAATTCTTCTAATTATTATGAACTCTTAAGGTACTACGCAGCAGTTCTGAGCTCATCTTTTGTTCCTTTATGATTCATACAAGGCCTATAGTTCTTTTGCATTCTTACATCGCTTGGGCAACATTGGAATACATCCGTGGGCAATTAGAGTCTTCCTTGCGCTACACTGTAGTCTGATATTACACTGATTCATTCAATTTCACTCTCTGATGCATATGACTGCTGCCAACAATAGATACTCTTTGTTGATTTGAAAATATATACGAGTGGATAAGATGAATCGACCAGATGCAAGCAGCGATGTTGATCTAATAACTACGGGTTTTAATACCAACAAGGATGATCTGAAATCTTTAACACAAATCATTGACGTCTGACAACACGTGAATAGGTGTGTGCACAAGTGATTTGAAGGATTTTGTGTGTACTGATGATTGGTTTGTGACACTAGTAAGATGGCTTACTTCAACGATGCCATTGATCAATGCAACTGAATGGACGCTCTATAAGTCTATGCTCATCTTATAACTCTATATATAAACATGTTCTGACTTACTCAGTCATGCTAAGGGCTTTAAAAAGGTGCACAGGGTTTGAATCTGATATTCATCAAAACTTCCGAAGAGTCTTACGACTAGAATTCTATTAGTTCACATATGAATGGAACAACATTGCACTCTTTTGTCCTTGAAAATCAATGTTGGTAACTTATTTATATGCAGATCATATGCTTTTACATTACAAAAGAAATCAAGTCGTGTAGTTTACTTCGCTCTCAAGAGCAAGAAAATCTTGATTCAAATTTTTTTAGAATAAATGAATATTACCTTTGAAAAATCAAATTATTTATGAAAGAAAGTTTTAATCTACAAATAACAAATATGATGAATAAATGATTATTTTTCTACAATTCGTGATGCGAGGATATGATTTTGCAATTGACCACTAATAATTTTTTGAAGTCTATATATGCTCTTTGAGTTTCAACGTAGTTGAGATTTCGCCAAGCATCCAGCATCACATACTTCAGATAGTGTAGTGCCTCTCCAAGAGTCTAGCTAGGCTATGAAAATCCACAAAGAGGAGATGAGAAAGCAATACCTCACTCCAAAGCTGTCAAACTGCCTAAAGGGAGGGCCATAGCATGGACCCTAACTAGAGCCCCACTAGAAGCCTCTCGACTTCCGTCTCTGAATATTTCAGGTAAGTGGATTTGAAATGAAATTTCATTTCTGTATCAAAATAACTTTATTTACTAATATCGTTCTAATTGCTTATTGCAGGCTTCTTGAAGATCAATTTTTGCCAGAGGGCAATGACATGCCTTCAACATATGGAGATGCAAAAAAACTTTTACAATCCATTGGAATGGACTACACTAAGATTCATGCTTGTCTGAATGATTGCATCCTATTTCGGAATGAGTATGAGCATCTCCACGTATGTCCAAAGTGTAGAGCAAATAGATTTAGAGAAGACGTTGTAGGCGAAGCTTTCCCCGCAAAAGTTCTTCACCACTTTCCTATCATTCCACGGATTAAGAACATGTATAGATGCAAATCTATAGCTGAGTTAATATCGTGGCATGCAAGGAGCAGGTCTACAGATGGTGTAATGTGAGTCCCTGCTGACTCTGATGCTTGGAAACACATAGATAGTAAGTGACCAGAGTTTGCTAGTGAGCCTTGAAACCTTAACCCGTGTAGTGAGATGTTAACCTAACACATTCGGGGAGTTGTTTAGTCTCATGGCCAGCTTGTTCAAACCACGGCCTTCGGGCTACTGAGTTCAAACTAGCTATCTTTTTTGGCATCAAGCCTATTCCTTCCGAATGTCTACCTTAGTGGGTTGTGGGGCTTTGTGTCCTAGTAATTGCTAGGCATCCAACCCTGGTTTGTGGAATTTGGTGGGTCCCATGAGTGCTATGTTTGCCTTGCATTCTAGTTTCCAATTAGTTCAATATTAATCATAAGAGTAGATCGCAATCATCAAACTTTCTTTATAAAAAGAAAAAAAATAGAAAAGGAGATTTTAAAAAAGATGGAGCTCTTAACCACACAATCTTGATATTAAAAAGATTGTTCAAGAATCTTTGAGAGTCAATTTGAGAGACGCCACGTTTATTTGTTTATGGAGCTTGGAAGGAGAAAGTCCAACTAGGAGTATGGCTAAGTGCCCAATAGCAATGAACCCTTGGCTAACTCGAGCGGTAAATATATAATTCACTTACTTTCGTATGACACACAAAAAGAGATTCAAACACCGTCTTTAGAGGTTTGACTCGGCACGACTGTTTTGGTTTCAAGCACAATATTTGAGGAGAGAATATTTCGGGAACATGACTCCAGCGGATTTTCATCCGTGGAATTCACGACTTCAAGTAGGCGTTCTTGATTCAAGCACATCTAAGAATAATTGGAAGGCAGTAATGAGTCTTAAAGGGTCGAAAGGAGGAATCCGTGAAAGAGTGGTGATGGTCTTGAATGTGACAAACAGTGCGACAACGGCAATGGCGTGGTTGGACGTCAGGCATTACGACCTTAACTTGAGAGTTTGGCACAGGATTGAGAATCAACCCTATCCCCAAAAAGAGACAAATTCCCCGAAAAGCAAACTATGTCGTCAAAAATCCTGTTACAAGAAAACAACAACTTTCTTGAACAATGGAGCTGAAAGTTGGATGTCATCAGCTCTAAGGCACCGTACTCACATGTGTACTTATATATGATTTTCTCTTCTTCGATTCCACACTTTGTTCACTTTATTGCAGGTAGAAAATTTTCTATAGTTGTGCAGGTAGAAAACTGTGTATAGTTGTGCATCTTTCGGCTTTCACGGTGTGCGCTAGTAGTTTTGCATCGATGCAGGTGTAGTTGTCCATATACATCTGCAATGTCATGTGTACTCATATCTTTTTTCTCAGCTGCAAGATGCTTAATCTTATCTTTTATTTCATCTTTTGTTGTATACTTGTATCACGATCATACACTCTGCGTCATATTACATTATTCTACATGTAAATACAACTTTATTTGGAGGACGTTAATGGTCAAGCAGGAGAGTGACGGGGGTTGCATCATGCCCCATGTGAGTCGTCCCCATCCGATGAGGGAGAGTTGTAGGCCCGTGCCTCAAAATATAAATGGAATGTGCTCGGTCACATGGGATCGTAGACATAGGGCATACCACGGTGAGGAACCAAGCATGCACATGCCAATTGTCAGACGGGGGACAACGCACCCAATAGGTCATGATCCAACTCCACACCACTCAACCTTACACCTCCTTTTTCTTCCCAACATCTGAACCAAATATGAAGCAAGGCAGTTGCCTGATGATCCCCGACATGTCACCCACTCCTTCAAAAGAAAAACTAGAACTCTAGATCAGACACACATCCCCAAGTACTAGCATTTTAAGTTCTATGAATACTTCCATTGCTCCACACACATAAAGAGAAGATCTATTTTTGTTGCGTGAGTCGAATCATTCACATTTTGCATAAGTTTAGATCATACGGGTGTGCGATTTTCTATTGTCTCTTGAATTAAGAATCTACTTCTTTCATAGCTTAGATCATAACGAAATGGAAAATTAAAATGAAGAAATGATTGAAGAACGAGTTAGAAAATATGAAAATCGATTTAAAGAAATAGAAATCAATAGAGATGACAAAAATCAAAGTTTGGTATTGTTATGACCTTAGTGCAAACTATAAATGCAATTTCTAATACTATTCAAGTAATGCGCATAAGGAGTAAAGACATAAAATAGGTAGTGGATTTCATAATTGAACCACAAGGTTCACTTGTTGACCCACCAAGTTCAGGATCTACGAATACTGAAATGTGACCATGAACATGAGGTAAAAGTCCAAGGTATATTTGCACATAAAGAATCATTTGATCTTAAAAGATCTATGCCTAGAGTCATACCTGGAAAATAAAATTGGGTGAAAGAGAGATCTATACAATGATTTTGGTGCAATCAGTATGGACATATGTTATGGGATTGTCTAGCATATGAAACTGCATGCAAACGTAAACTAGTAAGTGAACATGAAGGTAAAATCTATAAATACCAAGATCCATCACCTTTACATATTTGAGTGTAGGAAAAGGTGGGATGAAGGAACATATAATTTGAGGAGACCAAAACTAGATCAAAGTCATTTCAAAAGATGTGGAAGCCAAAAAGGAGTCAAGAGAAACCTATTGAAGAAAATAAAAGTAGAAAAATAAAGGTTCAAATACAAAATATTGAGCAAATATTAGGAGAACAAATGGAAATAGATCATAAAAGAGATTCTCATAGAGAAATTCAAGAGAAATCAAAGAAAGAAGAGGATATATATGTCTCATTTGATTCAAAATAAATTTTAACTAATGAGATATTATTTGATCAAGAGAAAGTGATAAAATTATAGACTCAATTAAACCTTGATATGAACAATCAAGAAGTTAAAAAAGATTGAATAAGAAATTCAAGTGAGAAGAAAATATGATAAATAGGTAAATGATGTAGATAAAGTAATTGGAGATTCTATCAAACAAATGGAGGGAAATGTAAAGTCCACTCAAAGTCTTCTAAGACTTTAAAAACAAGAGAAGTAAAAATCTAACTTTTCAAGATATATTCACAAACATTGAAGGATGATACTATGATTCAAGAAGTATGAGATTATTTAAGAGTAATTGAACGATGATGATGAATGATGATTATTGATGATGATTATTAATGATGATGATTGATGATGATAAATGAAGATGATGATGATGAAGAAGAGGATGTTGATGATGCTGAAGTTGATGCTAATGAAGAACAATAAATCAAGAAATTGAAGAAAAGCTGGGTCGAACAACATTGAAGATGAGCCAAAATGATCAGATATTATATGAGGTGAAGAAGAAGTTTTGAAGACCGAAGTGAAGTTCCCCATAAATTTTCTCGAGGTCCAGATTCTCATGATTTGAAGAGTACCATTCAAAATAAAATAAAGAAGTGAAGAGCTCACGTCCTCATGGATCTTCTCTCCGGGTTACTATGTGAGTTGGAAGTAAAAACAAGTGTTTGAAGAAAAGCTTTTGGAAGTTTATGAAGACCGAAGAACAGAACTGAAGAAAAGATCTTACCGTGAAGTGAAGTTCGTACCGTAAAGACAGAAGAGAATTGGACATCTTCTTGCAATGTAGACGACAAATCTATTTTATATTGGCCAATCCACACTATAGGGGAATATTTTTGTATTATTTAGAGTCATTTCATGACATCAGTTGTATATTCATTGCATCATTGGCATAGTTTGTTCAGTTGGGACACCGAGTCCAGCGATTTCTATTTTCTAGCATTGTATTTTCCTTTCTTGTTCATGATGCATACGTGCTACAACTTCATTCCAAGCGGTCGTGTCTTTCTCTTCTGAGATGTTGGCCTACAACAAGATAGTAGTGCCCGAGCCAGGCACCGAGCATGCAGAAATCGCTCACCGCAAGGGGACAATGTACCGAGTGGGGCTTGATCCAACCCCACACCGCTCTCCCATAGAACTCTTTCTTGATAGTGGAGCCCCACAAATGTTGTTAGCCTTTAGATTGGTCCAGATGCCATGATGAAAAATTTTACACATGAGCACTAATTTCTTGATCTTGATGAGGGGATGCCAAATAGACATGAACTTCAAATCCCAATGCAACTTTGCCCAACTAATGATATTAGAGAACTCAATTACATTTGTTTTCTTCTTATTTGCCTCTCATTCTTTCTTTGTCTTTGTTTTCTCTCTTATGTTGTCTTCTTTATTCTTTATAGCGAAAACAGCATAATAAAAACAAAAGAAGAAAAGGAAAATTGTCGCTTAGAACCGTCATGGGTTAGAGGAAAAAAAAGACTCGCTAAGAAAAAACAAGACTATCGTTTAAAATGTTGCTTCCAAACAAGACTATCCTTTAAAATGTTGCGTCGAAAGTTATCACTTGGTGAAAATTAAAAAAAACAAAAGAAAAAGAGAATCCCGCTTAGAAAAAAGACTGTCGCGGAGAATATTGCCTTTACAGCTTTTGACGAATGCTGCCAAGACTTCTTGACGAGATTTGATCCAAGGCACAAATGCCCCCCCCCCCCACAAAAAAAAAAAAAAAAAAAAACAAAAAAAAAAAGCGGGCCAATGGGTACGGTTGCAACTTGCTAAAACTGGGCAGTCAAGAGACGTGACATCATAAGGAGCAGAGGTGCGGAAGAATACAAGGGTAGCACCTTATGTCCTAGTTCGCTGGCCTAGTGGTTGGACCTCTCGCCTCTTGAGGCGGGGGCGAGGGTTCAACCCCTGAGAGTAACATGTAAGGGATATGTATCTTGGAAAGATGTTGCATTGTGGCTGATGTGCCACAGTTTGTCCATCTCCGTAGTAGTTGTGACCACGATTTAACCTAGTTTCGTAAAACCATGTTCTTGTGGGATAAGGGGGTTCCAAAAGTACTATGCCCTTCCTTGTACAGTTGAAATACAGTTGAAATTTCAAAGTTAAAGTCCGAGGGAGTAGACCTCGGCCAAACCTTCATTTGGCGCCTTAAAAGTTATCACGATAGGTCGTAAAAGTGCTTTCTTGAGATAGGCTGCACAGTACAAATACCTGCTATTCAAAAAAAAAAAAAAAAACAGCCGCTCACAGATGCTCATGCTAGAGGAAAAGCCTTTCTTTCCATCCCCATAGAGTAAATGCATACCAAACTGTCGCGATAGAGCAAGCGTCTCCCCGCGAGTCGCGACCATGAAAGGTGGTTTGCTAAGATGCAAAACCCATGAAGGAATCACCTGTTGTATTAGTATAGCTGCGCTCAACATTGTAGTGTCGTGGAGTACCACAAAATCATCGATTTCACACTTCTTGCGGACCATTTGTTATTAATCTTTTTGGTTAAGTAGAGAACCGAATCTGTCGGCTAGCTCGTTGGACAATCCTATTGCACAAATGTGATTACAATGTCATCTATAGGCCCGAGTGCTCTCATGGAATTGTTGATTCTTTATGTGGATTTGGTTTTGGAGAGAATGCGACTTGGATCTGGATCACTATTGAGGAGCCCTATGTGAGTTGGGATCTGGATCACTCCTACTACTAAACTATTGAGGAGCCCTATGTGAATTGGGATGCACATCTCTCCTACTACTAAACACTGCTTGCTTTTGTGTTATTAGTTTGCCTTCCCAAGGGTATCCATGTTGTAGCCGTTCCCTCACTCCAGCCTAATGAGGATGAAGAATCCTCAGTTGCCTGTCTTTTCCGCCGAGGCCATCCATGTCCTTGAGCCATAGTGGTCCTTTCAACAAAATCCATGCTCTCCTCCGGTTAATGCAGTAATCGGCTCCCTCCATTTTTCCCTAGTCGCTCACTATCCTTGTGGTTCTGCACGACACTCCTCTTATCGTCAAACAATGTCATGTTCTTTACATCCACACTCTCCTTGTCTGGATGTTAATCTTGCTTTTTCCTCCCAGCCTAAAGCATTTTATTCCATACTTGTTGATCACTCACACAACAATTCCCTTCCATCCATCCCTATGAGTTAAGAAGGCGGCTGGTTTGCACATTCCCATTCAGATACTCCTCGCTGGAATCCGTTCTCTAGCAAGATAGGTTAGTTCTAGAAAACAAAGATCTACTAGCCAATGTCAATGATGTGCTAATGCGGTAGCAAGATAACGATTGACGGCAACTACCACAAAACGTCCTCCACACTGAACTTGGAAGAATGAATACAGAATTCGTGAACAATGGTTTCCAAAGATAAATCACCACTTTATTGCTCTGGACCATGCTTACGAGAGTGTCTGTAATGAATTGTACGTAATGCAAACCCAAAATTCTAGGTCGCGCGAAAACTAAAATATGTTGGAGTTAGAGAATTAGTCTCTAAAAGAACAATTATAGCAACTAAAGGCCTAGAAAGATCAATTTTAGGCTGCCCATGATGAAGTTGATTTTGAACTAAATACTAAAGTAACGCTAAAAGAGAAAGTTTTTGCCTATCATGCTGGTGTTGTAGCCGAAACCTTAGGGATAAAGTTCCAATGCGAGCTATAACGCAAAATGCTAAGAAGTGTACATAGGTGTGAAAATGATTTTCACACTCAAGAAGCTATGAGACAAATGCTAGCTGATGTGCAAGCAAAATTAAGATTTGATGGTGCTCATTTACGCACACTGTTGGACTTTCGAACTATTCGATAGTATCCACTATTTTCAAGATTGTATAGAGGGATGTATCTTGTGTTCTCTAGGAGCATACAAGGAATTTTAAGAATAATCTAGAGTATAAAGAAATTGATGATGAAGCTTCATAAAGCTTACTTTTTGGATCTAGGTCCTCCATGCATGCCGACTATTGATTATAGTGTCCTTAATTTTGTTAATAGTAGTGCAAAAGTGTTTAGCAAATTTTTTTATTGAATCGATGTAGTGGTTTCTTATAAATCAAAGTACACAATGAGAGGAAGAAGTTGGAGTCACATTGGTCATGGTCATAGAATAGATGACTTGTGTAGTTGCCTAAATTCTCAGACCCAATGTTCGTTTTGTTGGAGTTTGTTGGCTAATTGATGTGAAGTATTATGAAGCTCTTTAATCAATTTGTTACGAGTTGTGCTACAATGTGAATCTGTATTGCAATAAGGTTATTGAACTAAAGCTTTTGTGCCATAAGTAAAGTCTAAAGTTCGTTATGGAACAATTGCTCTTTTTGGTAACATTTGGGTAAATTATTATTGATTGTTTGACATGTCAAAGCTAATGAGAGGAAAAACATTAAGATCCAGCAAAGAATGCCTCTATCCTTGAAGCCAAGAACCCAAGCATAATCTATTAGACAAGCTCTATCATAGGATAGTGATTAATGATGAAGGATATAGTGAATTGTGTTTGTGTATAAAGGAAGTCTATGTTACCGATAGTTTTCTATCGACAAATGTTAGACCTTGCATTCCCCTATACTGAGGACCATATGATTCTTACACTCTTCACTTATGAGACCAACACATATCTCAATTAAAAGAAAAGAGATTTTGTCTCTCATTTCTAGAATTGGCTTCATGTTTTTATGAGGCCTTTGGATCGATAATCAACCACTCAAAGAATAAGTAGAGTCCCCATGTGGGCCTCCTTGCAAATTGTCTTGACTCAAGGATGTCGGAAGCTTCCCACTCATCAATTCTTCTAAATCTTCAAAATAATTTGGAACTTGGTTGCCTTTGGTAATTCCATGAGTAAATGATGGGATTTTGTTCTTATTAGGATGGAAAATAAGTAGTAAAGGGGATGTAGCTTAGTATGGTTTGGCACATGATGGTGATCAGCTCTTTACTTATCATCTCTTTTATCTACATTTTAGCGTGTTGGAGACCAAGCTAAAAGTAGGTGTTGAAGTTGGAAAGCATCTGTAGAAAATTCCTTTGCATGGAAAACACCGATAGAAAAGGAGTCTCAAGGATCAAATGGGAAATTTTCTCTAATCTCAAACGAAATATGTTTTCTAGGAATTTGAACTAAGCACTATATGGCTAACATGATGGTGGACAAATGGATTATTAAGTGTTTGAGTAACGAAGAATGTTCTTGGGCTAGTCTAATTTCAAGCAACAATGGCAAACTTTCCCTTATCAAGATCCCTAGGCAAAAGGGCCCAGTTTAATTATTCTTTTGATCATCCCATCTTTGGTTTTTCACAAGAGGTTCAATCTTGTGTGTTCTCTATGAAAGGATGGAATGAGATGAAACCTTTTTGCACCATTTATCATGATTGGAAATGGGCCACTAGGGCTAGGTAGAAGAAATATATCTGATTCTCTATCTAGAGTATCTTGAGAGTGGAGCTTGAGAGCCTGCAAGGAGCTAAACATTTCTAGAATAAAGGTTTTTGTATGCGAAATGATCCATGGCACCAAGAAAAAAGAAGTGGATGAAGTTTGAGGACATTGATCCGAATTGTATAGTTGATTTTGAAGACCAATTTCTATTAAGACAAAGAACCAATGCTTGGGATGTTTTTTTGTTCTTCCTCATTCTCGGTTAGTATCCCCCCCCCCTAGATCAATGGGTCTCACGTAGAGGCTCAACAACTTGATGGAGGATATCGTGAGAGTCTAATCAAACCTACACTTTCATCACTCTAGGAAATAGTGGTATGTGAACTAGAGATGGATCAAATGGGAGTTCAAGTCCAAGTCCTTATTGCACCTACTTATCCAAAATAGGAAAGCATTGTTAATGTGGAATATTCTTTTATATGGGGATATGGATCAGTGTCAAAGCTATTAAAATTTATGGTGCTCCCGCTTGACGCAAGCAAGCATTGCTAAAGTGGCATGGTAGACTTGGAACATCCCTTGAATGCCATAAAAGGTGAACGTGTTTGGAAGGTGTGGAAGGAAGAGTTCATGATCAACTTGCGGAAACTACCAAAAGAGCGGTGTATTAAGACGCCGCTATAATGTTTAAGTAGATGGATTCATGTTTGAAATAAGTCTACCCTTTTAGGCACCATAGGGTGTATAACTGAGAAACCAAAACGTTGGAGGAGAAGGTGAGTCCCCCACAAATAGGATGAACTAGTTATGAACCTGCTTTGTAATTCTCCCTAATCGTCTTGTACTATCTCCCTATTCATAATTTAAATCTTGTTAAAAAAAAGAACAAGGATAGATTCTTCTCCGATGTTTGCAATTAGTTCCTTCCTTATTAGTCATACTTGTTTCTCCGTAGCTGAGAGATAAATTCCCACTGACTAGTTGCAGCTTGGAAACAAAAATATGATCAACAAAACTTTGATTTAATCAGATTGTGTGACAAGTGACACTATCTTAAAACTTAAAATCAATCTCAGGACTTTTTTCATAAGAGGATGTTTCGTCGAGGCATAGTCTCCCTTGCTTGAATTAACCAAAAACCAAAAAACAATAGTATAATGAGGGGGCATAATACCACTGGTATCTCCTTGTCCCACAAAGCAAGGTAGGACGGCCCGAAGGCGCAACAAAATTTGAAGAGAATCATAGCTTGTTGTTAAATATATACTCATATTTGTTTTATGACGCAGTATCATTTCCGTTTTATTCGTCTTTAATTTCACAAATGTAGCACTGATGATAGCCTCATTTCACATGTGATACTCTTCGAATGTTTCCATCAATTTTGCCTTAACTGATACCCAAAATAAATGCAGTTTCTTTTTAGTTTAGACTAAATCTCTTTACTATATCGTTGGGTAGATGAACATGTGAAATATATCTAAGTATATTCACGTGTAAAACAAAGTTGTCTTCGTCGTCGAAAGCTTCTCCCGAGAACAATCTTTTTATTTTTTACTGAACGGGAAAGATGTAAGCAAGATTTTTTGAACAATAACAATGCAGCATTGTCATCTCATGTACGAAGGCCTTCTGATTGTAATTGCATGCCAGTAATCTGCAATTTGACGGCTCTCATTATCTTCATCATCATCATCATCATCGTCATGATAATATGATTTACTCATGGAAAATGAATTTCCCTTATGTTGCACATCCGTTTTAAGAAAAAGATCTTTTGTTTAAGAACCATTCTTTTAGCACTTTAGATATTAGCCATTATTTTCATGAAAAGGGTCATTAAAAGTTGACCACTCTTTAGTGCTTTAAAATAGCATCCATTATTTTTGTGAAAAAGTTGTTGAGCAACTTTTTAGTTATTATCCATTCCTTTAGTACTTTAAATATTCTTCACTACTTTTTGTACAAGAAAATCATTGGCACATATTCATTCCCAAAACTCTATATAAAGAGCTTAGGAATTCATTTTTGTATAGAGTTGTGGATACTCCATCATTGTGAATATAGAGACATTTTTCGTACAGAGAACTTCTCTTGTTTTATCTAGTCTTGTGCGTCTACTCTGCTCTATCATCTTCGCAGTCTATGCCATTCTCTACTTCTCTTCATGCTTCCATTTATGCTACTTCTTGAAATTCCATTATTCTACATTGGTATCAGAGCAAGGTTGATGCATCAAAGGTGCTATACATGAGGTATATGCATAAGATGCAACACCAATAAGCTGATAATTTTCCAGTACCTTCGTTTAGAATTACCTTCTTTTAGGATGGCTGACGGAAATAGCCAAACAGAAAAATTGAGTAAAACCAACTATCAAGCTTGGCGTTTTCGCATCTCTGCATATCTTATGGGTAGGAGTTTGTATGGTCTTATAAGTGGTACAGAACCTCGACCTGACTTGCCTGACCAAAATCGTACACCTCAGCAAGTCTGGGAATATCAGAGGTGGAATGAGCGTTGTGGAGGTGATCGCAATCCGGGTGGATCGGATCCGGTCGTGGCACACACAGGGTGTATGAAGCTAATGAATGTTGGAAGGTTTAAAGATGTGAAGGTGAAATTAATGTTGAGTATGGAGAAGAGAGAGATGTTGAAATGATTATGGGAATAGGAATGTAGGAGTGCAAGTTAGATTTATGAACATGAATGATAAGAATGAAAGAGAACCATACATACGAATGAAATTTGGAAGGAAGAATGGTCCATTGAAGGAGCTTCTTAAACACTTCCTAATTCCAATCCATATGCATAGTCTTCTTTGGATGATATGTATGCATGACGAGAATAGATGGAACCCTTACACATAAACCAGTTTCGAAAGGAAGAATGGTCCAATATTGGAGCTTCTTATACACTTTCAGAAACTAATCAATATGTATGGGTATGTTTGGATTATATGCATGCAAGTGAATTATGATGATAGAGTTTACTCACAAGCTCAAAGAAACATCCTCACTGGTTCAACGCAATACTGCGGAGCCTTCTCACACATAGAAGAAATAGAAGACATGTAAAAATACTTAAGAGACTGAGAGAGGAGACAAGAGACAAGTGACAAGTGACATGAATTAAAAGGATTTGAATTAAGTTACATGTAAAATATCGTCGTGGTACGTCATGCTAAGCAGTCTACTGATCAAAGGTGGTTCCGACCCTCAAACCATGACAGTTCAACCGAATGTCACACGTAAGAAGGTGAGTTCCACCACTACAAGGAATACGGGCGTGTAGCGACGGTTAACGCGACAGAATTTCGTCGCTGTAAAATTGCAACTTGCGTCGGAAATACCGTCGAGCGCGGACCGTCGATTATACGACGCAAAAAACGACGGTATTTGCGACGGTATATGCCTAACGTCGCATAAACGACGCTTGTTAAAGGCGTCGCTTAAGCGACGCTCTTTAGCGTCGCATAAGCGACGGTCTATTGCATCGCTTATAGGACGATGCGTTGCATCGCTTATGCGACGATCTGTTGACGGACAAAAATTAAAACGTTGGAGGCTCCGCAATCGGCATTTTCACGCATCCGATCGAAGAGCTCTCCAACGTTCGCAATTGCGCTGCGCTTACGAGCTGAAGCAAGTATATGCAGAATTGTTGTTTTGCTTAAGCTCTCTGTTATTGTCTCCCTCTGTCTTTGTTTCTCTCTTTCTACATCTTTGTCTCTTTGAATTTTCTCTCTCTCTCTCTAGATCTCACTCTCTCTCTCTAGATATCTCTCTCTCTCTAGATCTCTCTGTCTCTCTCTAGATCTCTCTCTCTCTCTCTAGATCTCTCTCTCTCTCTCTCTCTCTCTCTCTCTCTCTCTCTCTTCTCTCTTTCTCTTCTCTCTTTTTATTGCAGGTTATTCAAGAAGCTAACCAAGCAAAAACTATGGATCACAATTGTAAGTACAATTTCTATTATTTGTAGATCATTTGAATTGTGTTATTTTCATTACATACCATACTCACACTTATTGATATGCACTCATACACTTATACATGACGAAGAAGCACACACACATGCATATACCTACATATACACATATACATGCACATACACACACATACACATAGAGTTATACATATACACACACATACACAAGAACATGCACATATTGATACATACATATACACTTATACATGCACATGCATATACATACATATACGCACACATACACATGCACATATACACATATACATGCACATACACACACATACACATAGAGTTATACATATACATGCATATACATATACACACATACACATGCACATGCACATACTCATACACACATATGCACTTATACATGCACATGCACATACATACATATACACACACATACACATGCACATACATACATATACACACACATACACATGCACATACATACATATACACACACATATATACACTTAGGTACACACATATGAATGAATTATATAATTAAAGTATTAAAACACATGCTTAATATAAACAATAATAAAAATCAATAGAACAAAACTCTTCATTACTTAATACCATACACACAATTCAAAACATGACTGAAATGAAAAATATATAGATAAATATATGTATATATCAATGTAAATACATAATCCAATGTCATAATCAACGTCTAAAATCCTAATCATCGTCATCATGATCATCATCATCATCAGCAATATCATGATCAGATGGATCTTCCTCATCCTCATCCTCATGATCACCCTGTGACGATCGAGATCGTCCCTCCTGTGTCTGTCTCTCCACCTCATCCATATTTGTCTCCCCATAATACTCCTGTATTACATATAACAAACATAAATCAATAAAATAATTAAAACATTCATAACAACAAAATAATTATATAAAATTTAAAAATACTCACAAAGGCATCAGGATGATCTTGTATATACTCGCTCAAACGCCGATATCCAAAATGTGTAGCATACTCGATCTCGTGTTTCGTAGGATATCGGCCATAATCCTTTCGCTGCAATGAAACAAATAAAAAACATTAGTTGCTTGCATTTTAACTAAAATAAAAAATATACTCACAATAACACATATACTTACAAACGTAGCTACAAAACCATTATGGCCCATTTGGCCTAAGTGCGATGTGTGGCCCGACTCCACTCTCTTCCTTGCAGCAGCCTGTTTATTCAAGGAAAAAAATACATAAATTAAATTAAAAAATTACTAAAATATCTAAAAATTATAAATATAAACTATTAATTTGTGTACCTTCTGCCGAGGAAATGACTCCTGAAGACGTAGCTGTCTACGAAAAAACTGCCACGACTCAGGTGGTATGTTAGCTCGCCTCTTATTTTTTTCGACCATACAATATCTCCTGTTAATTTAATCTCAAACAGAAAAAAAAGTCAGAATACATACACATTTATACACGCATATACACATACACATACACATACACATACCCACATACACATATACATGCAAACATATACGCATGCATATATGTATATATATACACATATACATACATATAACATAAACACACATATACATATCCACATATATACGTACACACACATGCATGCATATACACATTCATACAAAATACATGCATTTATCCCACAATAATATGTGTTCTGTATATGTGAATATGTGTGTATGTATAAATGTGTATATGTGAATATGTGTGTATGTGTAAATATGTATATGTGAATTTTTTATTTATGTAGATAATCAAATTATTAATATCAAATACCATTATTTGTAGATTCTGATCAATCAGATGGAACTCCACCACCGTCTCCTCATCGTGCAACGACTTTATACTGTAAGTATATGAAATATTTAATTTTAACTATATTTGATGGATACATAACTTATATATTTTTTTTATGTTTCTTATGATGTGCAGATTCTGATCAATCAGAGGGTACTCCACCACCTCCTACCCATGCAACAACTTCACATGTGTCCTCCGATAGGAATTATGATGAATTTTACTATCAAGAGCATATTATATGTTGGTGTAACTCTTGTTATGGCACGTATCGAAGACCACGATTGGAATGTATTGAACATGAGGCAGAGTATGGTACTTTTGAGCATGCACCATCACCTAGTCAACGTGATAATGCTTGGGTATGTATTTTCTATATATATTAATGTCATTTTTTTTATTTAAAAACCATGTATAAAATCAAATTATTATTGATATACAGGAATACTTGCTCGATGATGATGATGATAATGATTTTTCTCATAATGTTAATATACCTCGTACACGTCATGGACTTGCTGTTCATCAATTACAAGCAGAGGTTTCTAGAAATCCTCTACCTCCTGGTTTAGAGAATGAAACGGCTGGAGATTATCCATTGCCAGCTCGTGATCGTTCTTTAGTACAAACATATGATAGAAGAAGATATGGAGGATGGAATAGAGGACCACTTCCTTTAGATGGAGAGGTTTTCAACTTTTGGGGTAATCGCTATATGATTGCTCCATCCACTATTACTAATGCTGGTCGTGGTCTCTTTATTGTAGAGGATTTGTATGTGCCTCCGAACTCTGAAGTCACTCTTATGTCATTTTGTGGTCCTATATATGGATGGGGAGATTGGCATCGACTTTCACGTTATGTTCAAAGCATGAGTACTTATGGAATATGCTTGAACGCAGCATCTCTTACTAGTAGAAGGATTTTACATGCAGAAAATGAAAGATTATATATTGATGGAAGACCTTACACACATGGAAATATAGCAGGTTTAATAAATAGTAGTCGAGGGTTACATAATAGTTCAAGGACTAATTGCACATTTGAGGAGCGTGAAAATAGTCATGAATCACCATACATGAGTAGAGATGTATCAAGATACATAGTTGTCAATGCTATTACTACATTACATGCTGGTGATGAACTATTAGTGAATTATGGATGGCGTAGTCCTCCAAGAGCACCTTTTAGCTAGAGAGAATAAAAATTTTCTATCCATATTTAATAAGCTATATACTTAATTTTATATTTGAAGTTTAATTTTTATTCATTTATGGAATACTAATGAGTTTTGTTTATATGTGTAGATTCCAATGTATGATGTTGATGATATTCGTCCACAACATTCACAATTACCAATAAGACCTCATTTATCAGAAGCTTCCATGAGGAGGCTACGCAAAACTAATCCTGTGCAATATGCAAAGTTGAAAGATCTATATTCAAAAGATGATAAAGTACAAGATTTGTGTGACAATGATGAAGATGATGGCATGGCAGATTTTATTGAGGATTGGTATCAAAATGACAGTGAGAGCATGGATATTTCTAAAAGTGAGAAATATCTTCGAGAGGAATGTCTAAAGCATGTATATGAAGGAAGTCGTTTGACACGACTAAGTGCAAGCTTACTTATTCTCAACCTTCAAAATCGTTTTGGATGGAGTAATGTATCTGTTTCGACACTGTTAAGGTATAATTTTCAATTTTCTATCTACTTATATATATGCGCATCTTTTAAAACTATTAATGCATCTTTCAAAATATTCGTAAAAAATTTGATTGTTTGGATGGCAGGATATGATTGTTTGTTTTGGAGGATATGAAGTATATACTTTCATTGAATGATTTGTCGATTCTATCATATGTTCAGTTTGAAAGTGCGAGAAGAGAGTTTATAATTGCTATTCAAAGAATTTGGCACTGTTTATAGGACATACAATGGTGACCTGGATGCATCGCATGCACAGAGGTTACTCAAGATAGAGCAATCTGATTATAATGGACTAGTGCCAGCAAGATTCCTAGGGTATGCAGTAAACCTCTTGCATGTCAATGATGAGGCGCATTTGAACTTTAGGATACAAAGTGGAAATCATGGTGGCTTGAGAGGATCACACATATACATGCAAGAGGTTTACTGCATACCCCAGGAATCCTGCTAGTACTAGTCCCTTATAATCAGGTTGCTCTATCTTGAGTAACCTCTGTGCATGCGATTCATCCAGGTCACCATCGTATGGCCTATAAACAGTGCCAAATTCTTTGAATAGCAATTATAAACTCTCTTCTCGCACTTTCAACCTGAACATATGATAGAATCGACAAATCATTCAATGAAAGTATATACTTCATATCCTCCAAAACAAACAATCATATCCTGCCATCCAAAACAATCAAATTTTGTGGAAATATTTTGAAAGATGCACATAAGCATACACATATATAAAATTATATGCATATATATATATGTATATTTATTTATTTACTTTCTTTAATATATCATTTTTTTGATAAACTTACAGGTTATTATCTGAAAAGTTTTTACCAAGTCAAAATATTCTTCCTACCTCACATGATGAAATGAAGAAGATAATCAACAATCTTGGTATGGATTATCAATGTATACATGCATGTCCTAACGATTGTATTTTATATAGAGGTGAATATGCAGACTCTTTGACATGTCCCAAATGTCAATCTCCTCGATATAAGGGTGAAGAAGGTAAAATCCCGAATAAGGTATTGAGACATTTTCCATTGGCTCCACGGATTAGACATATGTTTCAAAGCCCCGAATTATCAAAGCTTTTGACTTGGGGGCATGATCACAAAAGTACTGATGGAATAATCAGAATTCCTCATGATAGTGTTGCTTTTCAGCATATTGATTCTACATGGCCTGAATTTGCACAAAATCCACAGAATCTAAAGTTAGGAGTTGCATTAGATGGGGTTAATCCATTCTCCATGAAATCCAGTAAATGGTCAACATGGCCAGTGGTAGTCATAAACTATAATCTTCCGCCATATCTTAGCATTAAAAAGGAACATTTAATGCTTTCACTTTTAATCCCAGGCAAAAGACAAGTTAAAGATATGAATGTATATCTTGCTCCTCTCATTGATGATCTTCAAGAGTTATGGAGAGGTATTAATGTCATTGATATATCAAAAAGCATCAATGAAAGACATATTACGATTCGTGGTATTGTGGCTTGGACTATTCACGATTTTCCTTGATATGGCGTTTGTTCAGGTATTGATGTAATTTTTTTATTCAATATGCATGTAAATAAATATGATTTAATCTAATTATATTTTTATCATTTTCCATGATGCAGGAATATCTACTAAGGGTTATAAAGCTTGTCCATATTGTGGTGATTGGTTGAGATCAATCTATAGTAAGAATCTCAACAAAAATATTTATCTTCGACATCGACGATTCTTGCCTGATGATCATCCATTAAGATCTAAAAGAGAAGCGATACATTTTAATGGAAAGCTTGAAACAGGTCAGTGTCCAAAACCTATGACGCCTATGGATTGGTATAAAAAATGGACAGATGGACCTCTGATAGATCCAGAAGCAGAAATCTTCAGTGATGATTCAGATAATGAGTATGTGAACAAAGGTAAAGGGAAATTGGCACTCGCAGAGAACATATCAATATGGTATTCTTTGGAGTATTGGAAAGAGTTAAAAGTATGTCATCTTCTTGATCCTATGCATATATTCAAAAATATTGGTTATTCACTATGGCAGCATCTTCTTGGACTAAAAGATACCACAACATCAAGGAATGATTTGAAAGATCAAAAATCCAAACCAAAGTTATGGCCAGTTTTTGATAGACATCGACAAGAAACGACTTATGCATCTGCTCCTTGGGTACTTACGACAAAAGAGATACAGACTATCAACAATAGAATTCAATTGATCAAGACTCCTACAGGATATGGAGCATCGTTTCAAAACATGTTTACTATGGATGATAAGAGCTTATCTGGATTAAAGACCCATGACTGGCATAACTTTTTGAAACATATTTTACCTTTGGTTATCGATGGATGTACAACGAAAGGAGTACGAGATCTCATCTATCGTCTTGGATCACTTATAAGGTAATTATGATACTTTTATATTTAATATGTTTGAATATTGGATATCTTTTATTTTTTAATTAACTTCTTTACAATTGTTTTTATGATTTGTATAGGTGGATTACATCCAAAGAGATCGATAAAAATTCGATCCCACAAAAAAAACGTGAATGCAAAGAGCTACTATGTTTGATGGAAAAAGAACTTCCTACTTCATTTTTTGATATTCAAGTTCATTTACTAGTCCATCTTGTAGATGAGATAGAGATTGCCGGTGTTGTCAACACTCGATGGATGTTTTGGGTCGAGCGATTTATGGGAATACTAAAAGGTTATGTGCGACAAAGAGCAAAACCAGAAGGATCCATGGCAAAGGGTTGGATGCTTGAAGAGTGCATGTATTACGTTAGTGAGTACCTTGAAAGAGTTCATGAAGAAGCTCCACGTGCATGGACCAACGAGTCTTCTTCAAAAATAACCGATGAGGTATTATCAGGTAAGGGGGTTCCATTCTTATTTACATTTCAAGAAAAAAATGATGTTTCTACTTTTGTAGCATATAATAGCGAATGCATGCAAGCATTCGTTAGCGAGTACGAGGAACTTCAAAGTCTCCAAAGTAAAAGGCGAAAAAACAAAAGATCTAGACGTAATCTCGATAATAATGAGATTACAGATATACCTTCTTTCACGGATTGGCTATATAGTCGTTTGCAACGCGCCAACGCAAATAATGAAGAAATCTCAGATGAGCAAAGAGAGTTAATGATAGGTTGTGAACAAAAGGTAATTTTATTAAAATATATATTTTATTTTTTTCATATATGTATGTTACTTTCTATTTACTAATTCAATTTATTTTGCAGGCTCGAATGTTCACTAATATGTGGGCTTTTGGACAGCATATTAGAATCAAATCCATTGATTCTTTACGTAAAACAGAGGATTCTAGTATTGTTGCTTGTTTCAAGGAACTATCACGTGCTAGCTCAAAAGACACGAACCTTATAGATGGCGAACTTGGTTAGGTAGGAACTATTGTTGCTATCTACGAAATTTCATTTCGTACATTCAAACAGGTAGAAAAAAGTTTATATATTTTTTTTAGAGTTAGTTTTTTTTTAAGCACCCAATAATGGGACGTTTTTGTTGTTATATATTGTGATAGGTCATTTTGAAGGTTGACTGGTATCGAGCGGAGTATAAAGGTAGTAATTCTACAATAAGAAAGGAATTATCTGGGTTTTGGGCAATTGATTCTTCCAAGGTAATGCGATCTACTAAAGAACCATATATTCTTCCTAGGCATATTGAACAAGCATTTTTTTATAAAAACCCAGATGCTCATCCTTGGTGGCAAGTCATTCATGTGCAACCTAGAGGTAGGTCATTGTTTGAACAGTTTATTGTTAGAGAGATTGAAGAAAGTCCTCTTGATGATTCAGCATCAGATACTGATACATCAACATCTGGAATAGAAATTAGACTCATTATACGTGATAATGATACTAATCTTTTTGATGAAGAGGATAATTCTCTACATGCTGATTCTACTGATGAGGAAGAGGAATTACCAGAAATAGATATTAATCCACCAATAGATGATGTGATTCATGAGAACATAGATTTAACAATAGAAGAAATAAATGAAATCAATAAGGATAATGAAGATGAGACTATATTGATGTCTTACCAAAATGATGGCAATAATGAAAACATATGAGCAGATTAGATAGTAACTTGAAGCTTCTGAATGGATATATATAATAGGTTTTTTTTATTAACTTGAATAACGATGAATCCTACTAGAGAGATGAAATCATGTTCTTCTAAGTTAGAACATGAAGCTCGGGGGTATGCCTAATTATTTTATATATAGCTTTATCTTCGAGGAGTAAATTTTTATCATGTATGTATGCATATGTGTGTGTATTCATGTGTATTATATGTATACATATATTAGTATGCATATATATGTATTTCATGTATATGTATGTGTTTGCATGTGTGTGATATATGTATACATGTATTCATGTACGTAATATATGCAAGTGTTTATAATTGTGTACATGTATATATGTATATGTGTCTATGTGTAAATATGTACATGTAAATATGTATGCATGTATATATATGTTTATGTGTGCATGTAGGCATGTACATGTATGTGTAAATATGTACATGTAAATATGTTAGTATGTATATATATATTTATGTGTGCATTTAGGCATGTATGTGTGAAGCATAATATATCTACTCCATTTTATATTTATGTATCCTATCTACATGATGTGTATATATCTTTACATATATTATGAATCATGATCCTCGTTGATTCGAGTAGCTATATATAGAGGCATAAGGTTGGGAGGAGAGACATCTCTCTAGTAGGACGTCGGAGGTGTATATATACTTCAAACATATGGCTAAAAGGTTTTATATGTATATGTAAATACATTTTTATTTTAGATTTTTTTATATGTATATATATATATATATATATATATATATATATATATATATATATATATATATATATATATACATACATACATACATACATATATACACACACACATACATACATACATGGATTATATTATATTACATACATAGCAGTAAATATATACTACATACATACGTGTAATGTAATACACACATTTTTATGTATATATACACATAGTATATACATATTACATTTATACACAACACATAGATGTATACATACATGATACACATGCATACATACATACTACAAAAATAGAAACATGTATATTAGATACATATATAAGTTAATATACATGTCTTTCAGTAAACATAGAGTAATAGATTTTAGGAATGACATCATACATACATAGATGCATATATAGATACATACATACGTACATACATACATAGCTCTCTCTCTCTCTCTCTCTCTCTCTCTCTCTCTCTCTCTCTCTCTCTCTCTCTCTCTCTCTCTCTCTCTCTCTCTCTCTCTCTCTCTCTCTCTCTCTCTCTCTCTCTCTCTCTCTCTCTCTCTCTCTCTCTCATATACATACATACCGTGCATTGTCGCGACGATGAGCCATAAGTGTCCGCATCTCTTTTAAACACCACTTAAGGGACCATCCTGTCCCAAACTCTTTCTCAAGTGAACTAAGCACGTACTTTTTATTCCTCTCATCATGCTCACTACAAAAATAAAAAACATAATGTAAATAAAACATAAGATATACATTTCAATTTATATGTAGAACTTTTACTTACTTCCATGGTAAGTGGATAAAGCGCAGGTAAGAGTCGCATAGTGCCCGCATTCTTCTCTTGAACTCCAATCCATTCCCTATGTACACAATGTTCCCCTCCGGCTCTATGTCGCACTCTAGTCCTAAGGTGCCTATGCATGTCCTCATAGGCAACTCTGCTCTGCTATCACGTGCTGGAGGTGGTATAGGTGTCCTAAAAATAGATGGATAGAAATAAATAAAAATATGTGCTATAATATCATTAAAAAAAATTATGAAAAAAAACATACCTATGAGCAGATAGCTCTCTTCCTGCATGTGGATCCGCAGAAGAGCCCTCGTCTGATCGCGTAAGCATCTGGATCGTATAATCCAGCTCCTCATCGGACATGTCTGCGTAGTCCCGCATTATGGCCCCTAGAGTATCTGACGGTACTCTTGCTCTCATAAGACTTTTTATGAGAGTCAGTTTCGCCTTTCTCTCTTTACTGGGATCCATAATACCTAACATATAAAACAAAATGGTTAGAAATCAATATATATATATGTGTATGTGTGTGTATGCATGTGTATGTGTGTGCATGCATGTGTATGTGTGTGTATGCATCTGTGTGTATGTGTGTAGGTATATGTGTGTGTTGTCTATGTGTATGTGTGTGTGTCTATGAGTGTGTATGTGTTTATGTATATGTATGTATCTACGTGTGTGTATGTATCTATGTGTGTATGTGTACGCATGTATGTATGCATGTGTGTGTATGCATATGTATGTGTGTGTATGCATCATTATGTGTGTCTATGTATGCATTTGTACGTGTGTATGCATCATTGCATGTGCATGTGTCTATGTGTGTATGTGTGTGTATATGTGTGTGTGTCTATGTGTATGTGTGTGTGTTTATGAGTGTGTATGTGTTTATATGTATGTATGTATCTATGTGTGTCTATGTGTCTAAGTGTGTATGTGTATGCATGTATGTATGCATATGTATGTGTATGCATATGTATGTGTGTGTATGCATTATTATGTGTGTCTATGTATGCATGTGTATGTGTGTATGCATCATTACGTGTGTATGTATCTATGTGTGTATGTGTGTGTGTATATGTGTTTGTATGTGTGTATGCATGTGTGTGTGTATGCATCTGTATGTGTATATGTGTATATGTGTGTGTATATGTGTGTATGCATGTGTGTGTGTATATGTGTGTATATGTTTGTATGCATGTGTGTGTATGCATATGTATGTGTGTGTATGCATTATTATGTGTGTCTATGTATGCATGTGTATGTGTGTATGCATCATTACGTGTGCATGTGTCTATGTGTGTATGTGTGTGTATATGTGTGTGTGTCTATGTGTATGTGTGTGTGTCTATGAGTGTGTATGTATGTATCTATGTGTGTGTATGTGTATGCATGTATGTATGCATATGTGTGTGTATGCATATGTATGTGTGTGTATGCATAATTATGTGTGTATGTGTCTATGTGTGTATGTGTGTGTGTATACATTATGACAGTGTATGTAAGCATGTGCATTATGTATGCATATAAGTATGTATGTATGCATATGCATATGCATTATGTATGCATATGCATATGTATGCATATGCATATGCATTATGTATGCATATGCATATGCATTATGTATGCATATGCATATGCATTATGTATGCATATGCATATGCATATGCATTATGTATGCATATGCATATGCATTATGTATGCATATGCATATGCATTATGTATGCATATGCATATGCATTATGTATGCATATGCATATGCATTATGTATGCATATGCATATGCATGTGTATGCATATGCATGTGTATGCATATGCATGTGTATGCATATGCATGTGTATGCATATGCATGTAAGTATGTATGTATGCATATGTGTGTGTATGCATATGCATGTAAGTATGTATGTATGCATATGCATATGCAATACGTATGCATGTATGTATATGTGTGTGAATGTGTGTGAATGTGTGTGTGAATGTGTGTGTGAATGTGTGTGTACATGTGTCTGTATGTGTGTATGCATGTGTATGTGTGTGTATGCATCATTATGTGTGTATGTGTGTGTACATGTGTCTGTATGTGTGTATGCATGTGTATGTGTTTGTATGCATCATTATGTGTGTATGTGTGTGTATGTGTGTGTGTCTATGTGTATGTGTGTATGTGTGTGTGTCTATGTGTATGTGTGTATGCATGTGTATGTGTGTATGTGTCTATGTGTGCATGTGTGTGTATATACTATATGTGTGTGTGTCTATGTGTATGTGTGTGTACCTATGAGTGTGTATGTGTTTATGTGTGTATGTGTCTATGTGTGTGTATGTGTTTATGTGTGTATGTGTATGCATGTATGTGTATGTGTGTGTATGTCTCTCTATGTGTGTGTGTGTATGCATATGTGTGTGTGTATATGTGTGTCTATGTGTGTATGCATGTGTATGTGTGTGGATGCATCATTATGTGTGTATGTGTCTGTGAGTGTATATGTGTGTGTATGTGTGTGAGCGTCTATGTGTGTGTATGTGTGTGCGCGTCTATGTGTATGTGTGTCTGTGTGTGTATGTGTGTGTATCTATGAGTATGTATGTGTTCATGTGTGTGTATGTGTCTATGTGTGTATGTATCTGTGTGTGTGTATGTATCTATGCATGTGCATTATGTATGCATGTAAGTATGTATGTACATTATATGCATATGCATATGTATTATGTATGCAAATGTATGCATGTATGTGTTTATGTGTGTATGTCTCTCTATGTGTGTGTATGCATATATGTGTGTGTTGTGTATATGTGTCTGTGTGTGTGTATGCATGTGTATGTGTGTGTATGCATGTGTATCTGTGTATGTGTGTGTGTATATACTATGTGTGTGTGTGTCTATGTGTATGTGTGTGTACCTATGAGTGTGTATGTGTTTATGTGTGTATGTGTCTATGTGTGTGTATGTGTTTATGTGTGTATGTGTATGCATGTATGTGTATGTGTGTGTATGTCTCTCTATGTGTATGTGTATGCATATGTGTGTGTGTGCGTATATGTGTGTCTATGTGTGTATGCATGTGTATGTGTGTGGATGCATCATTATGTGTGTATGTGTCTGTGAGTGTATATGTGTGTGTATGTGTGTGAGCGTCTATGTGTGTGTATGTGTGTGCGTGTCTTGTGTATGTGTGTCTATGTGTGTATTTGTGTGTATGTGTGTGTGTGTCTGCGTATGTGTGTGTGTGTCTATGCGTGTATATGTGTGTGTGTGAGTGTGTGTGTGCGCATACCTTGTGTATGTCTCGCTTCTCTCTCTCCCTCTCGCGCGCTGTATGTCTCTCTCTCTCTCTCGGTCTGTATTCTTCCTCGCGTTCAAGGCCCGGCACAAATGTGCCGGGAGAATTGAATTTTTTTTTTTACATTCCAGAGCGTCGCATATGCGACGCTCTGCAGTTTGCCATCGTCGTTAACTGCGTCGCTAACCTGCGACGCTACTAGCGACGCTTCTGGTTTAGCGTCGCTTATGCGACGCTATCGTCGCTTATGCGACGATGCTCGGCCAAAAAAAAAAAATCGGAAATTTTTACCATCGCTTATGCGACGGTTTCGTCGCATAAGCGACGGTTTTCGTTTTTTTCCCGATTCGGGGGCGTCGCTACGCCCCCCTTTTTCTTGTAGTGCACTCCAGTGACCCTATGTCTGTCTAGGCTCGTAACGTCTAACTAAAGAAGTCTAAGACTCATTAAAATCAGCTCTAACTCACTCACACGCTCCACCGAGGGTGAGTCAAGATAGAGATGCTGGTTTCAAGAGCCTATCCTAAATTGGAGTTCTAAATTAAATTTGAAACTAGGTTCTATACTCATACTAGCTCACCTTGGATCCTCACTCGCTCAACCGAGGGTGATCGTCTCAAGGAAACCGTAAGCTAGCATGAGCCCTATGGATGCCTAACAATGATGCTCTAGGAGTTTGGAGGGGGGTTTATATAGTTTTTTGAATGAATTTGGGCCCTTGGATCTAGAGAAATCAACTCTCAACTCTAGGATCACTACTTCCGATTAAAACCATTTGATTAATCAAATCAATGGCTTGGAATTGTTCTTTCTATCAAATCTAGTGTAAAGGAGTGAAATTTAGGCGCCCTCATTCTCCACCATTGGATCTGGGGATGATCTGGACCGTCGGATCAGTGCTGACATCAATTCGGATAAGATAAGCCACTATTTTTGGAGAAATGCTGCATTCTTGATCTTTGATTGTAAAAAAGGTCTTCTTTTATGGAAAAAATTCGTGGATCCTCCTTCCTTTATGCTTTAGTGCATCTCCACCCTTGAATATGAGCTCATCTTTACCGTACAACATGGTTCAATCATATTTTGACATGTGGCAGACATTCAAGCCTTCAATTTTCTTATTCTAGAAAACTGCGGTGACCTTGAAAACTGGACTTTGTGCTCCTTGACCCTCCAAAAAGTCTTTGATGAAGATGAAACATTGTAGGACTATGTTTCCAAAGATCTCCTTCAGGAATATGCAGAAAAAACTCCCATCTGAATCTAATTTGTACAAGTTTGACTACATTTGGAAGCTTGCAAGGTGGCATTAAGGTGTCTAGGAAGCTCGGATAGCCTTGAAACTTTATACAAATATGTAGCCACATATGGTCTTTATACATGCCAAACCATATGGCTAACATAAATTTCTATACAAGAATTTGTAGGGTCAAACTAGAAAAAATACATTTTTACAAAATGAACATAGCATATCAATGTGCTACCAAATCCATTTTCTGCTGAAATTTGGGCTATAGACTGCCTTTGACAATCTTTACAAGTATATGGATTTTCATCTAATTTGGTGACAATGAAATTTTTGCCCTAATTTCCCAACTTTGACCAGCTTTGACCGCTACCATGGACTTTCTTGATTTCTTTGAAACTTTGTATGTGAGCTTCCTTTGACATCCTTGATGCATCCTGGACTTCTCGGGGAATTCCGGCTACCTTCACCAAATATGTTTTTTGTAGGCCTTCATAAGTGACAGAGGAGAGAAAATCTCGACGACAGCGTGACAAGAAGGTAATCTTTGTATTGTCACAAAATATTGAGTCGAGCATGATAGGACACATAGAGGACTTGATAAATGGTTTAAAAGAAGATGAAAAATGGAAAGCATATAGAACTTCTGTATTAGTGAGAGGGGAGTTGCCTGATTTTGATGAGTTGGTTTCACTTATGATAACAGAAGAAATTAACATTAATGGTGAACAGTCTGTGGAGAAAGGTATTGTAGGTCATGCACTTTATGCAAGAAATCAGGGTGGTCGAAGAGGTGGCAGAAGAGTAAGTTTCAGAGGTTGTGGAGGTCGAAATGAGATAAACAACAATTATGATGCTAGCAGCTCATATATGAATATGCATAGTAGGGGGAGATATTCCTACTATGGCAGAGGACGTAATGGGTATCAAGGTAATTCAGGTATAGCATGTTATAATTGTGGTAAGGCTGGTCATATATCTCGTGATTGTTGGCATAATCAAGGGCAAGATGGATATGCAAGGCAAAATCATACACACGGTAATTTTGTTGAGGAACAAAATCATGAAAATGTACTAATCATGAATGTGAATATAGATGCAACTCATAGCAATGATGTCTGGTATGTTGACAGTGGATGTAGTAATCATATGAGTAATAATGTTGATTGGTTTGCTAATTTACATGCACCTTTGTTTGATGGAAAAGTTGAAACAGGTGAGAGTTCAATGCATCATATAGCACAAGTTGGAGACGTGTGCTTTGAAGAACGAAAAGGCAATAAAATCTTAAAAGATGTTCTTCATGTACCGTCAATAAGTAAAAATATTATTTCTATTGGGTAGATGGTGGAGCGTGGCTATCAAGTGCGGTTCAAAAAATCTGGATGTTTTGTTGAAAATCCGAAGCAGAATTATAAAGTCTTGGCAAAAGGTCAACGCCGAGGAAGACTCTTTACATTGGATGCAACTCCTAATTTTGTTTCTTATTATTCAGTTGGTAATAATAAGATTTCTGAGATTGAATTATGGCATAAGCGAATAGGACATGTAAATATACAGAAGTTAAAAGACATGGCTAAAAGAAAGATTATTGTTGGTTTACCCGATATCTCCAAACAAATTATGATACATTTGTGTGATGCTTGTCAATTTGGTAAGCAAGCAAGGCATCCTTTTTCTAGTGTCAAATTGCAAAGAAAGGATTTATTAGAATTGGTGCATACTGATGTTTGGGGTCCTACGAAGGAAATATCACTTGGAGATAGTAGATATTATGTTACTTTTGTGGATGACTTTACCCGAATGTCTTTTGTGTATTTTCTTAAGCATAAGAGTGATGTGTTTGATTGATTTGTCAAACTCAAAGCAATGGTCAAAAAGCAGACCGGAAAGGTAATTAAAAGATTAAGATCTGATGGAGGTAGTGAATATTTTTCAAGAATGTTTAACGATTTTCTTTGGAATGAAGGTATAAGGAGGGAATTCACTTGCAGGTATACTCCTCAACAGAATGGAGTAGGAGAAAGACGGAATAGGATTATTGCAGAAATAGCAAGAGCAATGCTGAATGAAAAGCATATGCCATTGAAATTTTGGGCTGAAGCGGTAAATACAGCAGTATATTTGATGAATCATATGCCAACATCTACAACGCATGATGTAACTCCTTTTGAGGTTTGGTTTAATAGAAAACCTGTTATTGATCACTTGCCTGTATTTGGTTGTGTTTGTTTTGCAATGGTTCCATATGCATTGAGAACCAAACTAGAGCCAAAGTCAGAAAAATGCATTTTCGTGGGTTACACAGATAATCAGAAAGGATATAAGTGTTATAATCCTATAAGTAAGGAAATGATTATTAGTCATGATGTATGCTTTGATGAGTTATTGTCTTGCTATACAGATGCTATTTTGCAGGTTCAAGAAGAAATGCAAGAAGAAATTGAAGATGGTTTACATGATACTACAGGAGTGAGCTCAGAAGGTGAGAATGGTTATAATGAAGAAAAATTATCACCTACATCAAAAGAGAAAGGAAAAGGTAAAGCAAAGCTTGTTGAGATAAGTGATGATATAGAAATTGATGAAAGTTCTAAATTTGATTTGATAAAACATGAACATGAACTTAGGAAAAGTTCAAGAGAATGAAGGCCAACACAAAGGTATATTGAGTCTTATTGTGTTTCACATTCAGCTTTTATGTCAAAAGTTATTGAAGAACAGGAACCTACATGTTTCGAAGATGCAAATTCAAACATTAATTGGTCAAATGCAATACAAGAAGAGGTAAATGCATTGTATGAGAACAAGACATGGCAGCTTGTACCACGAGATAATAAGATGAAGGTAATTGGAAATAAGTGGGTATTTCGTATCAAAAGAAATGGTGATGGTTCTATTTCTAGGTACAAGGCAAGGTTAGTTGCAAAAGGTTTTGCACAAACATATGGAATTGATTACGAAGAGACATTTAGCCCAGATGCAAGAATGTCAACTATATTAACAATTTTGAGTGTTGCAGCAAGTAAATGTTCGAAGATATTTCATCTTGATGTCAAAAATGCTTTTTTGAATGGTCAATTATAAGAACACGTTTATATGGAGCAACCAGAAGGATTTAAAGATGAAAAATATCCAAATTTTGTTTGCAAACTAATAAAAGCATTATATGGTTTGAAACAGGCACCTAGAGCTTAGAATCATCGATGTAAGTTATTTGGAAGCTCAAGGATACAAACCAAGTTTTGCAGATCCTTCTTTATATGTTAAGTTTGTAACAGATCAATGTGTGTATATTTGCATTTATGTTGATGATCTTATCATTACAGGAAGCGCTATTGATGAAATTGATGAAATTAAGAAGAAACTTGGTAAGGAGTTTAAGATTTCAGATCTGGGGATTTTACGTTATGCATTGGGAATTGAAGTTATTTATGATGAACAAGGTATATGGTTGAGCCAAAAGAAGTATATTTGTGATTGACTTCAAAAGTTTGGTTTGTCAGAATGTAAAGCAGTTGCAAATCCTTTGGAGCCTAATGTAAAATTGAGTATAAATGATGGTGTTTATTTTGAAAATGTAGACATGTATAGAACGTTGATTGGATCATTATTGTATGCTATAAGTACACGACCTGATATTGGTTATGCAGTTGGAGTACTCTCACAGTTCATGCACAAGCCTATAGATGTAGGAATGCAGCTAAGCGTGTGCTACGCTATTTGAAAGGCACTTTGAATGAAGGTTTATTTTACTCACATGATACTAATCTTGATATTAAAGCTTTTAGTGATGCAGATTGGGCATGAAATAAAGATGATCGACGTAGCACGAGTGGCTACCTACTAATGACGGGAAATCGACTCGTATCTTGGAGTTCAAAGAAACAACCAACAGTGGCGCTTTTGTCTACAAAAGCAGAATATCATGCGCTTGCAAAATTGACATGTGAAGTAATGTGGTTCAAAAAGTTATTTGAAGATTTACATCTTCTTTGTATAACTCCACAAATTTATGGTGACAATATGAGTAGTATACATTTGGCAGCTAATCCAGTTTTCCATGCACGTACCAAGCATATCGAAGTTCATTACCATTATGTTCGTGAGAAGGTAGTTTCAAAAGAGATCAACATTTCTTTTATATCTTCAAAAGATCAGCTTGCAGATATGATGACAAAAGCTCTTGATGGAACAAAGATACAAAGATTCAAACAATTGATTGGATTGTTAGAATATTCAAGCAAAGCTTGAGGGGGAGAATGTTGCGCATCTGTTTTAAGAAAAAGATCTTTTGTTTAAGAACCATTCTTTTAGCACTTTAGATATTAGCCATTATTTTCATAAAAAGGGTCATTAAAAGTTGACCACTCTTTAGTGATTTAAAATAGCATCCATTATTTTTTGTGAAAAAGTTGTTGAGCAACTTTTTAGTTATTATCCATTCCTTTAGTACTTTAAATATTCTTCACTACTTTTTGTACAAGAAAATCATTGGCACATATTCATTCCCAAAACTCTATATAAAGAGCTTAGGAATTCATTTTTGTATAGAGTTGTTGATACTCCATCATTGTGAATATAGAGACATTTTTTGTACAGAGAACTTCTCTTGTTTTATCTAGTCTTGTGCGTCTACTCTGCTCTATCATCTTCGCAGTCTATGCCATTCTCTACTTCTCTTCATGCTTCCATTTATGCTACTTCTTGAACTTCGATTATTCTACACCTTAGCCCTCATTACATCTCTGTCTTCTTTTTGACTTCTTTTTGAATAACTGAAGACTATAGAGAAATAGTTTCTTTGTTTTTGTCTTTTACCTCTTCAATTTCTTTATCAGCCTTTGTCTCAAGTAGCTAATCTTATTACACCTTCGACCATGATGGTAGAAGTCATCTTCAGCAAGCACTAATGCTATTAGTCATCCTATGTTCTCTATAGTAAGGACAATAGTAACTCTCCTAGGATATGTTACCTGTTTTCTTTTCTGTAGATTTGTATCACCATATGACCCAATCTCCATGGCGTTAATTAGCGTTATTAACATGTCTTGTGATTGTGCGTTCAGTGTTCGAGGGACTTTGGATCTTTACGTGATGGTCTTTACGGTAGAGGATGCCATGCTTTTCATTCCCATAACTGTCTTTTCCCTCTCTAGAGCTGATGAAAACAATTTTGCATTATATAAAGGAAGTATGACGAAACATAAACAGAAGCAATGATTTAAGTATCTACGAATCCAATCACGGCTGGTCCTTCAGAAGCAATGATTTCAGTATCGCGGGTACTCATTTCTTTGCCTCCTTTTCAACTCTATTTCTTTATGAGTAGAGTAGTTGGGCATCTTTCCTTCGCTGCATACCATCACATCACATAAGTCAACGTTTTCCTCTTTTTTTTAATTCTTGCTTCCTTTCGGGTGAGCAGTCAGAAAGAAAAAAACACAATTCTGTTTTTTGTGGATCCCTTGATCCAACGTTCACTCAGAAATACGGGTAAGGGAGTTAAAGACTGCTAAAAGAATAATGTAGAAACTGCCATTAGAACCCTTGCACTAAACTGCGAGGCTTTATGTAAAACTTTTGTGTAATTGTACCTGCGTTCCTTCCAGCACATGCGCCAATGAGCTTTACATGATCCCCCTCGTCAACTTGTACTTTAACAGGCTTTCCAGTAAATACAAGAAACGTACTTATTGTATCATAGCAGCAACCACCCAACAAGCTGACACGAAAAGGGTGTGTCATCGTTCTCACACGATCTTCTTATCCGAATGTAAAAAACACCCATGATCTGTCACTCTCTCTCTCTCTCTCTCTCTCTCTCTCTCTCTCTCTCTCTATATATATATATATATATATATATATATATATATATATATATATATATATGATTTGCAAATATAAACTAATTCTTCATTATGGATCCAAATCCATCCACTCAGTCACTTCCTGAAAAAAGCTTTCTTTTGCGAGTGTTCTTATTTTCTTCTTAGGTTTAGTGTGTTGCACATGCTTGGTTTTGCCTACTTGCATCTGCAAAAACCATCTTGGTGTGAAAAAAGGGCCATATAGTCTCATAAATTATGCGCATCTCCATTTTGCACCTCTTCAAGTATCCTTGAAACATGCAAAAAAACTCCCCAATATGTTCTTTGACAAACCTCTAAGATTTACGTTTAGTATAAGGATTCTTCTAGAGATTTACGTTCATTGTGTCAGTAAACTCATGTTACCTTTTAGATAATGTACGAAGCTTCAAAAAAGGAACTTCATGCTACTAGAAATTAGAAAAATAAATACTTGTGCCCTTTTATTTTTGCAAAACGAGCTATGCATTATAAACAAAAGGACAGTCCATAACTGTGAAACTATTTGGCTTTTGTTCGCATGAAACCAAGCGTTTTGCTGTGAATAAGAAGTAACGCGGTCTGATATGCAAGAAAATAATTTTTAAAGTTCGAACTATTTATAAATTATAACAATTGAAAAATATTATTATCCTTCACTGTGTGGTTTGTTTCGATATCTGAGCTGGGCCATAAGTGTTAACCGAAATCAACGATAAGGACAAAAATTCTACCAAAAAAAGCATTTAAATTTTGTTAGGTACATCTCTCTATAATCGCCTTCGACGTGTGAGTGATACAAGAGATTCTTAATGTAATCCGAAAAACTATAAAACAACAAACATTAATGCTATTATATTATGGTGATCGTTCATTCCAACATACTTAGATGCAGAAAGCCACCTTTTGACCATTTCAAATGATTTTTGTCTCCCATCCTTGTATGTGAATGTGTGTGTCAAACGAGCAAGAAAGTGTATAAGAAGAAAAAGGACTTCCTTAAAAAGTACATTCGAGAAGGTTTTGTTCTTTTCTCTAGTTCAATTGTTACAGGATGTGTAGTATTTTATGTAACTCTCACGAGCATGACGACTCATTTTCGATTGGATGTAGTTTCACTAGAACGTTTTACTTGTGTGCTCTACTTTGATGTATAAATTATTCTGTTTATTTCCCACTTAGCTTGATACTTTCATTGATTGTTTATTCGATTTTCTACATGTACTTGGTCATTCCAAGTAGGTTATTCTTACTCCTTTGGTGTTCGGATTTGAGTTTCGATGCATAAATGATAATATAAAAAATACCTAGGATCGAAGATGACCTAGAACTCAATGGAGTTCCTGGTATGCACGAGTCATCTTTACACTTTCTCACCCCTATGTGGAGCCGTCGTTTCTTCACCCAAGCCAACATAAATAGGATCCCTAGGCTCAAAGCTAATTCAAAGAAGGTCTTATAGGGGCTATAGAGGGTGACCATGGCTTTAGAAACTCTTACCAATCATGTCTGTACAACCTTCGGTGAAATACTTGAAAAGTGTCTTAATAATTGTGAGACATTGTAAATACTTGATAAACAATACTTTTCAAGTGGCATCATGGTCAAGAACTACTGGTGGCATCATGCCATAATATGTATCCAGTGTCATGACACTTGTTAGATATCATTGATTCGTAGCAAGTTTTGATGATTATACCTTTCAAGCTATTTTGAGCTTTTGCCCATCAAACCGATTGGTCAACTATTGCAAATACTTGCAAGTGAATCATCTTGACACACAAAACCTGATATTGGAAATACGTCTTAGAGACCTCTCCGCTAGTGTAAATAAATATCCATTTGGATCCTTTTATTACTGAAAACGAACTATATGGCCTCGAAGTGATTAGCTAAAAGGTCTCGTGTATCAAGTTTCAATTCTTGCATTGCACCCTACTCTCCTCACAAACCTAATACTCTTCTCTCTCTCTCTCTCTCTCTCTCTCTCTCTCTCTCTCTCTCTCTCTCTCTCTCTCTCTCTCTCTCTCTCTCTGTGTTTTTTGTTGATCCCTTAATCCAACGTTCACTCAGAAATCCCTGTAAGGGAGTTAAAAGACTGTTGAAAGAATAATGCAGAAACGGCCATTAGAACCCTTGGACTCTTGATGTAAAACTGTTGTGTAATCAAGATTCTAAGTCATTGTTCCAACCACACTTCAGAATATCTTGTACCAATGAGCTTTACATGAATCCCTCGTCAACTTGTACTTTAACAGGCTTTCCAGTAAATACAAGAAACGTACTTATTGTATCATACCAGCAACCACCCAACAAGCTGACATGAAAAGGGTGTGTCATCGTTCTCACACGAGCTTCTTATCCGAATGTAAAAAACACCCATGATCTCTCTCTCTCTCTCTCTCTCTCTCTCTCTCTCTCTCTCTCTCTCTCTCTCTCTCTCTCTATATATATATATATATATATATATATATATATATATATATATATATATATATATATATATATATATATGATTTGCAAATATAAACTAATTCTTCGTTATGGATCCAAATCCATCCACTCAGTCAGTTTGTGAAAAAAGCTTTCTTTTGCAAGTGTTCTTATATTCTTCTTAGGTTTAGTGTGTTGCACATGCTTGGTTTTGCCAACTTGTATCTGCAAAAACCATCTTTGTGTGAACAAAGGCCCATATAGTCTCATAAATTATGCGCATCTCCATTTTTCACCTCTTCAAGTATCCTTGAAACCTGCAAAAAACTCCCCAATATGTTCGTTGATAAACATCTTAGGTTTACTATAAGGATTCTTCTAGAGATTTACGTTCATTGTGTCAGTAAGCTCATGTTACCAAGCTTCACAAAAGGAACTTCATGCCACTAGAAAATAATAAAAATAAAGACATGGCCCCCTTTTTCTTGCAAAACGAGCTATGAATCATAAACAATAGGACAGTCGATAACTGTGAAACTATTTAGCTTTTGTTCGCTTGAAACCAAGCGTTTTTCTGTGAATGAGCAGTAATGCGTTCTGATATGCAAGAATATTATTTTTTTTGTTAGAAGTATTTATAAATTATAACAATTGAAAAATATTATTATCCTTCAGTGTATGGTTTGTTTCGACATTTGAGCTGGGCCATAAGTGTTAATCAAAACCAATGATTAGGTGGTTTAGTGGATGTGCCTTGTACTCGTAGGTAAATGGCTAGGGTTCAAGTCTCGTGTAGGGCTAGATGCCTCAAAGTTCCCCAAGATGGGTGCCTCTACCTTACAAGGTCTGAAGTGTGCATTTAAATTTTGTTAGGTACATTGCTCTAGAACCGCCTACGACATGTGAGTGATACAAGAAATTCTTAATCTAATCCGAAAAATTATAAAATAACAGACATTTATGTTATTATATTATGATGATAATTCATTCCAACATACTTAGATTCCGAAAGCCACCTTTTGACCCTTTCAAATGATTTTTGTCTCCCATCCTTGTATGTGCATGTGTGTGTCAAAGGAGCAAGAAAGTGTATAAGAAGAAAAAGGACTTCCTTAAAAAGTACATTCGAGAAGGTTTTGTTCTTTTGTCTAGCTCAATTTTTACAGGATGTGTAGTATTTTATGTAACCCTCACGAGCATGAGGAGTCATTTTCAATTGGATGTACCTTCTCTAGAACGTTTTACTTGTGTGCTCTACTTTGATGTATAAATTATTCTGCTTATATCCCACTTGGCTTGATACTTTGATTGATTGTTTATTCTATTTTCTACGTGTACTTGCTCATTCCAAGTAGGTTATTTTAAGTCCTTAAATGTTCGGATTTGAGTTTCAATGCATAAATGACAATAGAAAAAAGACATAGGATTGAAGATGACCTAGAACTCAATGGAATTCCTGGTATGCACGAGTCATCTTTACACTTTCTCACCCCTATGTAGATCCGTCGTTTCTTCACCCAAGCCAATATAAATAGGATCCCTTGGGTCAAAGCTACGAAACAAGGCGTTATAGGGGTTATCGTGGGTGACAATGGATTTAGGAACTCTTACCAATCATGGCTGTACAACCTTCGGTGAAATACTTGAAATGTGTCATAATAAATATAAGACATTGTAAATACTCGATAAACAATACTTTTCAAGTGGCATCAAGGTCAAGAACTACTGGTGGCATCATGCCATAATATGTATCAAGTGTCATGACAATTGTTATATATCATTGATTCGTAGCAGGTTTTGATGATACCTTTCAAGCTATTTTGATGCTTTTGTCCATCAAACCCATTGGTCAAGTATTGGAAATACTTGCAAGTTAACTATCCCGACACATAAAACCTGATATTGTGAATAAATATTTATTTGGAGCCATTTATTACTGAAAACCAACTATATGGGCTCGAAGTGATTAGGTAAAGGGTCTCGTGTATCAAGTTTCAAGTCTTGTCCTAGGTCACTTGTCTGGGTGGTTGAGCCTCTCACCTCTTTGGGGGGGGGGGGGGGGGGGGGGGGGAGAGGGTTCAACCCCCACCGGCATCATGTAAGAGACATGTTTAACATGAAAAGTTATATCGTGTGGCTGATGTGCTACCGTTTGTCTCAGCCCATGATAGTTGTGACCGTAGTTTAACCCAACTATATTAACCCCTGAACTTGTGGGATAAGGAGGTCCCATGAGTATTTTGCCCTTTCTTGTACAGTTGCAATTTCAAAGTTAAAGCCTGCAGGAGTAGGCCTCAGCCAAACCTCTATTTTAAAAAAAAAGTTTCAAGTGTTGCAATGCACCCTACTCTCGTCACAAAGCTAATATTCTTCTCTCTCTCTTTCTCTCTTATGTCTTTCTCTCTTATCTCTCTCTGTGTCTCATAGCCACACGACACACATGAGGTGCAAATCCATTAATGTGCGTATATCTCCCCCTACTTGAAAACTTTATTCTTACTTGGGATGCGTATTCTAGGTCCTTAGAACCTGAAAACTCTAATTATTCTACGGAAATCTTCTCCAGGATATCTAAAACAACGTGCGACTATTAAAAATGCTCAATACACCGAAACGAGGGAATAATTCCACTAAGGGAGCAGATATGCTCTGTATGCGCATTGATTTACTTTTCACATATTTTTCCTCCACTCTACAGAAATAAGCATGAACTGAGAAGCGTGTGTAAGTCGACGAGTCCCCAACAATGGAACCAAAGAGCATGCAGAAATTTGGAGGAAGTGGTTTCGTACATAGTTTTTGGTTCCGTTGGGAATTCTTAGACATACACATGGATTTTTTTTCGAGTACAATGAATTGGAAAGACACAACATGAATTGGAAAGACACACACATGACCTCGTAAGTTAGAGACACCCTCTTGGGGAAGTATGAGGCATTCAGCTCTATGCGGGACTTGAACTCTCGCAATTTGCATAAGAGTGCAACGCACATCCGTTAAACCATGCCCGTTGAACCAGAAACCTCAAGAAGTGGAGAACTCATAAGGTCATCAAGACACAAATGACAACCTACAAGGTATAGCTATGACACTTCTTTTTTGGCTACTAAAGATTATGCTTATATGATAAAGACAAATGAAGACCCTTATACATATGAAGAGGCAAAAGGTAAGGAAAATTGGGATAAAGCTATGCAGGAAGAGTATGATGCATTGATGGAGAATGACACATGGGATTTGGTTCATAGTCAGAAGATCATTGGATGCAAATGGGTCTACAAGACAGAGAGACTTGCAGATGGAAGTGTGTCTAGGTACAAAGCTAAACTTGTTGTGAAAGGGTTTGCTCAGACATATGGTATAGATTATGATGAGACCTATAGTCCTGTAGCAAAGATGACAACCATCAGGACACTCATAGCTATTTCTACATGTAAAGGTTGGAAATTATGTCAATTAGATGTGAAGAATGCTTTTCTAAATGGTTACATTTCAGATGATGTTTTCACGGAGCAACCACAAGGATTTAGAAATGAAAGGTATCCAGATTATAGTATGTAAGCTCAAGACAGCTTTGTATGGTTTGAAGCAGGCCCAAAGGGCATGGAATTATAGACTTGTGAAGTTCTTGAAGGAACTTGGTTTTCAAGTATCTAAAGCAGATAGTAGCTTGCTTGTTAAAGCAAGTGATGATGGGTTCATTTACAAGTGCATATATGTTGATGATATAATTCTTACAGGTAGAGATGAGAAAGGAATTCAAAGTCTAAAGTAACAAATGGAGAAAGAGTTCAAGATTAGTGACTTGGGAGAATTGTCATATTTCTTGCACTACAACATATTGAGGCAATACCGACGGTCAGTGTACCGATGGGCAGCTGTCGGCGTTGGTATACCCCTCGGCAAATTTGGGAAATCTGGGTTGCCTTGGAATCACAGCATCGGTATAAGCATCGGTATATGCATCGCTACTTCCCTGGAACTACCGACGCTTATACCGATGCAAATACCGATGCTCTCTTTTTAACTGGGCCCGAGCCCAAAATTTGTCATTCTGAGCGTTTTGAATGTAGATCTTCTTATTTTGGGTTTGCGCGCACCAACAACAGATCTCTGTTTGTCATCCTCTCTCTCTCTCTCCCCCTCCCTTCCCTCTCTCTCCTTCTCTCTCTCTCTCTCCCTCCCTCTCTCCCACTATCTCTCTCTCTCTCTCCCTCTCTCTCTCACTCTCTCTCCGCCTCTCTCCCTCTTTTGCTCTCCCTCTCTCTTTCTCTCTCCCTCTCTCTCTCTCTCTCTGTTTAAACACACCTCTATCTTTATAGATCTGAAGTTTTGGTAAGTAGATCGCACATATTGTACCACTATTTTTTCTTTTTCTTTTGTTTTTTCTTTACTAATATCTTCTTTGTTTGGTTTTGCAAGAGATTTTGGAATCAAATCTTTGGAAATTTGAACAAGCAAAACTTCAAGTGGATATTGACGATCGTGATTCAAACAATTCTCTCTCTCTCTTTCCCTCTCCTTCCCTCTCTCTCTCTCTAAACACACCTCTATTTTTATAGATCTGACGCTTTGGTAAGTAGATCGCACATATTGTATCACTCTGTTTTCTTTCTTTATGTTTTTGCTTTTCTAATATCTTCTCTCTTTAGTTTTGCAAAAGTTTTTTGAGATCAAATCTTTGGAAATTCAACGAAGGAGAATTCCAAGTGGATTTTGACAACTTTGATTAAAAAATTACATCAATGTAAGTAAACCATATATCACTCTTTTATCTTTCTTTATATTTTTGTTTTCTAATATCTTCTCTCTTTATTTTTGTTTGAGAGAGAGAGCGAGAGAGACAGGGATATGCATATGCATACATGCATGCATGCATATGCATACATGCATGCCTGCATATGCATACATACATGAATGCATATGCATACATGCATGCATGCATGCATGAGGGATATGCACATGCATACATCCATGCATGCATATGCATACATGCATACATGCATACATGCATACATATGTGCATGCATGCATACATGCATGCATGCATGCATGCATACATACATGAATGCATATGTATACATGAATGCATATGCATACATGCATGCATGCATGCATGCATGAATCCATATGTATACATGAATGCATATGCATGCATGCATGAGGGATATGCATACGCATACATGAATGCATATGCATGCATGCATACATGCATGCATGAGGGATATGCATATGCATACATGCATGTATGCATATGTATACATAAATGCATATGCATACATGCATGCATGAAGGATATGTATTTGCATACATGCATGCATGCATATGCATACATACATGCATGCATATGTATACATGAATGCATATGCATACATTCATGCATATGCATGCATGCATGCATGAGGGATATGCATATGCATACATGCATGCATGCATATGCATACATGCATGCATGAGGGATATGCATATGCATACATACATGCATGCATATGCATACATGCATGCATGAGGGATATGCATATGCATACATGCATGCATGAGGGATATGCATATGCATACATACATGCATGCATATGCATACATGCATGCATGAGGGATATGCATATGCATACATGCATGCATGAGGGATATGCATATGCATACATACATGCATGCATATGCATACATACATGCATGCATATGCATACATACATGCATGCATATGCATACATGCATGCATGAGGGATATGCATATGCATACATGCATGCATGCATATGCATACATACATGCATGCATATGTATACATGAATGCATATGCATACATGCATGCATATGCATGCATGCATGCATATGCATGCATGCATGCATATGCATGCATGCATGAGGGATATGCATATGCATACATGCATGCATGCATGCATATGCATACATGCATGCATGCATATGCATACATGCATGAATGCATATGCATACATGCATGCATATGCATGCATGCATGCATGCATATGCATGCGTGCATGCATGAGGGATATGCATATGCATACATGCATGCATATGCATACATGCATGCATGCATATGCATACATGCATGCATGCATATGCATACATGTATACATGAATGCATATGTATACATGAATGCATATGCATACATGCATGCATATGCATGCATGCATGCATATGCATGCATGCATGCATGAGGGATATGCATATGAGGTATATGCATACATGCATGCATATGCATACATGCATGCATATGCATACATACATGAATGCATATGTATACATGAATGCATATGCATACATGCATGCATGCATGAGGGATATACATATGCATACATGCATGCATGCATGAGGGATATGCATGCATGAGGGATATGCATGCATGCATGCATGAGGGATATGCATATGCATGCATGAGGGATATGCATATGCATAAGGGATATGCATATACATGAGGGATATGCATATGCATGAGGGATATGCATGCATGCATGAGGGATATGCATACCTGCATGAGGGATATGCATACATGCATGAGGGATATGCATACATGCATGCATGCATATGTATACATGCATGCATGAGGGATATGCATATACTTGAGGGATATGCATGCATGCATGAGGGATACGCATATGCATGAGGGATACGCATAAGCATGAGGGATATGCATGCATGCATGAGGGATATGCATATGCATACATGCATGAATATGCATACATGCATGCATGCATATGCATACATACATGAATGCATATGCATACATGAATATTCTAATATCTTTGTTTATTTTTTGTATGCACGTATACATATACAAGCAAGCATATGCATATGTATATGTATATGTATATATGTATGCGTATGCATATGCATATGCATACATGTATGCATATACAAACATGTGTATGTACATGTATGTATACAAACAAGCATATTCATATGTATATGTATACATGTATGCATATGCATATGCATATGTATACATGAATGCATATGTATACAAGATTAAGCATGCATATGCATACATGAATGCATATGCATACATGAATGCATATGTATACAAGCTTAAGCATGCATATATATATACATTGGATGAGATGAGATCTTCATATTGCATCAGATGGGATCTCCACGTACACTCTGGGGTGCACATGATCATGACGACTCGAAGATATATCATATCCGTAATCGAGCTCCAGTTATGGATGCGGCGGGGAAGTCAATGCGTCAACGTATATGAAAACTCTGCTCTGTCGAATTCGGTCATTCAGTAATGTTAAAATGGAACGAACAGGATAGAGACTCTAAAAATCATATCACACAATGCATATATGAAGAGTACCGGCCTGCACCTGGCAATCCTGTTGTGAGTTCCGATTGGATTCAACATACAACACACGAGGTGATGCCGCATCAACGATTGGAAGCTCACGATGCTTTCAAATCTAGCTTACCGAAGCCTGTATGGCTAGACGCCGAAGAATGGGAATCGATTCAGGATGAGCATCAACATACTCCTTATCGGTATCGTCAACAAAGAGATGCGGGGGCCACGCGGCTAGATACGGTTGGAACTTCGCATTTAGGTAGCAACGGCTACGACATTATGCACTACCAATTTGTGATTATGATGTTAATTCTTGAAGTTGTTTGTGTTAAGTATATTATGTATATTCATCTAACATTTTGCATATTTACTATAGGAGTTGGCAGTGGGTCGTCCTCCAACACGAGCAGAAGAATCGTACAGATATCAACATGGACTGACTGCACTGTTACAAGACTAAGAGGGACGCGGTGCAATCGTCTCATGGGACAATATTCTTGATTAGGTAAAGTTATATCTTGGTTTCGTGTTTCTAGTTGTTGTTTATAAATGAGTTGTTAATTGGTCTTATTTTATACATATGTTTTGTTGGAGGATTTTAGGTGTAAATATTTTGATCAATGCCACAAGTTTTTATCACACTCGCATATGACAATGATGAACCATAATTTTGTACTCGATTCCTATATGGAAGTGTTTTGTCACATTGCCACAATTTTGTATTACACTCCTATGTGGCAATGATGCACCATAATTTTGTATTCGATTCCTATATGTAAGTGCTTTGCCACACTTTTGTACATTTTTCATTTATGGAATATATAACTTTCTGTACATGAATCATTGTTCATTTTTTTTCATATGAGTTTATGTTTTGGTTGCCATTAGAGTACATAACACATGTACTCACTTGGGCAGAGTGTATTGTCTTTTGCTAAACAACATCATGCTGTAGCAAAAGACAACACACTCTGCCCAAAAAAATTTGTGCAGGTATGGTCGTCGGTATATGCGTCGGTACACCTAGTGGAGACGTCGGTATAGACGTCGGTATGTGCATCAGAAATACCAACGCTTATACCGACGCATATACCGACGTCCATACCGGCGCTTTCTTTCTGACGCCTATACACGACTGTAACACCGACATCGTGAAGAAATCACGCTCGTTCATTTGCCTCGGTAGCAACCTCGGTATACCCTCGATATGTTGTAGTGTTGGGCATGGAGATTTCATACACTCAACATGGAGTGTATGTAACTCAAGAAAGGTATTTGAAAAACTTGTTTGTCAAGTTTAAAATGGATGAATGTAGGGTAGCACCTACTCCAATGGAGGTGAACCACAAATTGAGTAGATATGGAGGAGAAGAGTTTAAGGACATGAAGATATATGAAAGTTTGGTTGGTAGTATGATCTATGCTACATTAACTAGGCCTGATTTGTCATATGCAGTTGGAGTATTGTCTCAATTCATGCATTGTCCTACGAAAGAACATTGGATTGCACGACAAAGAGTGTTGAGGTACATTAAGGGTACACTCAAAGAAGGTTTGTATTATGGGTCTACATCAGATACAAACATCAATATTTATAGTGATACAGATTGGGCAGGTAATCCTGATGATAGGAGATCAACTTATGGATACTTGTGTTATGTGGGAGATAAGTTAATTTCATGGTGTGCAAAGAAGCAACACACAATTGCTTTATCATCCACAGAGGTTGAGTACAAAGGCATGGTGGAAACTGCAAAGGAAGTGATATGGCTTAAGACTCTTATGAAGAGTTTTGACATCATTGAGAGCATACCCACTATTCATGGAGATAACATGAGTTCATTATATTTAGCTGCTAATCCTAATTTTCATGCCAGGACTAAACACATTGAGATTCAGTATCATTTTCTAAGAGAGAAGGTAATGGATAAAGAGATTGAAGTTATACATACTTCAACAAAAGATCAGATAGCTGATATGCTAACCAAAAGCTTGGATGGACCAAAGCTACAAAGATTCAAAGACATGTCAGGTATAAAGAAGATAGAGAAAACCTCAATTGATGATTGAGGGGGAGCTGCTGGTGCAAGGCAATCAAAAATTGAAGTTTTGATGAAGAATTGAAGTCAAGGACTGAAGAAAAGATCAAGTTATGAAGCATGAAGGAACTGCATATCCAAAAGATGAATATGTGTACACATATGTACATTAACTTAGAGTTAGCTCACTTATACTTTTGTATATTTATGAGCTTGTACATATTTGCCTATATGTACAAGGAAAAATATCGGGGAAAATATGAGAGAGTGTGTAAGAACAAGATTTGAGAAGAATTAGATGTCATTACACACTTGTGAAGTGGATATAATAGCTCTCTCATCCAAATGTAAAGTTTTTCCAGAAATGAAAAAATGTTGCATATTTCTGAGAGTTCTCCTTCTGTGTTGAATCTTTTGTGAAATGCTTTTGTAAAAGTCTAAGTCTATAGTTGATTGATGTCTCCACAAATTTTCAACTTCTAGTTGTGATCAGGGTGAGAGAATTGAGTGTAGGAACATTTACTTATGTAAATGTAAAGAAGAGAAGTTGCAGGAGGTGCAAAATTTGATGCTAATGTTTTGGTCAGTTCTCCTTCCACAGTATAAATTTTTGAGCAAGCAAGCACTCATTCTTTAATTTGGAAGGTAAGCTACAATATGGCTTAAATCATTTGCATAAACGGGCTCTAGATTGAGAGAACCAAGCTTTAGAAGTTATAGGTGTCTGAATCAACTACTTAGAAGAATAGTTTTAGACATAGGTGACTTGTTAAGATCATTTCTCAAAATCTACTGAGTCTTTTGAAATGATTTAATTTGGAGGAGTTGTGCAAACTATAGGCAACACCTTGTGCAAATTTTTATCAAACACTTTACACATTTGATAAGTTAGTGAGTGAGTTATGTGCAGTTTGTTCAAGATTTTGGAAATTGAGTATTGATGCTCCAAATTGGTGAAGGTTTTGAGTTACTCTTGTTATAGAGGTGCTCTAACTTCAAGAGTAGCTTGTTCTTTTGGAGATTAACACTCTCCATCAAGAACTTTATTGAACAACTATTTGTACGCAAAGTTAAATTTTAGTATTTCAAAGATTTCATAAACGCAAGTCTGCTACAACTCGTTTATGCAACTTTTGATTATGTATTAGAAAGTCTTATGCAAAAAAATGTTTTCGTGTTCTGAACTTTGATATCATGCATAAATGGAGTTTAAAAGCCTCCATACAGTGGAAAGGTATTTCTAGTGATTGAATGATAATGATTAAGAAGATGTTCATGGTTTTAGATAGATTGTTAATACCCTTCAAGAAAGTATTTTTCGTCAAATCTTGTACATGGGATAGAAAACGCCCAAAGTTCTTGTTGAACACAAGCATAAGTACCTATATAAGGAGGAGCACTACTTTATTATTTGAGCATAGTATAGTGCTCCCCTCATATTATAATAGAGAGAGTTTTTGAAGAAATCATTTTTAACCTTAAAGTTCAAAAAACTTTCTAGACGTTTGAGAAACCCAAGAGAAATTTTAACACATAAATTTTCATCATGTTATCAAAGACCAACCAAGTCAAAGCAACGACTTGCAATGACAACCGATAAATCATCTCCAATGCCATAATATATATATATATATATATATATATATATATATATATATATATATATATATATATATATATATATATATATATATATATATATATATACATACATATATATATACATATATATATACACACATATATATATATATATATATATATATATATATATATATATATATATATATATATATATATATATATATATATATATTTATATATATATATATATATATATATATATATATATATATATATATATGTGTGTGTGTGTGTGTGTGTGTATGTGTGTGTGTGGTTGTGTGTGTGTGTGAGAGAGAGGGAGAGAGATGTGAAGTCCAAAACATGCTTGAGAAATTTAAGGAACTAGAATAGAGCTACAAGGAATTTTACAAGACGTCAATCTCTTCATAAGAATCTAGTGAGATAGATTCTGAAATCATATTCCTCAAGTGGGGCTAATAGAAACTCTATTATGTGGCCCTCCCTCTTTTTGGTTTGCACCTATTCTCGAGGAGGACATGAATATCGTATGATTTCAATGTCTTCATTTGAGAGTGAACATCCTCTTTTGTAGATAATAGTTTCTATTATGTTGGTCTTTATGCATCCAAAATCACACTAACCATTAAGGATTCTACATGATACAATGATTTTCTCATTAGCTAGCTCGAATGGATCCTATTTGATGATATCAAGGGCTTCATGTTAACCATGATTAAGGTAAACAATTTGAATGAGTCGCGAAAACGTTAAATGAGTGTGATAATATTTTATTGGAGGTAGAGAGAAAAGGGAGAAAGGATTGCATGCAAAACAAGAAATGCAAAGTTCAATTGTCTCCCTCCCGAAGATGTGATGGAAGAGTCTCAACCAAAATCCATGCGATCTAATATAATATATTTCATACATAGAAATGGGATATTTATGATTTTATTGTAGAGATCAAGATACTGATGTTGCCTCAAAAACCAACTCGACCAAAATAATTATGAGACGAATTATAGATGTATTGCATCCCATCAAGAGAACCATACCCTTAATACTATAGTTATATATAAAATGAGCCCTATTTGGTTCATTTATGGATTTCCAACAGCCCTATCATGGTCCAATGATATTTTCTAAACGCTAAAATGAATAGGATCCATAAAGATCTAGTTCCCATAAGACATTAAGTCCATGAGAAGCTATTTCTTGTGGAATGCATTACTTGAGGGGAACGTGATGTCATGGACACTCAAGTTTGTTCATGTGCAATATTCTTGCTTCGTTTTTTGTAACACGTCCTTGCTTGATTGGAATATACATCTTTTACTTAACATTGCATGCCAAATCATCCTATGTAGCACTTCCTCAACCACAAGCTATGCCCAACCATGAGCTTGTGATCACTTAAGAATAATAGAAGAAAGAAAAAGAAAACTTACACAAGATAAGAGAAATTCTAATGGAGAAGAGTAGACAAGATATGAACCAGAGAAAGAAACGTTTTGGTATTATAAATTTGAATCAATTGGATACAATAACTTTGGAAAAAAGGCTTCTTGATGAAGCCTTGACCTCCCAACCCAAGCATGAAGCAAAAACCACTGGTGGACACACGAGTGTCATAGCAACCAACCCAATCTGAGTCAGAAAAAGCATGCAAATCTGGCGGTAGTGATCCCCCCTTGGGATAAAACAACCCAAGTAGTCGAGTACCACTCAAGTAGCGAAAGATGCGCTTAACCGCCTTCCAATGCGTGACTCCTGGGCAATGCATAGACTTGCTCATCTGTGAGACAGGAAACTGAATATCTGGCTGAGTAATGCATAAGTAAATCAAGCATCCAACAACCTGCTGATAGAGAACAGCATCAAATGCATCTCCAGCATCATGAAGACTCAATCATAAATTTGTCTCCATAGGAGTGGCAATAGGCTTACAGTCTTCAAGGCCAAAACGCTGCAATAATGTGTCAATATATTTTGTTTGACACAAAGCCATTCCACCATCAACTTGTATAAATTGAATGCCCAAATAGTGATGCAAATGCCCCAAATCAGACATCTCAAATGAGGCATGCAAATCAGCCTTGAAATCAGCAATATGCTTTTCAATAGGACCAGTGAGCAGCATATCGTCAACATAGACAACAATGATTAGAAGCACATCATTAGCACGCTTAACATATAAGGTGCTTTCAGTTGGACTGTTCTCAAAACCATGTGCAACCAGATAGGCATGTATCTTCTCATACCAAGCACGTGGTGCTTGCTTTAAACCATATAATGCCTTCTTTAACCTGCACACCTCGTTTTCATGCCCTTTCTGCACAAAGCCACGGGGCTGAAAAACATACACTTCTTCATGCAAGTCACCATTCAGAAATGTTGTTTTAATGTTCAATTGATGTACATTCCAACCATCATGGGCTGCAAGTGCACAAATGCTCCGAACAGTAGTCATACGGCATGTAGGTGCAAAGGTCTCATCAAAATCAATGCCTCTTTCCTGCGCATAACCCTTTGCAACAAGCCTAGCCTTATACCTGTCAACTGTACCATCAAGTTTACGCTTCAACTTGTATACCCACTTAGTGCAAATGGCCTTCTTGCCAGGAGGCAAGTCACATAAAGACCATGTACCATTCTTCATTATAACATCCAATTTTCTGAAGTTTGTGCTTCATCAAAAGAAAAAGGCTCATTCTCATCACAGAGACTAGACGCAGCCATAGCATAGCAATCTGATGCAAAGGAGGCACTATAAGAGCCTGAACGAGTACGATATGACAAAGGTGCATCTAATTTGCTGTCACGCAAAGTTTGCACCAGCCATTTTGGCATAGTTTTTACCTCCTCAATATCATCTCTCTCATCAACAAGTGCATCATGTAAATCTGCATCAGAAATAGAATGATCTGCATTATCATATGGAACCTGCAAAGGCTGAGAAGTTAGGACCAGCACTAGACTGTCCACCTATAAAAAGAGGCATCAAAGTATCATACATGTCTTTAGAGCTAACAGATGTGTCCTTAGTACATGAAAGCAATGGATGAATAGCATCTTCCACAAAGACAACATCACGGCTAACCAGAATGCATTTAGTCTGTGGATGATATAGACGATAGCCTTTACTTTCAGAACTGTACCCAACAAAAATATATTTTACTACCTTATCATCCAATTTTCTGCAATGTTGTTCAGGCACTAATGCATATGCCAAACAACCAAAAACACACAGATGAGCAACAGATGGCTTGCGGTCATGCCAAGCCTCATATGGAGTGTGAGAAGTGGAGAATGACATGCCTGGGACTCACCTCCCAGCCTATTTATAGCCCTTGCCTAGTCACCAACTAGAGTTCTCTCTAAAGCCCCTCTACTCATCTGGCCATCATGAGTAGGTACCTCGTATGAACTCTCTGGATTTTGGCCTTGGCTATCCCCCGAGCAAGGAAATTCTCGTTCCTCCAAGCATGTACATCTCTGGAATATAACACTCTCTCCCCCTTCTAAAGATCATTGTCCTCAATGATATAGAAGGAGCTATAAACCTGGGAATCAACATCTATGATTCCAAGTAATAAAAGTAGAGTGTGGTAGGTGTCTAAAATACTAGATGCTCAAAAATTAGACAACTAGTCTCTGTGCTTTATATCTAGCATTTCCACCAACAAATAGTAGTCCTTGCCTTGCGCATACTGTAGGAATCCCTCTGAGGCCCAATGAGTCCAGATGTGCGCAGCATAAGTACTCGGAATATCCTCAGACTCCCTATGCCTAGACCTTGACCACTAACTTGTGATAGCTTGTCACCTGTAGAAACCTTGGCAACTTGCCCTTGTCTCCCTGGAATACCCATTGACAGCTTGTCATATGGTATAATTGTGTGAAATCACTTACTCCACTAGAGTAATAAAATATTATGCTCATCTAAAAATAATCTGACTATGTCCAACTCTCTGTGGAAGAATACTAAAAGAAATGGAAATCTTTTCCAAGTAGTGTTTTATCTCTAAGCTCAAGTAAAGCTACTTGATTTACTCACTGTAATGAGATAAAACTCAAGAAAATCTCATCATGATCCAAACTGTGAATCCAAGATGATAATCTATCAACGATCCAGACTATGGACCAAGATATCAATATGTCAATCTATCAATTGTGGACCAAAATATCAATATGTCAATGATCCAAACTATGGACCAAAATATCAATCTCTCACATCCAAACTATGGACTAAGATCTCAATCAGTCACATCCCAAACATGGACTAAGATCTCAATCAATCACATCCAAACTATGGATCCAAATCTCAATCTATCATATATAATAATCGAAACTATGGATCAAAATATCTCTCATACAAAATAAATCCTAATCCACTCTCTGGAACCAAGTCCATCATGCTAAGTGAAGACGTGCTAAGAAAGTCTAGCAACTAGTGGAACTACCACCGCCTTCTCAATAATAACATGCAAGATGTTCCAAGTGGATGAAACTTGCTTTATCCATGATCACCATCTAATCATCACTATGATCAAATCATTCCTAACTAGGAATGAGGTGTCTCAAGTAAACTAATGTAATAATCTGGCACTCCCAGATATAATGAGGACCATAATATAAGTCAACTAAATACACTGAAAGATGGTAAGTAGATGTGTGCACACGCATAGCCCACTAGGCTAAGCATCTAGCTCACCTCATACACACCAAATAAAATAGTACGTACTGTGTGAATTTCTTCTCAAGGCAATTGCCTATTCATAGTTCTTATGTGCAAACCTTGCCTTTCCGCTTCTAGGCTACTTGCCTGTGGACTTGCCTTGTTTGTGATCACATACAGAGTGACTGTCTCAATTGCCCCTCTATTGTCTAATATTAAGATGATACCAGAAGATCATATAAATGAACTCCAAATCATATAAAAAAAATACAATCTCAGAGACTTCTCTCCCATACCATCTGTCCTACACCTAGGTAGAATACAAAGTTTGATGTCCCATACCACCAACTTTATACTCCACATAGGTGTGTGTATGAGATTAAAGTCGAACACTTCTCTCAAAAATGATAAGAATAAATCCGTGAGTACTCACAACCATGAATAATAATAATAATGAAATCATGAAGTGTTCTTGAAGTGTTTCCTTCCCTCGATGGAAAGAACAGAGTTATTCCTATGACTCTATCACTCATAACTATCTCTAACATCAACTCATCCTGAGTTGAGAATTGAGAAACTATTTAGCAAATCAACTCAACTAGAGTTGTGAAGGATGCGGCTTGCATTAAATATCAACTCATGCATCTTGAATCAAATATTGACTCATAATAAATTGGAATTTATACCACTTGTATGAATCCAATTATTTGAAATGAGAACAACTAGCTAAGTTCTCCTATTCCATGCTCTCATGGCACTATATATATTCTTGAAAATTTCGACAAAGTCTCCTTTGTCCTACTGAGAATGGTCACCAAAAACCAATGCTCAATAAACATATATCTAGGGCATATCTAGCCCATGGTGATCGCACCATATCAAAAAATCTCATAAAAAACCTGTGAAAAGTCTTTTCCTTTCAACAATGCCTCCTGCATAAACAATTTCCAACAGCAGCAGATTAAATCTTAATTTTAACTAACTTTTACTCCTCCAAAATCTATGAAAATTTCCAGCGTTATGTAGCTTTTTTCAAGCTTTCATTAGCCACAACAATCACTTGATTTGGATATTTGGTCAGAGTTTTATGACCATTTTACTAGAAGGGTTGAACACACGATGACCAATTCTGAAAAATGTATAGGGTCATCTTCTTGAAGCCCTTAGACTGATCAAACAAACTCCAAATTTCATTTTCTTTGTACTCGAATCTAGGTCACCTCATCTAATTTTGTCCCACAAAAGTTCAATTCAAAATGAAATCAAATACGCATTTAAAAGTATAATTCTATCTCTACTACACCTGCGCTTAGGTGAGCATAGAAACATTGCTGCTCCACTTTTATAATATCTTCTAACTATGACGATAAATTCCAAAATCCTTGAATTTTTGTTATAGCATAAGTTCCATACTGGAGTAGCTTCTCCAAAAAATAAAATTGAAATTGGAGTTTCCAATATGAAAATATCATGTGCTCATCAGGCACATGTACCACTCTTTGGAAAATCCTCGCCAGAGATTGGTCTGAGAAGAATAGAGCATTTGACCTATCAAATGAATAATTTCTTCCAAATTTTAATAGCATATAGCTACTAATATGTGTGTATATGGACATGCGTTTCATAGTATTTGGACATTTGGAACTTCCACAATGACCAAAATACTAAGCCTCTATACCTGCAAAATTTTAAAATTTTGCAGAGGCTAAGTTTTACTATTTTCTTTATATCTCTTACATGGAGACACATTTCATCTTGAAATTTTATATACACCATTAGAAGGTGTGTAGCTAATGTTAGAAACAAAAATCATGTAATTTGAGTAAATGAGCTAAGAGAACCAATCACCTCCAGGTGACATGGGCTTTGATCATTTCATAAATTCTAGAGGCTGCACTTTCATGTGCAGAGATTATTTGACCTATCAAATGATCTTTAAAAATACTGAAAATTGATATGCGGAATGTGCATCTATAATCTTTCAGTTCCAACAAAAACCATTCCATTTCGATCTACCAATCAAGAAAAATGCCCTTTGTAACAGGCCTATGTCACTTATTTCAGGCCTCTACTTCTACTAGCAGCACTTTTAGTGCAGAGGTCACTTGACCTATCTAAAAGTCTCCAAATTACTTGAAAATTGGTCAGCTTAAGGAAAAGCGTACGATCTACTTGCCCTCCAAATTTCAATAAATTTGGGCATTCCCACAAAGAGTAGCATCCAAATCTCTATGAGGCTGCTACCTCACTAACTATTTGCTCGATCATTTTTTTTTTTAACTTAAAAATGACAAGACATGTTTATCCTTATGATTAAAAAAACTTATTCATTATCTTGGATGGATTATGTCATGGAGATATATCCATGCATATAATTATCATCTAGATCAGTGCAAACCAAATTAACCATCGAAATCGTCTCGTTGAAAAATCAACTCTTTACATAGTATCCACCTTTTAGTGAAAGTGAATATCTATGGACGTCATTCTATTCATTGTGCTTCTTGCACAATCATTAATCTCATTACAACTAATCATATACAAGCACTTAATACTTGTATTGATAATCATATCCATAGCGCACTTGTGCGGACTTGGGATAAACTTCTATATTAAGTACATAGATTCGCATGAAGAACAATTCATATATTCATGCATTACTAGATGCAAACACATCTTAGTTTCTCTTAATGTATATACCTTATCTTTCACTTTCTAAAGGCAAAATTAGCCTATGTCTGGTACCTCGATCACATAACTCATGCTCACTCTAACCAGTCATGGTGATACATAAAAGTGATCTTCTATAAACAGAAAATGCATCATGCATTTCAACTTTCTAACAACCATATTGTCTATGCATACATGCATTCACTCATGCATTTTATTCTCTACTTCAATAAAATTATATGCTTTTTGCTATGCTGACAGAAGACTTCCTCTCTCACACAACACAACATCACTCTAGTTCTCACATAGCATATAACGCCATGTGGCTACAAAATTTCCGGCAGCATTTCGCCAGGAAAATGAGGCCTTAAAAAAATAATAATAGTCTTTACAATGATAGGCATCAGCCTAGTGGTTGGCAAACCACTCTCTTTACTCCAAAACCTGCAAATAAGAAACTTTGCCAAAATGTGTTGTTGGGCACTACACGCCCTCATAACCATGTCTTTTTTTTCTGCTTTCAATACCTGCAAAAGATTCTAAAACACACAAACAAGATCTGCGCATGCTTTTATGAATCAACATTAGTTAGTGTAAATTTATGTGCATAGCTAAATTCATGTAAAAAACTATCTTCCATGCACCTTCCAATGTTGATTTCATAGAACTGGAAGAAAATATAATGCAAAATTATAAAGTTTGATGCGAGAGACATTCAAATGAATGTATATGAGAGCAAAAATTTAATGGAAATGTATGAAAAACAATTATTTCCTATCCAAAATGGTTCAAAATATTATTAAAAACCCCTAATTATCATAATTGAAAACTCAATTCACTCAAAAAGGATTCCTCGCAAGTCAACAGCCATATAAAAGCTTGTGCCGAGATGGCTTCCAATGGTCTAAATATGGATTATGACCAGTCAAAGGAAAGGTCTTGAAGTGTAGAATCTATATCAAGTTGCATTTCTTGATTTGGATATTCTACGAGGAAGTTATGGCCAAAACAATCGAGCTAGGTGAGTGGACAGAATACTTCTTCAAATGATATGCAGAGAATTAAATGCTCTCTACAGGTGGTTTTTAATTATTCAATGATAGCTTCCAGCTACTCATTGGAAAGCCCTTGAAGTCTACTTCCTATACCAATTGGAATCATCCAATTTGGATACTATTTGAGAGAGTTACGGCCATTTAAGTGGAGGCAAGTATACTAATCTTGCTCTTTTTTGTCTTACGTTTTTTTTCTCTCTCTTTCTTTACTCTTCTCTCTCTTTCTAATCTTCTCATTCTCTCTATTCTTCACTTCCATATTCTCTCTTTCTCTTTTTTTTCTTTTTTTAAAATCCATATTTTTGCTCCTTCATTTTTGTTTACCTCTTTCTCTCTACTTCTCTTTTTCTATCTCTATCTCTTTATTTCTCTCTCTCTCTTGGCTTTTCTCTTTCTATCTCTCTCTTTTCTCCTTCTTATCTTTCTCTTTCTTTGCCTTTCTCTTTCTTTCTCTTTCTTTCTATCTCTACTTCTTCTCTTTCTCTCTTCTCTTTCTTTCTTTCTTTCTTCTCTTTCCCTTTCTCTTTCTTAATTCTCTTTTGTTCTTTCTCTTTCTCTCTCTTCTTTCTATCTCTACTTCTTCTCTTTCTCTCTCTTCATCCTCTTCTTCCCTCTCTATCTCTTTCTCTCTTCTTACTTCTTTCTTTCTTTTTCTCTCCCTTGCTTTCTCTATTGCTTTATCGTGCAGCAAAGATAATACAACAACATGTACAAGCGTGAAACCCTCTTCAATGAGCAGCTCTAGCCTAATGTTTAGAGCACTTACCTTCAAACCACAGGTCAAGGTTTCAATATCCATATGCGACAGGAGTGCTGCAGATAGTAGCGTGTGTAGTTCGAAGAGATTTAATCAAATTTTGCTATTGCAATGGCGACGCAAGCCTTCGAAGATGGGGCCGGTTCCATTGCTCCATGATCTACATACGTTTTTATGAGAAGATGCCGATCTCGAGCTCTCCATAGCTGCACCGATTTCTTCTTGCATGTCATGAAGATGAAAATGATCCCTTGAATTAGAATGGAATCTCTCCTTTCTCCTTGCCCAAGGCCTCTCTCTCTCTCCCTGATGCTCTGATACCAAATGTGAGAAGAGGAGAATGACATGCCTGGGACTCACCTCCCAGCCTATTTATAGCCCTTGCCTAGTCACCATCTAGAGTTCTCTCTAAAGCCCCTCTACTCATCTGGCCATCATGAGTAGGTACCTCGTATGAACTCTCTGGCTTTTGGCCTTGGCTATCCCCCGAGCAAGGAACTTCTCGTTCCTCCAAGCATGTACATCTCTGGAATATAACATGGAGTGATAGACTGTAGCACTTTAGTGGGACACCTGTTCAATACATATGTTGCACACATGACAGCCTCAAGCTAGAAACTATGTGGTAAAGCCTGACTCTTGACCATGCACCTCGCCATCTCCATGAGTGACCTGTTCTTTTGTTCAGCAAATTCATTCTGTTGAGGTGTATATGGCACTATACACTGGTGTTTTATCCCATGTTCAGCCAGAAATGCATTAAAATCAGAAGACATATATTCCCCCCCTCGATTAGAACGGAGGGTGCCCATTTTACATGCTGACAGATTTTCAGCCGAAACCAAAAACTATTTAAAGCACATGAACACTTCGGACTTTGCTTTGAGTGGATATACCCATGCATGCCTGGAAAAATCATCAATGAAAGTCATGAAGTAAAGGTAATTCCCAAAAGAGGATGTCTGCATAGGACCACAGACATCACTATGTACAAGCTACAATTTCTGCGTAGCCTGAACTGAACCATCTTTTGGAAAGGAGGAACGCTGCATTTTGCCCAAAATACAGCCTTCACATACATGTTTTCCAGGTGCCTCAAGCTTAGGCAAAGAAGACACCATATCAGATTTCTGCAGGCATAGCAAACTAGCAAATTTCAGATGACCAAAGCGTGCATGCCAAAGCTTTGCATCTGACATAGCCTGAGAATCATGAATTGCACATGTCAAATCATTCACAGATCTTTCATAGTCTATGAGCTTATACAGCCCACGATATAAAATGCCAGAAGCAATAATCACGTCGCCATTTGATAGATCATGAACTGTACACCTGTCATCAACAAATTTCACAACCAAGCCAATCTTGGCTAATGCAGAAACTGATAACAGATTCTTCTTGATCCCTGGCACAAATAAAGCATCTGACAAGGTGAAAGAACTACCATCAGCAGTAGTCAGAATGATCTTACCAACTCCCATAACAGGATAAGAGGAGTTGTTGGCGCATGTGACAGTATTCCCTGTAGGGGCAGGCTCGAGTGAAGAGAACAAATTGCGCTACGAGGTAATATGTTTGGTCGCCCCACTATCAAAGTACCAAACATCTGAGTCCACTACAGACATGCACTGCTCATGAGAAGATGGGTCAAAACTGCAAACAGTAGTAAATGCCCATTCTTCTTCCTGCACAAGATTAGCAGACTCTGTTTTTGGTGTAGAGGCTTGTGCAACAACCATTCTAGCCTCCTTTTTCTTTGCCTCTTTTGCAGCCAGTTTTGGACAGTTCTTTATGATATGATCATTCCCTTTACAGTACTTGCAAAACAATTTCTACTTTTCTAATTTCTTCTCATCTTTATCCTGGTTCTTCGAATGTGCAGCATTTGCAGATTTCTGCTTACTAGTAGAAGAGCTCCATTTTCCTTTGCCCTTTTGACTAGCCAGGAAAGCTTGATCTGCAACACGTATAATGGACCTGTTCTGCCTAGACTGATCTTCCTGCAACAGAATAGAGACTAACTCCTCAAATGATAAGGCATTCGGATTGCCTTTCATCATCAACCGAAGAGTAGAAGCAAAACTTTGATATGAATCAGGAAGACCATTCAGAACGGTCTGCACAAGTGAACTATCTGGTATAACCTCATCAGTAGAAATCAATTGTTCCTTCAAATCTTTGATCTTCGTCAGGAAACTGTCCATAGAATCACCTTCATTCATGTGCTCACTCTCCAAATGTTTTCAAAGGTAAGCAACACGAGCCTCATTCTTAGCTTGGTACAATGTGGTAAGTGTATCCCAAGCATCCCTAGCTATTCTGCAAGAGCAAATATGAGGAATAATGGCACGTTTCACAAACAAAGCTATCAATGCATGTGCCTGGGCATCTCTGCCATCCCAACGAATCTGCTCTGCAGAAGGTGCAACAGAAACAGCAGCACGAATAGGAATCTGCGGAGTATCATCTTCGACACCATCTTCATCAGCTCTAGCACCTATATTTGTAGTACCTGTCGCTACAGGTGTAATAGGACGTCTTTCAACACCCTGCACAATGTTCCACAATCCTTTTGCAACCAAAACATGTCGCATCATATAAGCCCATAATGGGTAGTTGGTACCATCCAACTTATCCTCAACATCCATCATACGGAATACATCACTGCTTTCAGCCATGGCCGGTGACTAAAATACCTTGATGTAGAAAATTGACTGTATCTCAAAAAGTTGAACGCAACTGCCTAGAAGAATTCTGCTAGACCTGTAGCAGACTTCGAGACGCTTAAACTGGTGAACAGAAACTGGTATATACATTTGGCACAAAAAGATGAAATAGCCTGCACAAGCATTGCGATAGTGCGTTCAGAGGCCGAAACGAGCTCAGGTAGCGATTTTGGCACCACACAGCAAAGCTGTTTTGATCTCCTAAACACCTTGAGTATGCTCACCAAATTTCGTGCGAATCTGAGACTGCAAACGGAGGAGTGTCGATGGTGCCCTAGATGAAGCGATGACCTGCTCTGATACCAATTGTTGGAGTTAGACGTCTGCGGAAGCACGCGAACAGCATAAGGAAGAAGAAGAAGCTTGGTGTAGCTCAGTGATGAGTAGCACCTCCTTTAATGTCAATCCGGGAAGACGTGAGGATGGTATGAAGACCTCGAGCAAGTGAAGGCACAAGTGCGTGAGTGAGAAGCACACCAACATGCACACACACACGCGCACACACAGTAAGACAAAGAGTGAGAAGCAATGGAGTTCTTAGATTACTTTCAAAAAGCTCTTACAAGTTCAAATCCATTACAAGCTAACCTCAAAAATGAGCTCTCTAGCTCTTTTTATAGTTTTTGACTAGATTTTGGCTTTGTCCAGACCTAGTGTCCGGCCTAGTTAAAAATTAGGTTCTCTACCCTATTTGGAGGTTCAAACGAAGTCTAAAAAATGTGAAAACTGACAGGTAGGTACTTCTAAAGCTCCTCAAGCTCAAGGACTCCTTGGCTTGCACAAAATGGAGCTACAAAAATATGAAATGATATTTACAATGATGGTTAGTGATAAAAATCACTATTATAAAGATGTTGTTTTGGAAAAATTTGAAGGCCTATCTGCCAGATCTGCGTCGACTGCTTTGTCTACTTAATCCTTTGCCTTGCTCTGACTCTCTCCGCTGGCTTCCTTGTCTCCTCAGTCCTTGGGTGCCCATACTGCTCTCAACAACCCCCCTCTCTCACGTCTGTCGTCCCTGACAGAACCTTGTTGCTGGGAGTGTTGGATGTAATAGTCCACAACCTGAGTGGCAAGCTGATGTTCTTGTATGTGTAGTCCTCTGGCCAAGTCTGCCATCATACGATCCCAATCAATTGGTCCTGGAATGTCCGAATGTGGCAGACGTAACTGATCTGCATGGATCGCTTGTTCTACTGCGAATAGATGTAGCAAATGTGTGGGTCTGGGAATGAAAATTTCTGAATGATATTCCCAGAATCCCGTAGAGAACATTTCCTCAAATGTCTGCTTGAAGCATGTGGGTAAGTACTTTATTCGTGCATGCCAGGCAAAGATTATAGTGACCGAGGGGGTCTGGCTCATGTCGTAGACTAAATCCTTGTTACCTTGAGAGAATCCAGGGGCAGAGATGTATGGAGCTTGTACCTTCTGAAAGGTTTTGAAGACAATGGTCATGAGCTTGAATATTTTCATACACGTTTTCGTAGCTATGTCGGGTACATTATTTAGATGAGTAGACCAGTGTCGAATTGTTGATATCATGTAGGCTACGGTTGGGGTCCCTCGAGGCGGAGCAAAATATGGATAGTTAACCCAAGCCGAGCATTCTTTATTGTTGCGTACCTTGATTACAAATGCTTGCCAAGATCTGCGACGTACCACTGGGCAATAGCATGGATTATACTTGATATACAGTGGCATGGTTGCCCAGGTGCTCATCATCTTTGGGTAATAGGTTAGTAGACGTGCACGCCAATTAGGCTGGAAGATTGAACCAGCACGTGCATCTGTCGGTAAATCCCCTAGCTCAAATTGAGTGGCGGATGTGGGCTCCTTCCCTGTATGTCTTTTGACTTCTGCATTATAATCATGTAACAAGACAAAATAAGGCATGTATTGTGACTCTGATGTTGTGATTAACCGTTGGTGGGATACGTTTTGAAAGTAAGAAGACCGAAGGACAGTTTCTTCCAAATTTGAGAGATTGCATTTGCACGGCCACACGATCATCATGTGTCTTACCCACTTTCTCGACCCTTTTGACCCAATCTGGAACTTGAATTTCTAAAGTGTCTTGTCCTTCCTCTGTAGTTCGACCACCGGGTGTTGGCATCGGCTCATACGGCTCTTCATAGCTGTCATCGACGGGGATTTCCACCACTGTTTCAGGTTCTGGTTCTTCAGTTGGCGAGGGTGGCCTTTCATATGGTAAGAGACGTGCTTGGAGTTCGGTCACCTGTTTCTGGAGGCTCTCTAATTCTTCTGGCAAGTGTTGCAAGATTACCGGCTCCTGTTGAGCTGTGGGGGCACTGGCTATCTGTTTCTTTAGGTCTGCACATTCAGTCTCTAACTTTTCATATGACTCCAAGAAATTTGCATGCTCCTCAAGTAAGATGCGAATGTCTTCCGTGTTGCGAACATTTGTTTTATGTAGGGTACAAGTTTCAAATTATGTAAATACCTTTGGGAAGTCTTCAAATACTTCAAGAAGGCTCATATTATTCATAAAATTTAGCATAAATACCACGTGAGTTCTAGAACATGGTGAGTCAAATTAGTGAGTCACAAGGGAGCTTCAGTGGTGTCCTAGTGGAAGGTCGATGTGGCTAGTTCTCAAAGTCCATCAATACTTTGCTTATTTGAGCACTTGAGTCATGTAATACCTCCATCCAAGTGTCTACCACGAATTTATATGTATTAGGAAGGCTCTAGATTAGTTTCCCATGCTATAAAAAGAGGAGAAAAGTCGTGATCTTGTGGGATGTCCAAGAGAGTATCTCTATGCTACTCTAGTTTTTGTATGCAGAGCTTGCAGAGCTTGTATCTCCCTCATTATATATCCAAATTACATGTTGGATAGCTCATTTGAAAGCTCTTCTTGTCTAATTTCATAGTACCAATTTTCATAATCATTGGATTTGTGAGCTGAGAGCAACACTCTCTGCAAGTAGTGTGTGTTCTCTGTTTTTTATCCCTGCTGAAGGTCTCCATTAAACATCCAACTTGCAGAGGTCATATCTCCTTGTGTATGTATTCACATCATGTGTTCTTTGGCTTGTTAGAACGCTCTCCAAGTCTATTTGTATTTTGGAAATTTTCAGATTCATTGGAGTTGTGAGTTAAGAGCAGTAGTCTCTGCAAGTGATGTATGTCCTCAGGTTCATCTCTGTTTCAAGGTCTCCATTAAAGCTGCATATTGCAGAGGTCATAGCTCATTGAGTATTTATCCAAATTGAGTGTTCTTTGGTTCATTGGAAAGCTCTTGGTCTCTAGTATATATGGTTAAAACAGTTTTAAAAACTTTTGAGTGAGTAGAGAGTAGTAAGCTCTGCGAGCATGACTGGTTTTCTATGATGAAGTTTGTGAGAAGGTCAACTTGTTCCTAGGGGGTTCCACCTACTTCCTGCTATACTTTGGAGGTCAATAAACTCCAACATTGGTATCAGAGCAAGTACTTGGAGGCTTGGAGAAGGTTATCATACCTTGACGAAGAATTTGAAGCTATCAAAGAAGCAGTTCATCATCAACACTACACAAAGGTAGAAGAAGATTGCAAGGAGGCATCTGAAGCAACATCCAAGCAAAGAAAGGTGCACATACCTCATTTACAAGGTAAATATTATATTTCTTCTCATCACACACATTGGAAAGGAGGCTTAAAGGAGGAAGCTTAGCATTTGTATTATGGGAGACCAACATGCACAAATAGAGAAGCTTGATAAGACAAATTATCAGGCATGGAAGTTTAGAATCACAACATACTTGCAAGGTAGAGGCTTGTATGGTTTGATTGACGGCACAGATATCAAACCCACATTACCAGAGGACCCAAATCAGCAACAATTGAGGGAGTTTAGACTTTGGAATGAGAGATACAAAAGGGTTATATTCATTTTATCACAAAATATTCAAGATTCAATGGTAGGACACATACAAGATCTAGACACAAGTAGAGATGTTTGGCTTGCATTGGAAAGGTTGTATGCTACAGGTACAAGAGCAAGGAAGATTCAACTCAAAAATGAGTTGAATAACATAAAGAAAGATACAAGGACATCGGTCAATGATTACATATTGAAAGTTAAAGAGATTGCAGATCAACTAGGATCAATTCAAGCTCATGTGGAGGACGACGACTAGGTTGCACATACTCTCAATGGACTCAAAGATGATGAGAGATGGAAACCCTTCATTACTTCAGTTTATGTCAGAGGAGAATTACCAGATTTTGATCAACTTATTGCCCTCATGGTCACGGAGGAGATGAATCTAAATGGTTCTACTTCAAATCAAAAAGGATCTCAAGGACAAGCTCTTTATGTAGGATCATCAAGAGGTGGAAACAGAGGTGGAAGAGGTTCAAATAGAGGTCGAGGAAGAAGGATCGATGATCAAAGGACTTCAAGTGGCTTCTTCAACACAAGAGGAAGAGGAAGATCAAGCGCTAGAGGTACGAGAGGCTACTACAACTACAACCAAAGACAAAGGAGTGAAGATAATAAGAACAATTGCTATATATGTGGAAGGTATGGACACTATGCCAAAGATTGTTATCAAAATGAAAATAATCAAGGTGGTAATCAAAGAGGAGGCTATTCAAGAAGAGGTAAACAACAAGGAAATTATGCAGTTGAAGGTAAAAGTGATGATTATGATTCTCTTCTTATAATGAATGTAGAAACTAAGATGAATTCCAATAGTGATGTATGGTATGTAGATAGTGGTTGTTCTAATCACATGTCTCATGATGCTTCATGGTTTTCTAATATGCATAATCCGTCATGTAAAGGTCATGTTGAAACAGGAGATGATACAACACATAAGATTATGCAGGTTGGAGATGTTGTTATGCAGGATAAGAGCAAGAAAAATTGCTTGAAGGATGTACTTTATGTGCCAACGATCACTAAGAATTTGATGTCGGTTGGTCAAATGGTAGAAAAAGGTCTACAAGTGAGATTTAATCATGCAGGTTGCTTCATTGAGGATCCAAAGCAAAGGAGGTTAATTGCTAGAGGTCAAAAACAAGGTAGATTGTTTACATTCAAGGTAAACCCAAATCATACAAACTATTTCTCTTATGGTATGCATCGAATAGCAGAGCTTGATCTATGGCACAAAAGGATTGGACACATGAATGTACACAGGTTAAAGGAGCTATCAAAGAAGAGGATTGTTGAAGGATTACCTGATCTTACTAAGCAACATATGGTGCATCTTTGTGAAGCATGTCAAATGGGTAAGCAGAGTAGACAACCTTTCAAGCATTCAAGTTATGTAAGTGATGGTTTGCTAGATCTCATACACACAGATGTGTGGGGACCTACTAAAGAGGCATCCTTGATTGGTAATAAGTACTATGTATCATTCATTGATGATCATAGTAGAATGACATTTGTGTATTTCATTAAACATAAGAGTGAGGTCTTTGATTGTTTCAAGAAGTTCAAATCATATGTCGAAAAGCAAACAGGAAGGTATATTAAGAAGCTAAGGTCTGATGGAGGGGGAGAGTATTTCTCTCAAGCTTTTACTGATTTTTTGTATGATGAAGGTATCAAAAGAGAAGTTACATGCAGGTATACTCCACAACAAAATGGAGTCGCAGAAAGAAGAAACAGAATCATAGCAGAAGCATCTAGAAGTATGCTTAATGATATGTGTTTGCCTAATTATTTTTGGGCTGAAGCTGTTAGCACAAGTGTTTACATTATGAATAGAGTTCCGACTGCTGGAGTTCATCATTTGACACCATATGAGGTATGGCATGGAAGGAAACCAAGTGTAAGTCATTTGAAAGTATTTGGTTGTGTATGTTATGTACATGTACCTAGTGAGGTGAGATCTAAACTTGATGCAAAATCAGAAAAATGTATATTTATTGGTTATGCAGATACTCAAAGAGGATATAGATGCTATAATCCTCATACCAATAAGGTTGTTGTGTCAAGAGATGTAAACTTTGATGAATCACTTTCATGGTATGCAGATAAGAATTGTTTGCAGGACATGGATGAAAATGAAGAAGGTGTGGTTGAAGGAGATGAATGCATAGTTCAGCCATCAGGAAGTTTAAATGATGAAAGGAGTGGTCTAGATGAAGAAAGAGGATCACCTTTCAATGGAAGATTAAGGCAAGAGTCACCTCCAAGTGTTAAAAGTAAAGGTAAACTCAAACTTGTTGAAGTTAATGATGAAGGAGAGGAAATTAGTGATGTATGTGAGTATGGAGAATCATCAAAGGTTCCTAATAAGAAAGGAAGAGCATCTACATTGGTGGTAAGAAGAACTTCAAGAGTAAGTAAGCAACCTCAAAGGTATACTTATGAATCTTTCATGAATACTCATTATGCTTTTATGACAAAAGTTGAGCAGGAAAATGAACCCACATGTTATGATGAGGCCAAAGGAGATGAAAAGTGGGAGAAAGCAATGAGAGAAGAAATGGAAGCACTTCAGGATAACAAGACTTGGAATTTAGTTCCAAGTACACCAAAGCAAAAGGTAATTGGTTGCAAGTGGGTTTTTAAGATTAAAAGAAATAGTGATGGTAGTGTGTCTAGATATAAGGCTAGACTTGTAGCAAAAGGATATAATCAAACTCAAGGTGTGGACTATGAGGAAACATTTAGTCCAGTAGCAAATATGGCAACGGTGAGAACTTTGTTGGCTTTAGCTGCAAGTAAAAGGTGGAATATATATCAACTCGATATAAAGAATGCCTTTCTTAATGGTGAGTTAAATGAAGAAGTGTATATGTCACAACCAGATGGTTATGTGGATGCAAAATGTCCTAATCATGTATGCAGGTTAAAGAAGGCATTGTATGGTCTTAAGCAGGCACCAAGGGCATGGAATGCAAGGTTGGTAAAGTATCTTATGCTGCAAGGATACACAGCGAGTCATGCTGATCCTTCACTTTATGTAAAACATGTAGATGGCATGTGTGTCTATGTATGCATTTATGTGGATGACTTGTTGATTACAGGGAATGATGCAAAAGCAATTGATGAGATAAAAGGTAATTTGGGAAAGGAATTTAAAATTTCAGATCTTGGTTTGCTCAGATACTTTCTTGGGATTGAAATTGTGTATAGCGATGAAGGTATGTGGTTGATACAAAGAAAGTATATATGTGATATGCTGAAAGGGTTTGGTATGCAGGAATGTAAATTTGTTTCTACTCCAATGGAATGTAATGTAAAGCTGAGTGCAAAGGAAGGTGATGAGTTGCATGATATGAATGTATATAGATCCATGGTAGGATCTTTGATTTATGCAACAAAAACTAGACCTGATATATGTTATGCAGTGGGAGTATTGTCACAGTTTATGCATGAACCTAGAGTACCTCATATGCATGCAGCGAAAAGAGTGCTTAGGTATTTGAAAGGTACCATGAACGAAGGATTATTTTATAGTCATGATGTTGATCTAACTCTTAAAGTCTTTAGTGATGCAGATTGGGCTGGAAGCAAAGCTGACAGAAGATCCACAAGTGGATATGTGGTAATAGCAGGAAACAAGACATTAACATGGAGTTCAAAGAAACAGCCTACAGTTGCTTTATCTTCTACAGAGGCTGAGTATAGAGGTTTAGCATTGGCTACTACTGAGGTTATGTGGTTTAAAAAGTTGCTTCATGACTTGAATGTGCAGGTTGATGTACCACTGATATATGGGGATAACTTGAGCAGCATTCATATGACCTCAAATCCTATTTTTCATGCTAGAACAAAGCATATAGAGGTTCACTATCATTATGTTCGAGAGAAGGCCATGAACAATGAAGTGCAGGTTTCTTTTGTTGGAACAAAGGATCAAGTTGCAGATATCTTCACCAAATCCTTGGATGGACCAAAGCTTCAAAGATTCAACTATATTCTTGGCATGAAGGAAATACCCTTTGAAACTTGAGGGGGAGAATGTTGCGAACATTTGTTTTATGTAGGGTACAAGTTTCAAATTATGTAAATACCTTTGGGAAGTCTTCAAATACTTCAAGAAGGCTCATATTATTCATAAAATTTAGCAAAAATACCACGTGAGTTCTAGAACATGGTGAGTCAAATTAGTGAGTCACAAGGGAGCTTCAGTGGTGTCCTAGTGGAAGGTCGATGTGGCTAGTTCTCAAAGTCCATCAATACTTTGCTTATTTGAGCACTTGAGTCATGTAATACCTCCATCCAAGTGTCTACCACGAATTTAGATGTATTAGGAAGGTTTTAGATTAGTTTCCCATGCTATAAAAAGAGGAGAAAAGTCGTGATCTTGTGGGATGTCCAAGAGAGTATCTCTATGCTACTCTAGTTTTTGTATGCAGAGCTTGCAGAGCTTGTATCGCCCTCATTATATATCCAAATTACATGTTTGATAGCTCATTTGAAAGCTCTTTTTGTCTACTTTCATAGTACCAATTTTCATAATCATTGGATTTGTGAGCTGAGAGCAACACTCTCTGCAAGTAGTGTGTGTTCTCTGTTTTTTATCCCTGCTGAAGGTCTCCATTAAACATCCAACTTGCAGAGGTCAAATCTCCTTGTGTATGTATTCAAATCATGTGTTCTTTGGCTTGTTAGAAAGCTCTCCAAGTCTATTTGTATTCTGGAAATTTTCAGATTCATTAGAGTTGTGAGTTAAGAGCAGTAGTCTCTGCAAGTGATGTATGTCCTCAGGTTCATCTCTGTTTCAAGGTCTCCATTAAAGTTGCATATTGCAGAGGTCATAGCTCATTGAGTATTTATCCAAATTGAGTGTTCTTTGGTTCATTGGAAAGCTCTTGGTCTCTAGTATATGTGGTTAAAACAGTTTTAAAAACTTTTGAGTGAGTAGAGAGTAGTAAGCTCTGCAAGCATGACTGGTTTTCTATGATGAAGTTTGTGAGAAGGTCAACTTGTTCCTAGGGGGTTCCACCTACTTCCTGCTATACTTTGGAGGTCAATAAACTCCAACATTCCGATGGGACTGCTCTATACTTGGTAGGGCTAATTGTTGCTCCTGCAGTTCCTTCCATAGCCGCTTCAAAGTTGTCTTGGTTTTGTTGTTGAAGCCTCTTGTTCTCTTCTAGTGCTGCTGCCATATGCTTCCTTAATAGCCCAAGGTTGCGTCTGAGTGTAGCATTAGATATCGTTTGCGCTTGGAGCACTGTTTCTAGTTCCTTGACTGCTTGATCATCTACTGTCGATGTCTTTGATTCCAATTTGGAGTGAGCCTGCTGTAAGGTGGTATGCTCGGTTAGGAGCGTTTGGTAATCAGCTTCAAGAGTGGTGACTCTAGCTTGTAGACGCTGAGATTCTGCCTGGAGGGCCGTAGTGCGTTCTTCCAATTGATGGTATTCTTGTTGCAGTTGATGTGCACACTGAAGTAATGTGTTGAACGTGCTATTTACATTATGAGATGCAAGGGGGAAAGTTTGAAATGCAGGGGAGGTGGGATTGGGAGGGAGGTAGTGAATGCTGTGTGTGCCAATGATGTGGTGAGTGGTGAGGTGGGGGGTAGTGGAGGGGGAGAGGGTGGAATTGTGGGGAGAGGTGCTGTGGTGGGTGAAATGTCCATTGGGTCAGACAGAGTGGTGTGTATAGGGGCTACCATGTAGGTGGGTATGGTAGGTGAAGTGAGTGTGGTGTTCGTGTAAATTGATGTCGTTGCGAACATCGGGGAAATGTGCCTCTGAAACATTGGAGAGCGGATGATCTGCTCCACAAAGGACGGGTATTGGGATGGCGAGGTTAGGTTGAAAGAGGTGTAGGGGCGAGATAGGAAGTGAGGGTCATGGAATGGAGGCACCCATATTGGGGGATAGGCTGGGAAACACAGGGTGCCTTCGGTGGGTGCTGGGTTTCCAACCACACTTGGAATTATGGGATGGCCAGTTATGGGTTCGATGGATAGAAGGGTTGAAGCGTACAAGGGATTGGTGACGAAGGAGAAGAGGGTGTCTTGTGAGGTGGGTTCTCGAAATGAGAATTATGTGAATGAGGATGGGTTATAAGTGAAGGTAGAGGTGATGACTGTCGTTTCTTCCATAGTGGGAGGTGGTGGTGGGGGTGGAGAAGGTGGTGATGGGGGATGCTGGGGTGAGATGGGTGATGTCTGAACGAAGGTTTCAGCAGAGAGGTCAATGGTGGTGGTGGGGCTAGCTGTGGTTTCAATGGGTACTTCTTGTTCTGTGACAGGTATCCTGATAGTCTTACCTGCTCGTGGTAATGTGTCAACTCTGCGTTTGTCATACCTCACGAACTGGCGAACTGTTGTGTGGACAGCCTCTGGAACTCCTAAAGATTCTGACACTAATTTGAGGGTGTCAATGAAATGTTGATCCACCCCATCATCTGATAGCATTTCTTGCATCAAAGCTTGACCTGACACAAGAGAGAGTTGATGCCTTTCTTGTACTGCTTTGATTGTGTCGTATAACCTTTGTAGTTGAGCTGTATATGCAGGTACACCTACAAGTTCTGGCACTTCTTGTTGCTCATCTTGATGTTCTTGATCATAATCTTCCTCATCTTCCTCCTGTTCTTCATCTTCATCATCCTCTTCATCCACTTCAACTGTGGTGACAGGTACTTGGGAGGTTGTTGCCTGCCTTTGCACATTCTCCACTTGTTGTGCCTCTTCTGCCTCCAGCTCTACGTCTTGTAATAATTGTTCAAAGTCTTCATTCGTGAGTTCTTCCAAAGGTGCACCACTAGGAAATTCAAGATCGGTTGGGATGGGAGGGAATATCAAGGTAGAACCATCGGTGCTGCGTCTTGGAAGTCGGAGTGTGAATGGTCGGACTCTTCGGGGTGGAGGGGTGACGTCTGGTGTTAGGGTGGCTCCACGTGGTTGAGCACAAGGGACCTGGACAGTGCCTCTCATCTTCTTAGAAGGGGGTCCAGTGGATGTCCTGCCTCTAAACTCCTCTACACGATTCCACATTAGAGCCCGTTGAATAGGGATGTCATAAGCCAAACACCTATAAATGATTCTCGTCAGAGCACAGCATCCATATAAAACCTGTTTCCGCGGCCATCGTTTGTGAGCTAGGTGTATCTAATCAATTATCCAGTGGGGCAAGTTGATGGTGAGGCTCTGTGTCTCTGCCAGATACAAACTAAACCAAATCTTTTTGGGTGGCATGGTGAATCTATCTTGTGCAGGAAAAGCAAAGTGTTGCATGCACATGCGAAGGTGTATTGCAATATTAGGCGTCATGGACACCATGTCTTTGAGCTTGGTGAGACTTCGATTCTTCATGTAATCCGGCACTAGGGTTTCCTTCTCCGTAGGGATATGCATTCCGCGCATATCTAGGGCCTCTCTCACCAAGTTGTTTGATAGCCTGAACCTCTTGAGCTCATTTCCTTTTATCAGAGATGGAATCACAAATGAGCTTGCGCCTTTTGGGTTCTTGTTTGGAGTCAAGGTGTTGATGAGATAGTAGCATCGCATGAAATTAGGCTTTGGGAGCCGTGCACTGAAATATGCATCCAATCCTGCCTTCTCCCATATCGAACGTAGACCTTCCGCATTTTGTAACTTCTCGAATTCTCTTGTAAAGAAATGGTATTTACCTTGCTTCCCATTGAAGTCCAACTCTGATTCCCATAGGTATGTTCCTTCTCGCAAGGGTCCTGCGACTTCACTAAACCAGTGGGAATTTTTTCCTACGGGCATGGTATGGCCACTAGGAGGGTCCGCAATAGGTATGATTTTGATGGCCTGCAATTCTTCTGGTTTTTCATTTGTCTCAGGCAAAACGGGTAAACTATCTAAGTCCACCACTTGCTGGCTCGTTTCTGTTTGAGAGCTAGTTCCTGCCGCCTCAGCCATGTTGAGAACTTCGCAGCTGGTTCTGAGAGAATATATGAACAAACGTTAACATTGCAATGGACACAAAATGACACTGTGTCCCCGTTACAACATTAGCTTGATGAATTGCGATGTAGTTAGTTGGTTAGTTAGTGCTCGCGTGGATGTGAGTGTGAAGTGTGGTTAGCTGATGCTGAATACCTATGAGCTAATGGGGGGTCGGGTGCCCTGTGAGGGTGATGCAGTTGGTCAGTGGTAATGAATTTACAAATGGGGTCGGGGTTTTGGTACATGCTTTGGGCTGCCAAACAAACTGATTGGCTGTTGGTCTTGATTTTGGGGAGACTCTGGAGGGTTTTATAAGAGTGTCTGCCTGGAAATGAGGCTTTTTAGGGACCCATTTACCAGTGATTCTGCTCGTGCTCATGTGCCCATGTGCGTTCACACGTGATGAATACAAGTGGGTATCGGTTGTGCGAGTCAGTGAACCATGTTGTACAGGGTTTGGCCTTGGTGTAGCTATTTGAGCCCGCAAGCAAGCCTTAGGCACCCAGATTTGTCGTGATTGTGGGTTGGCCTTCATTGACTTCTTGGGTACCCAAATAGACTTCACTTTCGTAGAAGAATTTATGAAGGACTTCTTATTAGTGTTGTGTTGTTGAATACTAATAAGAGGTTTTGGCCGTGGGGTTGGCCTGGTCGGAACAGGGTGTTTGCCTTTTCGCCTCCATACTTGTTTCAACGGTTGAAACAATCTGCTTTGCTCCTTTTTTTGGCCTCCAGTATAGGTAGTGTTTTGCTTCTTCTGTATTCGATTTGCCTTCGGTTGCTGCATCCCTCTGGCCTTTGGAACAGAAGGGAGTGCCTTCTTATCCTTGACTTCATTGTTGAAACAATCCTCTTTCTGCATCATACAACTTTGGACAAGAATAGCATTGTCAACTTCATGTGTGCCTCTGGAAGGACCAGGAGTTTGTGCCTTTCCTAGTTCCTTGAGTGCTTTGTTTTCTAATTCAACTGTGATTCGACTATGATTTACCCATACCTGAAGAAGTCCACTTCTTAGGTTTAGGTTGACCGCATGATCATAGATCCAGTCCTGACCCAAGACAAGAGGCTCAGTGAGGTCCTCATCTTGACACACTAGTACTTTGACTGTCATTACTTCGTCTTGAATATAGATGGGAAGTTCCACCTCGCCTATGCAAGGGGTTTCCACACCTCCCAATCCTATGAGATATGCTTCTAGAGGATTGACAGATAATTTCAACTCTTGACAGTACGAAAATTTAAAAGCACTAGTGGCTGCACCTGAGTCAATCAAGGCTTTTACAGTCCTTGCACCCTTTCCTTGTCCTATATCTAAGGTTATAAAAGGACATCGATCAATTATCCTATGGGAGCTGATACCTGAAACTTCACACATAGCCATGTGATATCCTTGATCTGCATCGGCATCTGGCCTAGGTTGCTCTCTACCTTGTCTTCTTAATTTCATTTTCCGTATGCGCTCTAAGGCTTCTGCTTGGGCTTCTTCTCGAATTCGCTTTTCTTCTTCTTTGCGTTTCTTAGCAGTATTGAGTCGACTTAGCATTTCCTCTGTGAGAGGTTCCTGATACAACTTGACTCTGCATCCGCTTATGTAGCTTGGGAGAACCTCGCCTTCTAATGTGGCTAGTTGCACTGCTCCACTTGTTGAGATTCTATTAATGATCATGGGTCCGTAGCCTCTCTTCTCCAATTTCCTCGCATGTTGTTTCAATGTGTAGACTAAAACTAGATCTCCTGCCTTCAAGCCCTTATCCTTCACATGGGCATCAAAGTATGCCTTCTGTCGTTTCTTAGCTGCATATATCCCTGCAGCTGCTCTCAGTCTTGTTTCTCTTAATCGTTCAAGGTCAAAAAGTCTAGAGGAGAGTTCATGACCCGTCCATTCATGCTGTTGTGCTACTTTCAATGTAGGTATTAAGAAGTCCAACGGTAGCACTGCATTTTGGCCGAATACCATCTGAAAGGGGGTGGCTTGGAGTACCGTTTTATAGGCGACTCGGTATGCCCAAACAGCATGGTGTAGATGTTTGTCCCAATCAAAGCGTTTATTGTTCACTAATTTCGTCAGTACATTGCATAAGATCTTGCTTGTGCTTTCGGCTTGCCCATTAGCTTGTGGGTGGTAGGGGGCAGACTTCTTATGTACTACCAAGAATTCTTGGAGAAGATTTTCAATAACTTCATTCAAGAAGTGAGTGCCTCTATCACTAACTAGCTCTATAGGTAACCCGTATCTGGTGAACACATTCTCGAATAAAAACTTAGCTGTCGTTTGAGCGTCGTTCTTCGTTGTGGCTTTTACCTCTACCCACTTGGTTAGATAGTCTGTGGCAACAATGATATATTCAGCATGGGAACCCTTAGTTGGGGGATTAATAGGGCCTACGAAGTCTATTCCCCACTTAGAGAATGCACGTCCACCCATCATAGGTTTCAGTGGCATCTCATCTTTACGTATAGGATACTCAGTTCGCTGACAGACATCACACCGTTTCACATAGGTATGTGCATCCATGTGAAGGGTCGGCCACCAGAAGCCCACAAATAGTATTGCCTTGATCACCCGATCTGGTCCAAAGTGTCCTCCTGCTACACCTTGGTGAGCAGTTTCCAAGATCTTAAGATATTCACTCTCATGGACACATAGTCTTAGGTAACCATCTTTACCACGCTTGTATAGATTATCACCAATGAGTGAGTAATCCTGGGCTTCTTGTTTTAAACTCCTTTTCCTAGCCAGAGTCATGTCTTGAGGGAATGTTTTCGTCCTCAGGAAGGATACTAGTGGTTCACTCCAATCTGGCACTATGGACACGATAAAGAGTGGCATGTTCCACAGGTGGTTTAGTACAACAGATTGGGCATTCCTTGCACAACTTTTGGACATTAGCCTCCATAGTAGGCCAATGCACTCCGAGTCTCCTTAGAGTCTGTAGGGTTCGTTGCTTTGAGTAATGTTGCTCTAATGCACCCACGTGTGCTAATTGCAACCATTTAGCGTACTCATCCTCTTCTACACAACAAGCCAAGATCCCTTGATCTGTGTGCTTGTACATACTACCTGCCATGATGTGGTACTTTTGGGCTTTTACTACCTCTCTATCCTGTGTGGCTATTACTGGATGGTTAGGCCCGTATGTCAATACTGGCACTAATGGTTTAGCCCACTGCGGTGCCACTTCCAAATTAAACAAGTAAGCATCAGGAAGGTCATCTGACACTCCTTGTGGGGCTTCTCCAGATGTGAGTCTAGAGAGATGGTCTGCTCTCAAGTGAGTCCTACCTTTCCTTACCACAACCTCGAAGTCGTATTCCATTAGTAAGAGAAACCATCTTACTAATCTACCTGTATTGCATGGCTTGTTCACGAGATATAGTAGTGCTTGATGGTCAGTAAAAAATTTAAACTTATTTGCAAGCAAGTAATGTCTAAACTTTTGAACCGCATATACCATGCCTAATCCTTCTCTCTCCGTAGTGGTATAATTTCTTTCAGCTGCATTCAATTGTCTACTGGCATAGGCAATTGGAAGATCCATATTACCTTCACCGGTAGGCTGCACGAGTACACACCCAATAGCATAATTGGATGCATCCACGTGAACATGGAATGGCTTGTTCCAATCTGGTGTGGTCAAGATTGGTGCAGAACATAATCTACGTTTAAGCTCATTGAAGGAATGCTCACATTCATCCATCCACTCAAAGTTAGTCAAAAGTCCATACAGAGGCTTTGCTATGATGGCATACATGTGTATAAACCGTCGGTAATAACCACAATGCCCCATAAAAGCCTGTACTTCCTTGACATTCTTTGGCCTAGGTAACTCGGCTATGGCTCTCACTTTCTCTTCATCAGTGGATATGCCATTCTTTGACACTATATGTCCTAGAATCTTGCCTTGTCTGACCATAAAAACGCACTTTTCTGGGTTTAGGCAGACTTGATATTCTCTACATTTGTCAAAGATTTGTCTGAGTTTAGGAATATGGGTTTGCCTGATGTTGGAATGAGCACAAAGATCATCAACATAGACTTCTAAGTTCTTCCTCAGGAACTCTTTAAACACGTGGCACATCAATCTTTGAAAGGTAGCAGGTGCATTAGTAAGCCCGAATGGCATTACTCTAAAGGCAAAAATTCCCCATTCAGTGGCAAAAGCCGTCTTATGCTGATCTTCTGGAGCTATGGCTACTTGATTGTAGCCAGAGAATCCATCAAGGAAGCTGTACACTTCCTTGCCTGCTACTCTTTTTAATAGATGCTTTGTGACAGGAAGCGGATAGTTATCTCGAATTGTGGTTGCATTGACCTTCTTCAAGTTAATGCATACACGCAGCTTTCCGTTTTTCTTGGGCACCACTACAATGGGGGATACCCACTCAGTGTGCTCAATTTCATAGATGAATCCAGCTTCAACCAGCCTATCTATCTCTTCTTTGATCTTGGCAGCATAATTATCGTTATAAGTGTATGGCTTCTACTTGGATGGTTTAGCATCTGAGGTCATGGGGATAGTGTGAGAGCATATGTCAGGTTCCACGCCTTTCAAATCCTTGTAACTCCAAGCGAATACATCTCTTTATTCTCTTAGCAAGGCTATCAATTCTTGCTCTTCTTCTTCCGTCAGGTCATGTCCTATGTAAGTGCATCTCTCTTCTCCTTCTTCTAGGGCCACTACTATTTTCTTGGTGGTTTCTTTGTTATCATAGGCCTCTCCTGATTGTGCCTCTCGTTTAGGCATTCTTATCATGACTCTCCTGTCGTCTATCTCATACTTCTTAAAATTCTCTGGGACCTCAAACAAAGATTCTTCCTCTTCTGGTGTGACTTCTCTCTTCTTTCTTTTCTTTCCTTCTTCCTTCGGGGTCACATGTGTGGCTAATCTTACATCATTTGTAAGCTCTCCATACCTTTGGGGTTGAAATTCTACTTCGTAGAAGTATTCTTCATCTGATGCAAAAGGTGGGTCCATAATGATTGACTCTAGATCGGAGTCACTTGCATCCTCAAATGCATCAGGGCTAGGTTCACACTCTTCTAAAACTGCCTCTCCCATAATTGGCTCTATGCAGAAGACTGAAATGTCATAGCCATCCTCATCACAGTGGGGTGTCCATTGTTCTTCATTGATGGCCACATCCATTGTTGCTAAGATTTCTGCCCAGCCATGGGGTTCAAATTCTTCATCAGGAAATACTACAGGTGCATAGGCTGGGTCTTGAATTGATCTATGTGTTTCTTTTGCACCTATCTCTCTGGCTTCTTCTCTCTTCTCTTCTTCTAGTGCTACTTTGCACATCCATAAGTGGGTGTCTTCATGCATCCATGAGGATCCTGACCCTATGGAATGCACCGATTCCGTATCATCTTTGGCTCTATGGATGGATTCCATTGGATAGGAGGGACATCTCTATGAGAGTAATCTTTGAGATTCACTTTGGTCGTAACACCTAAGTGTTGCAGGTACAAAGAATTGGTTCCCCAATGCTGTACCACCTGCAACTGTCGCATAAATGGTCTTCCCAAAATCATCTCATAGGCATGATTTTTGTTAAAATCACATATAGCAAATGTGTGCTCGAACTCAACACCACAGGTGGTGAGAGTTATTCCTTCTAACATCCCTAGGGGTCTCTCTATGTGACCATCGGCCATTTGCAATTTCATCCTCGTGGGCCTGAGTGCTGGCTTGCCCCAACGCTTCCATAGGGAAGTAGTAGCAATTGCAACACCTGCGCCTGAGTCTAGAATGGCCTTGGTGGTGTATCCTTGGTGGGTGATAGGAAGATATGTGTTTCCCTCTTCGCCCTCACTCATGTCTCCTATCTTGTCCAATGGTATTTCTGGCACTGTTCTCTGGGATCCTACCTGGGAACGAGGTTTTGCTATTTCTGGTACTTGTTTGGCTACATGTTTCCATAGCTCTAGCCTTACTTTGAGTAGCTCCTCTAAGGTGAGGTTGCATTGTACTTTAGTGTTTTTCACTACCTCTGTGTTCCTAGGTATGACTGAGTCCTCATTTTGTACCATGATCGTGGGTGCTCTCATACAAGTGGACTTAGCTTCCCATGGACCTGTGAAGTGGGGTAATGCTTGTAAAGAGTTAGACTCAAAGTCTAATCTTTCCTGAGAGTGGGTGCTCTCCTGCTCCTCATAAATGGATGGGATGTCTTGTGGGAATTGGTCATGTGCATCATCCACGAGTTCAATGGGAGGAGGGACTTCACTTTCTTTAGCCCATTTCTCTTCTTGAATCTCTCGTAGGAATTCTGGTGTGAATCAATTCATAGAAGATGATGTGTCTGGCTCCGTAGAGTTAGGCACATAGGCTTCAGGCACATAGGCTTCCTGGGCAGGAATACATACTCTTTCACTTGCCTTGTCCTTGTGTTGAGAGGCGGGTTCCTTTTCTGATTGTGCAATCAGCTTCTCTATTCTTTCTAACAGTCCATCAAAGTGCAACTGTGTCTTCGCTGAACTAGAGATGTTAAATAGGAGACTAGCCTCAAACATGGTCTGAGCCAATTCCACCATCTTAGCACAAATTTTGGTTCGTTCTAGCTCTAGTTCTGCTCTAGGGTAACACTTTTCATGATCACTTACGTTTGGCCCTTCTTGGATTCTGGCCTGATATGCTTTAAGCATCATATTAAGGTCCTCAGGAGTGGGATCTGCTAGGACTGATCCTACTCTAGGGGGTGGTGGAATTAGGTGAGGCGGGTTGGAAGGTGGCGGGTCAGGTGGAGATGGGAATGGTGGTGGGGTAGTGTGAGAGGGAGTTTGAGATGTGAGTTCAGTTATCCTGGCCTTTGTTTCTCTGAGGCTTTCCTCGAGTTCACTCATCTTTTTTGCCCATTGCATTTTCATTCTTTCACGACTATCTCTCCAAGCTCTAGTCCTTTTCTTTGTCATGCTCTCCGTTTCACTAACATCTGGGCTCTTTTCTTGGCCTACGCTTTGGTTCTGTTGCAGTGCTTGAGCTCTTGTGATCACTTGCACTCCTGCAGTGGAAGTCACACTTCCTATGGAATCTACCACTAACCCAATAACGTTAATGGGAGTGATTTTTGGCATATTATTAGGATTCTTTGGACAATCTCGTAAGAGATGGTCCTTTCCACATTCTTGGCAAAAGCCCTAGATCGTCACTGAGTGGGGTTGTGTAGGTGGAGGCACGGGACAATCACGAATGAGATGATCTCCTTGACATCTGTAGCATGGTCCTCTGGGAATGGAGGTCTTACTTGCCTAGGTTGAGTTCTAGAGTTGGGGTTTGCATACATGACATTTGTGTAATCTGACTCCCAACTAGGTTCATTTGGCTCTTCACTATAGTAGGACTCACCATGTTCAGGAGACTGCATGTAGTAGGCATGGGGGCTATCAACGTGTGTAGAATCAAAGCTATGGTCACTGGGGTCACTTTCTAAAATTAATGGTGTTACTAGGACTATAGCTCTATTTAGGTTTTCTTCTGTAGCAGCATACTTTACTGGAATCACATTAGTAGGAGCAGGTGGTTGTTGTGCTAACACAGGCTGAGGCCTTTGTTGGTTTTGGTAGGGTTGCTGATAAGGTTGTTGTGGCCTGCCATATGGCTGTGGAGGGTAGTGGTTCTGGTATCTTCCCTGCGGTGGATAGGGTTGAGGGTAAGTTTGCCTAACCGCTTGCTTATTGTATGGGCAGTCTTGTGCAGTGTGATTTGTGTATCTTCGTTCTATGGTGCAGTATTGGCTACTGGGATTTACTTGGGGTTGAGCCATAATGGGACATACGTTCGCCATATGGTCACCACCGCAGGTATAACATCTCTTTATTGGGGCAAATCTTGGAATTTGTTTGCTAGAGACACCTAGTTTTTGTGCCACTTTCTCAGCGAGTTCCTCAATTGATGTGGATTGCGTGGAAGAGAGGCTAGAGGCACTATCGGAATCTTTGTATATTTTGGAAAGCTCTAACTCCTCCCCTAGGTTATCCTCGATGTCAATGCACATGCGTACACACTCTTCTATGGTCCTAGGGTCCTTCAAGTACACATAAGATCTCAATTTGGTACTTAGCAATCCATCCAAGAATAAAGCTACTTGCTTAGCTGGTGTGGGTAGCTCCGAAACAAGGCATCTTTCTAAGTATTGCCTAAATCTTCTTCCTACAAGTCTCATGGTCTCTTGAGGGGTTTGCTTGAAGTTGTGAATCAGCGAGGAGGTATTATGTCTTATGCCACTCTTAGAGAATTCAATAATGAAAGCCTCTAGGAGTTGGTCTATGCTCCTGAATTGTCTCTCATTCAATGGTTGAAACCACGTAAGGGTTGTGTTCCTAAGGGTTAGACCAAAGGCATTGTACTGCGTGAATAGATCCTCCACTTGTTCAGCTCTCAAGACTTGCCTAAACTCCGCCACATGATCGTATGGATCTCCAGTGCCATCGAAGTAGTTCTTCATGGACTTAACTAGCTGAGTTGGTCTCAAAGTCCTTGTGTGCTCTCTAGGTCGTGGTAGAGGGAACCCATCAGCATTTCTTTGATTCCTGGGAGCTCTAAGTACATCAGGTTCTACTCTACTTGTTTCTGTCCTCGTTCTTTCTCTGCCCCCTGGGTTAGCAAAGCTTACTTCTGGCCTATCTCTACTTCTGTCTCTTTGAGTTCCATGAGCTTGGGATGTTCCAGCTCCAGGGTGACCATAGGACATGTTCGATCTTGGTTGGGGGAAAACGAATTCACCCTTCCAAGTGTAAGCATGTTTATCATGTTCTGTAACCACAAAGATCCTCTCTGAAGCGTGATCTAAGTAGGTCACTCTGCCTGGGCTATCTGGATCTTTAAACTCATAGATCATAATTGTTCCTATATCATTTGGTCGATCAGATTTATACCTCCAAAAAGCTTCGTCAGTCTCTCGGTTCAGAAGCAGATCTATACTCTTGTTGTCCTGAGGAATCCACTCCGGTGTGATAATCCTAGTGAGAACAGATTTGCCTCTGGGGGTTCTAGGTTCTACACCCATGTTTCCTTGCTCCAAGTCACCTAAATCCACTTCTAAGATCACGTTCCTAAATTCATCTGTCCTATCGGGGTGACTGGTGACTACATATATTGTCCCTTCCTTGTCTAGGTATGCTCCGTTTTCAAACTTGACAGCTGGGTGCTCTAGTCCTATGGATTGGTCAGGGTTTTTAATCTGGACCACGGATCTTCCTAGACCGTCCTCATAGATGCTAGCACCTAATCGGTTGGTCTTAAGGTATTCCTGCTGCGTCTTATACGGGCCTTCTACCCTGTGCAAGTATGGTACCCCTGAACTTCCCGTAGGTCGGTCCATGCCTTGAGACATCTCTGATTCACTGGTCTCAGAGCTAGGGTAGTATGAGTGGTGGCTCAACTGCTGGGCCCAAGACCTAGCAGTGTGGTTGACACTAGCCTCTGAAGACCTAAGACTTTGTCTATCTCTCCCTAGATGTCGCCCTGATCTAAGGTTCATAAGCCTAATTGAATAGCCCAAATTTGCCCAAGTACAACCTCGTTGCTGAGTTCTTTTGTATCAGTTACTTGATTCCTTCTTATGTTGATTATCGTGTTTATACTCTTGTCAGAAATCACGTCGTCAGGAATATTTGAGTTAATTTTCGCACTGTAAGTTGATCGTTCCACGTTAGATTCTTTCCTTTAAGGTCACCGCATCACGAAGAGATTATATTTAATCTTAAACTTGAGTGCATAGGTAGTCTTCAACTTGATTGATGCCTATCGTTGCCCTGACTTACTCCTATCACTAGTCGTTCTTAGCCTAAGCTAGGAATTGACAAAGGGAGTTGAGAATGTCCAACCTTTTGTTTCCTTCTTGGTTGCCCTTGAGTGCCCAGGAAGCATGTTCCCAAGCTTGCACTTACTCTAGCTTAGAATGCCCTCAAGTGCTCTTACTGGACCTGTAAAAGTCCCACGGTTATCTCAAGACTTAGATTCAAATGACACCATAGACCACTTTCATGCATGTGACTCACAAACCAAATTATCCTTTGCCTTTATGGAAAACAATCCCAAGGATCCCTCAGTTTTCCTACCTTGGGGTATGGTCAACTTCAAAATACCCTATCTAATAATCCTGATATTAATTTTCACATAACCAGTGGAAGTTTTGGTTGTATTCCTCACGAGCTTTCCAACAAAACAAGAATCACAGCAAACGGATTTTGTATGAGGAAGTTATGTCAGTTCACGCTTCAGGGATTAAAACAGGGTTCAAACAGGCCAACAGACAAACAGGTTTTCCTCGGGTTATTTGCCTATAGCCTCCTTATATGCTCTAGAGTCCATGATCCATGTCCAAAATTAGCCAAAATATTCAAATTAACAAACCCTAAAAATTTGACCGAAATTGGTTGTCAATCGCGATGGACTGGTGTCAATCGCGATGGACTGGTGTCAATCGCAATGGACTGGTGTCAATCGCGATGGACTGGTGTCAATCGCGATGGATTGGTGTCAATCGCGATGGACAGGTGTCAATCGCGATGGACTAGTGTCAATCGCGATAGACTGGTGTCAATCACGATGGACTGGTGTCAATCGCGATGGACTGGTGTCAATCGCGATGGACTGGGCTATCGGTCGCGATTGATGGGTGTCAATCGTGATTTTTCTGTCGGTCGCGATGGATAGGGGTGTCCGTCGCGATGGATAGGGGTGTCCGTCACGATGGACATGTGTCCGTCGGGGTCTGTCAATCACGATGGACTAGTTGTCCATCGCGATGGACAGTGTCAATCGCGATTGAATGGCTATCAATCGTGATGGACTGAAATTTTGCAATTTTTTCAAAAATTTTTGTGGATCTGTGTTGTGCAAGGTCTCTAGACTGCTGTGGTGCTCTCAGTTTTACCAAAAGATGAAAATTTCTGTCAATCGCGATCGATAGAAGGTGGCTACTGCGAGACAGTTTTGCACATTTCTGTACCTGCGCAACGTGCTGGAGGGGATGATGCTGCTGGAGCCTGCAAGAAACTCAACAAACATGCAAACACAAGGCACACAATATTGCTCTCTTGCTCTCTCTCACAAGTGGAATGAGGGAAATGAGGTGGAGAAGGTGATATGATCAAAAACTGAAAATTTTTTTGCGATGATGGAGATGGAGATGGAGGTGGGAGATGGTGATGATGATGACGGTGATGATGGTGATGAGATGAGGAAAAGAAAAATAATAAGAGTGAAGAAATTACCTACAATGCCAACGTCCCAAATCTACGTCTTACCATCACACGCTCGTCCTCAAAGCTCGTTCCCCGGTGCCAAAATTTGGTGTAGCTCAGTGATGAGTAGCACCTCCTTTAATGTCAATCCGGGAAGACGTGAGGATGGTATGAAGACCTCGAGCAAGTGAAGGCACAAGTGCGTGAGTGAGAAGCACACCAACATGCACACACATACACACACACACGCACACACAGTAAGACAAAGAGTGAGAAGCAATGGAGTTCTTAGATTACTTTCAAAAAGCTCTTACAAGTTCAAAACCATTACAAGCTAACCTCAAAAATGAGCTCTCTAGCTCTTTTTATAGTTTTTGACTAGATTTTGGCCTTGTCCAAACCTAGTGTCCGGCCTAGTTAAAAATTAGGTTCTCTACCCTATTTGGAGGTTCAAACGAAGTCTAAAAAATGTGAAAACTGACAGGTAGGTACTTCTAAAGCTCCTCAAGCTCAAGGACTACTTGGCTTGCACAAAATGGAGCTACAAAAATATGAAATGATATTTACAATGATGGTTAGTGATAAAAATCACTATTATAAAGATGTTTTGGAAAATTTTGAAGGCCTATCTGCCAGATCTGGGTCGACTGCTTTGTCTACTTAATCCTTCGCCTTGCTCTGACTCTCTCCGCTGGCTTCCTTGTCTCCTCAGTCCTTGGGTGCCCATACTGCTCTCAACACTTGGAGCACCAACACACAATACTGAATGTATTACTACAGAATGTACAAAGATAAGTAGCCCATTAGGGCAATAGGCGTATAGTGTAGTCTATGTTATATGAGTGCTACTTTGGATTATGAGTTTTTTTATGAAGCTAGTGTAGATTTGCAGGTTCATGGATACACTAATGTAGATTGGGGTGCTTTCTATTCTCACTTGGAAGTGCACCTATTACATGGAGCAGCAAGAAGCAATCCACTATTGCTTTGTGGAGTATAGAGGTTGAGTATAGAGGTGCTGCAATGGAAGCATGTCTTTGTTATAGATGCTACTTGTAGATTTAGGTGTGGAATTGCAAAAGTCTATCAGCATCTATTGTGATAATCTTAGCAGCATACAGTAAACGTAGAACCTTGTTTTTCATGCTAGAAGAAAGCATATCCAGGTACATTTTCACTTTATTGGAGAGAAGGTATTAGTAAATGATATTGATTTTGTTTATGTGAGAATAGATAAGCAAGTTGTTGATATTTTTACTAAAGCACTTGGAGTAGAGAAGCTAAAGAAGTTTCAAAAGATGCTTGTATTAGAGGACATGACACCGGTATATGTGGAGGATACTTCATTGAGATTTACTAGATTTTTCTACCGACAGTGATGGCACATTTGTTTCTTGCCACTCACTCATTTATGGACATTAGGATTTTCTTATGTACTCTTCTTTATATAGTGCACTTGTTGTATTGTTGTTTTAGGCAACTCTTGTACATTCCTTTTATGTAATAGGACAATAAGAAGAAGAAGAAGATCATTCTTCCTTGCCTCAATCTGTGTGTGTGCTCCTCTTGGATTGTGAGAGTGTGTGTGAGCTCTCTTCCTTATCTCCCTCCTCGTGATAGAGGAGACACTCTATGATCATAATGATCAACTTTTAAATCTTCTATAGGTGATGAATAGTCAATAATGATGGGTTCGAACTTTTTGTTGTAAATCCCTTGAAACAAAAGTCAAGAGGTTTTCAAACTTTTGAATTTAGATACTCTTAGATAAAATTATGACCTAAAAGGGGACCATAGGTAGTTTGAATCTTGTTATGCATCGAGAGGAAATGAAGGAGAACTTTTTTCATCTTAAAATAATTCAATTACACCAAAAATTGCACCCACAATGGCTAGTTAATCCCATATGCATAGAGAAAAAAATGTGCCAAAAGCCTATATAAAGAACCCAAATACATTTAGAGAGAGAGAGCCCTCGCCTTTTCTTGGTTAAGTATTAATGGAATCTTATGTGTTTTGCAGCCATCCACGAATGGGTACTCCTTTGCCTTTTCTATGGCTAAACATGAATGGAATCTTACATGTTCAGCTCTTAATCACACAACGCCCCTGCCAAAAACCTAGAAAGTACTTCTAGTAAGATAAAAGAGTAGAACAATTTTTCCAACCAGATAGGAAATGGAATAACCAAGGAGGGCAAGTACATTAAACCAGAGGGATATATATATATATATATATATATATATATATATATATATATATATATATATATATATATATATATATATATATATATATATATATATATATATATATATATATATATATATATACACCAACCAAACGTTTATCAAATGAAAGTCAAAAACAACTAGGAAACACCTTATCCTATCCTACATGAGCAACCTCCCTCACCCACAAATGTGGTGCCAGCCAAATACATACCTCCAAAAGAAAACATGGAAAGAGCAATAACTCCAACTATATCAATATACTATGATCACTCAAAGGAAAGATGTTCAACATCTTACAATGAGGAATATGTTGATGGGGCATGGGGTCCAAATAAGGAAAACAAATACTTTGCGTACCAAACAACAGTGCAAATTATGAAATGGACATTCCCACATTCATGTTTGTAATCAACAAGTTCATGCCATTATAAAGAAACATGGGAGGTCCAAACCTTAGAAACTTCTAGAGAGGAACTTAATATAGGTGTGGGGTCGATCACTTCATAATGGACTACCCTCAACCTCCAATACTGAAAAAAGAAGCATATTGCAAGTATTGTGGAAAGGAACACTTGACAAAGGATTGCCCAAATAGCCCTAATAAATTACTCATAAATGCTTCTCCATTAAAATCAGTGAAGGTGGTGGATTCAAGTACTCAAGCAAGGGATTCAACAACAAAAAGTGGTACAGAATTAGAAGAGGAGATTCAAGTTTGATTAATCACAAGAGTCTAGATATTGAGGAATGGGGAAACCCCAAAAGATGAAACAAATGTGGATGGGATGCAAGATAAAAAGAAGACGAACTCATGGAAAAATAGAAAGGAGAGATCCAAAGCAAGGGCACAAAAGGTGGATCAAGGGGAAGAGGAAAAGATTAAATACAAGGAAAAAGACCAAAAAGGAGGATCAATTTTAGGATTGCCCTTATCCAAACAAATGAGAACTTGCTAAAAGAATATCAAAGAAAAGTGACAAAAATATCACTACAAAAGCAATAGGAAGGATACCCTTTGCCTAAAGAGGAAAGAAGGAGATTTTTGATGTGTAAGCAATAAATGGAGACTGCTTGGAAGATCTTGGAGAAGGATCAAATGTTGAATTAAACAAGAATTAATACATACATACACACACATATATATACACACACACGCATATATATATATATATATATATATATATATATATATATATATATATATATATATATATATATATATATATATATATATATACAGAGAGAGAGAGAGAGAGATGCATGGACCAAGTAATTTGGAAAGTATTAAGAGAACTAAAAGCCCAAGAGTATCAGACAGAGGTACCTCCCATGACAGAAGAGGGTGAGGGTGTTATGCAAAGAGCAAGAGATTATAAAAATTTGAGGTGTAGAAATATGAGATTACATGAACCAGTGCAAAAAGGGAAGATAAGAGAGCTGAATGACATGGATATTACTTGTAAAATCTCTTGAGGTGAGCTAGTGAAACAAAAGCCTAAATTGAGAAACATGTGCATGAACACCCCAATAAGAGATGAAGAAAGTGACTCAGGAGTGGAAACGGAAGAACACATGCAACTGCCATTGGACAAGATAGAAGGATATTGTGAGGGTGAAAAAGGAAACACAACCTTAGTCTTGGAATACCAAGGATGTAAAGTGCAAGCTATTCTACATAGTTGTGCTAGATTAGCAATCATAATGCAAGTGCATCATGCTCTCTGGGCATATAGAGTTGCCTATAAGACCAACTTAGGAACAACACCACTCAAAATGGTTTATGGATACAATGGTATCTTACTCATGGAATTCCTCATCCCAACATTGAAAGTAGCCAAAATCCTACACTCGAATGGATGTGAATTGGAGGATAGGATTGCTAACTTGGAGAAATTGGGAACAACTAGACTCCATGTGCAAAACTCTTTATTGTTGAGATATCAAGCTCAACATGTGATGATCCAAGATGACACGTACCATTTTTTTGTTTCTCTGACATGTATAGTGGTCACGCAGGTATATGTCACGGATACTTTATGGAGATTTATTAGATTTATCTACTAAGAGTGATGGCACATTTGTTCCTTGCTAGCTCACTCATTCACGGACATTAGGTTTTTTCCTTATGTACTGATCTTTATATATTGCACTTGTTGTATTCTTGTTTTAAGGTCATTCTTGTAGATTCCTTTTTATGTAATAGAAGAAGAAGAAGAAGAAGATCATTCTTCCTTGCCTCAATCTGTGTGTGTGCTTCTCCTTGAGCATGAGTGTGTATGAGCTTTCTTCCTTATCTCCTTCCTTGTGACATGGTATCAGAGCCAGCGTGGCTATAGAGAGCTCGTGGAGAAGGCAACAGTCAAGAGTACGCAGCAAGCCGTGGAGAAAATGTGATTCACAAACGACCTCCATTTGCTACAAAAAACGGCATGAAGGTAGAAGACCTTGAAATATTTTCAAAAGTTATCCTTTTAGTGTAACTTGTTTTTGTCAGATCGAAGTTTCGGAGCCATCTTGACCTCCATTTCGATCCTGCAAGGTGGGGCCCACAAAAAAACCAGGTCAGTCTCAAAAACTATAACTTGTGTTGTGCTCGGCAACACTCATATATTCCGGATCCAAAATTTCAAGTGATTCTGTGTACTATGGATACACGAAAACTATGGTTTTCTGAGATCGAACTCTCACATCATAGTGCGATACTGTTCAAGCGGAAGTGCTGCTTGTAGTGTTTTGCGGTGTTATGAATTGCTCCAAAAATGGCAAGCGCAGATGGAATGAGTCAGCTTATGAGCGATAAGCTGGACATAAACAACTTCCATGCTTGGAGATTCAGAATGATGAATTTTGTGTGGGGAAAAGGCTATTGGAAGTACATCAAAGGAGAGAATGAAAATGCTCCACATTTACCAGAAAGGAATCGTACTACAGATCAGGTAAGAGCATATGAGGAATGCAATCAAGGAGCACGAAAGATAATGTACTCGCTATCTGTTAGAATACAGGATACCATGATTGGACACATACAGGATTCCAAGACTCCAAAAGAGGCTTGGAATAGTTTGGTCACATTGTATGAGACCAATACAAAGGCACAGAAATTGCAACTCAAGAATGAGCTGCATACATTGGAGAAGAAGAGCATGTCGGTAAGTGAATACACCTTGAAAATCAAAAGCATATGTGAGTCACTTGCATCTAGTAGCATGATTGTAGATGATGATGATAAGGTGGAAGTGTGTCTTCGTGGTTTAGGAGCTGCATATAAGCAATTCAGACCAGGGAAAATATTATTTTGCTCATCTGGTATCTATGTTGATTATTGAAGAAAAGAATCTTGTTGAGGATTCAAACTCCCAAGGAAAATCTAGTTCTAAGTAGGTATTCTAGAGGTTTTGGAAGTGGAAGAGGAAATAGTAACCAAGACCAAAGTCAACAATAGAATCATGCAGGAGGAAGAGGAGAGTTTCGAGGGAGGGGGAGCCAAAGAGGCCATAGAAATTTCCAAAGAAATGAATCAGGTAATGATAGTAAAGGATGTTGGAATTGTGGTAAACTTGGACACTTTGAACGTGATTGCAGATTGAAGAATCAAAATAACAGAAGGCAGCAGAATAACTATGCATCCACAAGTGCAGATGATTTTGAGACGTTGTTCATGGTTCAACATCACATGATGAATACGATGTCTACTGGTGTGTCAAAATCAAACGATAATGTTTGGTATGTTGATTCAAGTGCTTCAAATTACATGACCAGTCATGCAGAATGGTTTAGTCCTTTGTAGAAATGGCAAGTTCCTGGATATGTTGAAACAAGTAATGACATTGAGCATACATGAAACAGAGCACTATCAATGGAGGATGGAAAGGTAAAACATCTTGCTGATGTGCTACATGTTCCAAATATAACAAAGAATCTGGTTTTTGTTGGACAAATGGTTGACGAGGGATTACAAGTCAGTTCAATGCTGATTGATTATATGTAGAAGAGTACAAGCAGGATGGATGACTAGTTGCCAAAGGAAACAAAGTGGGTAGGATGTTCACCTTAAATGTGAAGAATCTTGAAATGAATGCAGCCATGTTTGCAAAAGATGCAGGAGTTATTGTAGATACAAAGATGTGGCATAAACGGATTGGACATGTAAACTTGCAAAGGCTGAAATTGATGCAGTCAAAGGAGATTGTCCATGGACTATCAAACTTCAAATTTGCAAAAATGCAAAAGTTATGTGCAGCATATCACTTTTGGTAAACATGCAAGAGCATCATTTCCACATGACAAGCATGTTAGTGAGAATGTACTAGAAGTAGTACATACAGATGTTTGGGGTCTAGCAAAGACCACATCTAAGGGCGGTTGCACATTTCATGTTACTTTCATTGATGAACATACATGCAAAGTATGGGTATATTTCATGAAAGAGAAGAGCGAGGTGTTCAGTCACTTCCAGAATTTTAAAGCTATAGTGGAAAAGCAAACAGGGAAGTAAATTCAGACATTAAGATCTGATGGAGGAGGTGAATACATGTCACATGAGTTCAGCAGTTTTCTAAAACATCATGGAATTCGGTGTCAGTTTTCATGCAGGTACATGCCACAATAGAATGGTGTTGCTGAACGCAAAAATAGACATATTGCAGAAATAGAAAGAGCCTTGATGGATGAGAAGAATATGCCTCATTGTTATTGGGCAGAAGCTATGTGTACTATTGTATACATCATGAACAGAACTCTGACTGCTGCTGTACATCAAGTTACACCTGAAGAAAAGTTTATTGGTAAAAAGCCAAACTTATCACATCTAAAAGTTTTTGGCTTTATTGCATATGTACATGTCCTAGATGAATTGAGGATGAAGCGTGATCCAAAAGTAGAAACGTGTGTCTTCATTGGATACTCCCTTGAGCAAAATCGATATAAATGTTATAACCCACTCACACCATAGGTAAAGGTGAGCAGAGACGTGGCATTTGATGAAATGTCAAGCTTCTATGCAGATGATAAAGAAGGACTGACTCTTGAACCAAATGGGAAAGAAAATGCTGAAAAATCAAGTGCAAAATTTCAAGTTTTGAGTGGATCGGATGCATAACCAAGCAATAGTTCCAACTCGAATCCATGGAGTGGAAAATTGCACGGAAATTTTAGTCTAGAAAATTCATCAAATACATCAAAGAAAGGTAAAGAAAAGCTTTCTGTAGGTCATAAAACATGTGTAGGTTTTGAAGACGATGAAGATTCAAGCGGTTTAGAAAAGAGTTTTGATGAGGAACTGGCTCCAGAATTAAGAAGGGCACATGCAAATGATACAAGGAAAAGTGACCCAGGACCAAGAAGATCTGGGAGGATGTAGAGTTCAGTGCAATGATTGACGTATGACAATTATATGGCTCATCATTGTGCCTACATGACAAAGGTAATACAAGATGCTAAACCTTCTTATTTTGAAGATGCAATTGGAAATGCAGATTGGGAAAAAGCTATTGATGAGGAGATTGCTTCACTTTATGGAAATGATACATGGAAGTTGGTTGCATTGCCGCAAGGAAAGAAACCCATAGGTTGCAAATGGGTTTAAAAGGTAAAGCATAATGTTGATGGTAGCATAAGCAGGTATAAAGCACGATTGGTAGCTAAAGGATATGCACAGACATATGGCATTGATTATGAGGAAACATTCAGCCTTGTAGCTAAAATGTCTACTATCAGAACACTTGTTGCATTAGCCACAGCAAAAGGATGGACTTTGCATGAGATGGATGTGAAGAATGATTTCCTACATGGTGAGTTACAAGAAGAAGTATATATGGACCAGCCACAAGGATATGAAGATACAAAGCATCCAGAGTATGTTTGCAGGTTGCAAAAGGCGTTGTATGGGTTGATGCAAGCCCCTCGTGCATGGCATGCAAGGATTGTTGATTACTTAACCAGCATTGGGTTTTCTATGTGTGATGTAGATCACTCACTATATGCAAGGAAGGCTGATGATGGTATCACTATTGTGGCTATTTATGTTGATGACCTGATTGTAGGTGGTGATAATGAAGGAAGCATCAAAGAGGTAAAGAAACTTCTTATGCAAGAATTTGACATGAAAGATCTTGGTGTGCTGTGCTATTTCTTAGGCATTGCGTTTATACATACAGAAACAAATATATGGATGTCGCAAAGGCAATATGCCTTGAATATGCTGCAAAATTATGGTATGGCTGATTGTAAGCCAATTTCTATGCCATTAGATCAGAATTTGAAGTTGAATATTACATCAGGTGAAGCATTGGAAAATGCTACTATGTACAAGAAAATTGTGGGAAGTCTTATATATCTCACAATTACAAGGCCTGATCTAAGTTATATTGTTGGACTTGAAAGTCAGTTTATGCAGGTTCCCAGGAAGCCACATTTGGACGTTTTGAGGTGCACTCTACATTATGTGAGTACTACTTTGGACTATAAATTGCTTTATGAGGCTGGTGTAAATTTGCTGGTTTATGGATACACCGATGCAGATTGAGCTGGTAGCATTTCTGATAGAAGATCTACTAGTGGTTTTCTATTATCACTTGGGAGTGCAGTTCTTACATGGAGCAGTAAGAAGCAGCCCACTGTTGCTTTGTCTAGTACAGAGGCTGAGTATAGAGGTGCTACAATGGCAGCATGTGAGGCATTGTGGCTAGAGATGATACTTGCAGATTTAGGTGTGGAAGTGCAAAAGCCTATCACTATTTATTCTGATAATCTTAGCAACATATAGTTAGCATGGAATCCTATTTTCCATGCTAGAACAAAGCATATCGAGGTACATTATCACTTCATCAGAGAGAAGGTATTAACAGGTGATATTGATCTTGTTTATGTGAGAACAGATGAGACTAATATTTTCACCAAAGCACTTGGAGCTGAGAAGTTGAAGAAGTTTTGGGAGATGATTGGATTACAGGTCAAAGAGGAAGCACAAGAGGAAGTCAAAGAAAGAATACAGAAGATTCGAGACAAGATGGGACAACAATAGTCATTATTTCTTCTTGCATCTTATTTAGTTCTTTCTTTTTCTTTTTTTCTTTGTTGCTCTGCATTTGTCAAGCATTCTATGTCTCATGCTATACATGTATGACTTTGTCATCTATGTTGGTTGTGGAAATGGAGATGGGTGATACACTCCAAAGATGTGTCTTGTGCTGCAAAACCTGGTCTACACCCGCCAAGATAACTTCAGAGATAAGTAGACATCTTGTGCTTGCTAAGGATGCTTATAAAGCATCCTAGTTCTTTTGGAATCTCAATTTCAAATTGATTCATCAAAAGAGACTAGTTGATACAAAATGGATGAAGCAAAAAAACTTGCTATTTTGGGATGGATTGCACTTTGGAAATTGACTCAGAGCTCATAACTTGTTGAAAATTGAACATAGAAATTTTTCACACTTTTAATTAGATATATAACGAATTTGAAGCAACAAATTTGATGATTTTTTATGAACCATACTGAGAGAAAACAATCTGCCGACTTTTTGGTATCATCCTGACATTTTAGGACTTAACTTGCCTGTAGACCTAGTCAGCTTCAAATAAATGTAGTTCACGGAATAATAAACAAATGATGATGAAAATTGCTATGATGAAAATAGACTTATCAAGTCACCTTTACCAATTTAAATCTCAACAAAAGATCAAGTATACACAAAGAACGCACTCATTGAAGTTGACTGAAAATGAGAATATGAACTTGTAGTAGCACATAAGAACAACTTCAAAGTATACCTTGAAAATTAATCTCTATTGAATATATTAAACATGATATGAATGTACATGAAGCTTGAGAAGGAGCATAAGAATGTGTGCTTCACTTGTGGCTTGGTGCTTGATCAGAATCTCTCCAGAATGTAGCTCTAATTGCTGCTCTAATCCATGACTACACATAGGTGTTTATATAGTGATATTTAAATTCTAATCTGGGTAACTAAAACTTCCCACAAAGTTGAGGAATCATCTAGTTAATTAATCACTTCTAACTCAGCTTGTAATTCTTGCCTAACATGGCAATGACTTTCTTCAAAAACGTTTACTTTCCAAGATAATAACTTTTTAAGAGTTACAAGAGCATGTTTCTATGTCTCTCTCATTGAGAGTGTGCATAAGTAAGGCTTTACATTTATGAATGATCAAGCATTAAGCTTGGATAAATTACACCAATAGCTCCCTTGCAAGCATAGTATGCTTGAGTCTTTAGTCCTCTTGATTTCTAGCAATCCAGTCATGCCTTTGAACCTGTTTAACTTGATACCGTCCAATGACTTACTCAACATATCTACACATTGAATATCAGTGGAAACATAGGACAACTGAATATCCTTGCTCATCAGCTTCTCTCTTACATAATGATAATGGACTTCAATATGTTTGGTTCTAGCATGCTAAACATGATTAGCTTCTAAGTGGAATGAACTTATATTATCACCAAAAATATGAGGAGTTAAGGTATGTAACCCCAAATGAGTGTATAAGCATTCTAACCACATAGCTTCTTGTGTTGCATTTTCCAATCCTCTACATTCAACTTCAATAGATGATAGAGCATTAGTTGGTTGCTTCTTTGAAGACCAAAAAACTAGTTTTCATCTTGCAAATGACAAATATCCTAAAGTACTCTTCTTGTCATCCTTTGAATCAGCCCAATCTGCATCTAAGTAAAGCTTGATATCAATTCTAAAGGTAAAGGGATGGAAAATCCCTTCATTGATGGTGCCCTCCAAGTATTTGAGCATTCCCTTGGCTGCTTCCATGTGTGGCCTCCTTGGCTTGTGCATAAATTGATTGAGTATGCTAACACTATAGCATATGTCCACCCTTGTGAGATTTGCATATTTCAAGCTTCCTACCAAGCTTTGATAGCTTGTGATATCTTCAATAGGTTCTCCCTCACAAGAGCTTAGCTTATGATTTAACTCGATGGGTGTACCTGAACACTTAGTATTCTCCATTTTAAATTTAGAAAGCATGTCATGTACATACTTCCTTTTAGTGATGTAGATACCAAAATCTATATAGACAAGTTCAAGTCCAAGAAAATAAGTGAGAGGTCCAAGATCAATGATCTTGAATTCATCCTTCATTTTGGCCTTTGCCTATTTAATCCCATTGACATCATTCGGTGTAATTATAATGTCATCTACATATACAGAGAGATATATAACCTCTAATCCATTCCTCTTGATGAATAAGGATGTGTTTGCTTTGCTAGCTTTGAATCCCTAATCCTGCAAGTAGGTAAATAATTTGTGATTCCAAGCTCTTGGAGACTTGCTTCAATCCATACAAAGCGTTCTCAATTTGCATACATAATTTAGATGATGTACATCTTCATAACCACGTGGTTGTGCCATAAAAACTTCCTCTAAAATCCAACCATTGAGAAATGCATTCTTTACATCTAGTTGATACAACTTTTGATTCCTAGATGCACCAATGCTAACAAGTACTCTAATGGTAGGCATTTTAGCAACAGGTGAGAAGGTCTCTTCATAGTCTATGCCATGGGTTTGGGCAAACCCCTTGGCCACTAACCTTGCATTGTATTTGTTGGAGAAACAATCACTAATTGGACATATATTTGAAGGTCAAAGCCTTAGAAGAAAACCACATGCCTATGTGAAGGGACAAATTCACATGTGTATTATATTTGTAAAGTTAGTTCACCTTAGTTCTAGAAGTTTTTTTAAAAAGTCACGAGATTGAGAAAAACTATAAAAGTTAGTTTGTATCAACTAACGCGAAGTGAGAAAAGTGAGAAGACAATGATAAGTGAGCTAGAACTCATTTTTGTATGACTGAGTATAGTCGGGCTTCTCTGAGTGAGAAAGCATCTGTAAAACTTCTGAGTTTTCATAGTTGTGAGAAAGAACTGAGTAAATTTTTGTGTATGAGACTCTCTCCATCATCTCCATGCTTGCCTACTGTGTGATGAATTCAAAAGTTCAAGTTTTTCAAGCAATTCGATGCTTGGCATCGAGTTTGTGCTGATAAGTCATTATTTTCATTCTCTGTGTGTTACCTATTGTTGAATCTTTTAAAAACATGAGGTTTGTGGAGCAACTCGATGCCTGGCATCGAGTTTCAGCATAAAGTCGATGCCTGGCATCGACTTCCCACATATAAGTGGTCTTCTTCATGTGTGTGTAAAAGAGGCTAATTTTGGTACTGAAAAAGTGGCTGAAAAAGCTCAAAGTCGATGCTCGGCATCGACTTTGGTTGCAATTCGATGCTAGGCATCGAATTTTTATTTTTAGACACCCAGGATTACTAAAACATGCAAAATTTCCACTTTTGGAAGTCATACAGGGTCATCTTGTGAAGGCCATAACTTGAGTTCTAGAGGTCCGTTTTAAGCATATGGCAGCTTGTTGGAAAGCTCTGATCTTTTCGTTTTAGCCTATAAAAGATCTTGGAGAAATAATATTTGAGCTAAGAGAAATTAGCAAAATAGTAAAGGTATGTCATTTCAGTGACTAGGAATTTCTGTAGAAGCAAAGTTCTCACTTTAGGCTATCATTTCTCAAAGTTTGGAAGTGGCAATCCGTTAATGGTGACCATAGAGGTGTTCTAGTGTCACATTAGTTCATTTCTTGTGGTGTCTCATACATCAACAAGTGGTATCAGAGTAGAAAGGTCCTGAAGAGTAGAAGGCGGCAAAGGTACGAGAAGTTTTGGAAAGTTTTCCATTAAAGTTTCAAAGGTGAAGCATTTGAAGACTCAAGGCATCAAAAGATTACTTTTGAAGTATCCTCATACACAAAGAACTTCAAAAGGTATTATCCTTTATCCTTTAAGCTCACAGGTTGCAACAGAAGGGAAGGAGTATGGCAGATCATATCTCCATTGACAAACTGGACAGAGATAATTATCCCGCATGGGTAATGAGAATGGAAGCCTTACTTATGATTAAGGATCTCATGATATATGTTACAGGTGAAGAAGAGAAGCCAGTATTTGAAGATGAAAGCTGACCAAAGAAAGAAGAACTAGATGCTTTAAAGCATTGGCAGAAGAAGGATGCAAGTGCAAAAGCCTACATGTGCAATACAATCTCTGATCATTTGCTACCACACATCAGAGGATTGGAATCATCTGAAGATATATGGAATGCATTGGAATATCATTTCCAAAGCACTACTAAAGCACGGAAAGCAAGTCTATGGTCAGAGTTTACAACATTCAAGAAGAAGCCAAGTCAAAGTATTAGTGATTATGTCACTAAGATGAAGGATCTAGAAGATAGTCTTGGATCCATAGATGAAGATATTGAGGATCACAAGTTGATTGCTCAATTAGTTACAGGTTTGAGAGGGGATGAAAGGTGGAAACCTTTTGTCTTATCAACAGAACTTTCATTAAATCATTATGTTCCAGATTTGAATCAATTGCTTGGTTTGATGCTAACATTTGAGCAAGACTTGAAGGGAGATGGAGATAAAGGACAAAGTTCTGCAATGTACATGAAGAACAAGAAGAAAGGAGATAAAGGTAAAGCAAAGGATGAAGAGGAGTCGAGTTCTCAAGCTTATTATGCAAGAGGTAAAGGCACTGGCAGAGGAAGACCAAGAGCTTTTGGAAGAGGTAGAGGTAATCAAAATAACAACAAGAAGGCTTGCTGGATCTGTGGATTGAGTAATCATTTGGCTCACAACTGTTGGCACAACCAACAAGGATCAAACCTGAATCAAAACAACAATAGCAGAGGTCGAGGTGGAAGATATCAAAGTAATTTTCAACGAGGTAGACAAAATCCAAGAGGAGGCTATGGTAGAGGTGGAGGAAGAAGTTCGGGACAAAATCAATCCTACAACAGCACCTACTACAACTATTCAAATGACACACAGAATGAAAGTCATACATCATTGATGATGAATTCAATCAGTACATCAGACAAAGAAGATCTAAAGGTATTTTACATTGACTCTGGATGTTCTAATCATTTGTCACGAGACATAGAATTGATATCAGAATTGGAAAAAGGTATTTCTAGTCATACAGTTCAAACAGGTGATAATACAAGACATAGTGTACATTCAATTGGAAAAGTGAAATGCAAGAGTGGAGCAGATTTGCTAACCAATGTTTTGTATGTTCCTAAAATACCTAAAAACTTGATTAGTGTGGGACAAATAGTTGAAAAAGGATTTCAAGTCAGGTTTACAAATGAAGGAGTATTTGTTGAAGATCCAGAGAATGGATATAACCAGATTGTCTCTGGTAAGAAAGAAGGTAGACTCTTTACTTTAAGAGTGCAAGGGAACATTGGTCAAGCTTTGCTCACACATGGTGAAGGAGTGATTACAGAACTTGATCTCTGGCATAAGAGATTAGGTCACTTCAATGAAAGAGGAATTAAAGCTATGGTTGCTAATCAGTATGTACTAGGATTACCAAATGTGCAGAGTCATCATATGGTTTATAAATGTGAAGCATGTCAAATGGGTAAAGCACACAGGTTACCATTTCAGAAGAAAGGATTCAAACATGATGGAGTACTTGAGCTCATTCATACAGATGTATGGGGACCAACAAAAGAAGGATCTATCAGTGGCTTAAGGTATTATGTTCTTTTTATTGATGATGCTACAAGATGGATAACTTTATATGTTTTGAAGGAAAGATCAGAAGTGTTTGGAGCCCTTCAAGCATTTTCATGCATATGCAGAGAGAGTCACAGGTCAAAAGCTTAAGAGACTGAGGTCTGATGGAGGGGGAGAATACTTCTCGCAAGAGTTAAATGATTATCTTTGGAATGCAGGTATTAAGAGGGAAATAACCTGCACGTATACACCACAACAAAATGGTGTAGCAGAAAGAAGGAACAGGACTTTGGTTGAGTTTGCTAGAGCTATGCTAAAAGAGAAGAATTGTCCAAATTATCTTTGGGCTGAGGCTATAAATACAGCTACATATCTTGTGAATAGATTACAATGTGAAGCTCTCAATGGAATGACTCCATATGAAGCTTGGTGGGGTAAGAAACCAACACTAGATCATTGTAGAGTGTTTCAATCAATTGCATATGCTTATGTGCCATCACAGCTTAGGCATAAACTTGAACCAAAGGCAGAAAAATATGTGTTCATTGGTTATGATGAAAAGCAGATGGGTTACAGGTTGTGGAATCCTTTAACCAAACAATTTCTTGTTTCTAGAGATGTTACATTTGATGAACAGAAAAGTTGGTATGTAGATCAAAGATACAGCTCAAGAATTTGAAGAAGAGGTAAGAAGATGTGAGAAAGGAAAATCAATTGTGCAGGTGAATAGAGATGAAGACTATATGCAAGCAAGTACATCTAGAAGTGGATTAGCAAGAAGAAATGAAGAAGCTCCTATATTTGATGAAGAAGTGTATCCAGACACTTATGAAGAATCTGAACCAAGATAATCAAGCAGGACTAGAAGACAACCAGAAAGGTATTCTTATGATACTTCTTACATAACTCAGAAGACTTATGCATATATGATCAAAGATGATGAAGAACCTCAGAACTATGATGAAGCAAAAGGTAAGAAGCAATGGGAAGAAGCAATGAAGGAAGAGTTCAATGCACTGGAGGAGAACAAGACATGGGAACTTGTTCCTAAACCAAATGGTAAGAAAGTAATTGGAAATAAATGGTTTTATAAAGTGAAGAAGCTTGCAGATGGAAGTATAGTCAGATACAAAGCTAGACTGGTGGTGAAAGGCTATGCCCAAACCTATGGCATAGATTATGATGAGACATTCAGTCCTGTAGCTAAGATGTCAACTATAAGGACAATCATTGCTATTGCAGCTTCAAAAGGATGGACTCTAAGTCAATTGGATATAAAGAATGCATTCTTGAATGGATTCATATCAGATGAGGTATACATGGAACAACCTCAAGGGTTTATAGATTCTAGGTATCCAAATTTTGTTTGCAAGTTGAGAAGAGCGCTCTATGGATTGAAGCAAGCTCCAAGAGCATGGAACTATAGACTGGTGAAGTATCTAAATGATCTTGGATATCAAAGTACAAAAGCAGATCCAAGTCTACTTATCAAAAGAATAGAGGAAGGTACAATCTACATTTGTATTTATGTAGATGACATTATAATCACAGGTACTTCAGATGAAGGAATCAAGGAGGTAAAGAGATTACTTGAAAAAGAATTCAAGATCAGTGATCTAGGAAAGTTGTCATACTTTCTTGGAATGGAAGTCACTTATACAAATCATGGCATTTTTGTGTCACAAGAAAGGTATCTTCTGAATCTATTGAAGAAGTTTGATATGGAAAATCGCAGAGAAGCTTCAACTCCACTTGAAGTTAATCACAAACTCAGTAGATATGATGGTGCAGAATACAAAGATATGAGGAAGTATCAATCTCTTGTGGGTAGTTTGATTTATGCTACACTAACAAGACCTGATCTTAGTTATGCAGTGGGAGTTTTGTCACAATTCATGCATTGTCCAAAGGACCCACATTGGATTGAAGGTCAAAGAGTTCTCAGATATATCAAAGGAACTATAAAGGAAGTATTATATTATCCTTTTACATCATATTTGAAGTTGAGAGCCTATAGTATACAAGTGTTCATTAATAGATACATTTACATCATTCTTCTCTGAGTTCTCTGTTAGTCTACTCAAAAGTCTGTCAACTTGTCAAGGGCATATCTCGGTCAATTCTTCACCAAATTCAGTGATTCAAAGCTTGCTAGATCTCGCTCAAAGTCATCTACATGCTCTCAAAGTTTGAAGTAATTCTATTTATCCATTTCAGAGAAATCTGCGTCGAGATGAACTCTGGTCATTTTCTGCTACAGTCCTAAAAAGTTGGGGGTATAGCTAAACTTGCTAAATTCATTTCTCTTAGCATAGTTTATCTTTTTACATCATTCCACTTGAAAATGGTAGCTTAATAAGCTAATTAAATACCCCTAGAAGGAATTTTATCAATTTCTACTGTGCTGGTCACACTGAGCAAAACATTCAGCAGGTATCAAGACAAAAATAGAAAGTTTTCTTGAGTTTGTGAACTTCAAGGTTATCTATTTTGGTTCAATCATTACACACATCACTTCCAAAGTACATAGGCTATTTTTTGGTGTTATTGGAAAGCTAAGAAGGTCTACTCATAAACTCTGAAGCAAAAGAGGGCTGGTACAAAGCAGGTTTGGCAGTACCTACTCAGTCTCTTGGAGCATCCATCCATCTATCCCAACAGTGGTATCGGAGCAATAGAGGTAAAATGGGAGATGGTTTTCCTTCATTTATTGATAAATTGGATAGGAACAACTATCAAGATTGGTCTCTAAGGATGAAGACCTACTTACAAGGAAGGAGTCTCTATGGATACATCTCAAGAGATGAGGAATTTCCCTCATTCAAAGCAAGAGGATTGCCAACCAAGGAAGAACAAGAAAAATTCAACACATGGTGTGCTAAGGATGCATTGGCAAGGTCGTATTTACTCAACTCTATCTCTAACTTTCTTTTGCCACATATCAGAAATTGTAAGACATCCCAAGAAACTTGGGAAACCTTGTCATCATATTTCTCCTCCAATACAAGGGCTAGGAAAAATCAGTTGTGGATTGAATTCACAACACCAAGGAAGCAACCTAAGCAAGCTATTTCAGAATTTGTGACCAAGATCAAAGATGTTGCAGATCAGTTAGCAAGCATAGGAGAAGAGATTGAAGAAGAACAAATTGTAAGGCAAGTGATCAATGGAATCAAGGATGATGACAAATGGGAAAGCTTCACCACTGCAATGGATCTCTACATGGACATGCATACTCCAGATCTTACAACTCTCATGGGACAACTATTTATACATGAAGAAAAGCTCACAAAGAATGGAGATACATCCAAAGGTAATAACTCTTCTGCCCTATACACTGATAAGAAGTCTAAGGATAAAGGCAAGAGCAAGAAGATGGAAGATGAAGGCTCTACCTCCCAAGCCAACTATGCAGGGAGAGGTAGATCTTCAAGAGGAAGGGGCAGAGGAGGTAAGCAAGGTAGGGGGAGACCCTATAACTCATCACCATGCAACATTTGTGGTTTATCAAATCATACTACAGATGAGTGTTTCAGGAATTACAAAAACCAGAGAGGAAGAGGCTACCAAAGAGGTGGATACTCACAGTCAAGAGGAAGGTTCAACCATCACCAAGGCCACAACAACAATTAAAAACAACAATTACAAAAACAAGTACAATGGCAACTACCAAGGAGGATTCAAAACCAGAAAAGACTACAACAACTACACAGAGGAGCAGGATGACTCTCTTCTGATCATGAACATGACTTCAAAGTCAAGTACAAATGATGACCACCTATTCTACATTGACTCGGGGTGCTCAAATCATGTGGCTGGCAATATGGCACTACTCTCTGATCTTGAGGAACCAAAAGGTAAACATCAAGTCCAAACAGGTGATGATACAAAGCATTCAGTAGTTAAAGTTGGAAATGTTAAGACTTGTGATGGTAATCAGAATTTGTTGAGCAGGGTACTCTATGTACCAACCATTACCAAAAATTTGATGAGTGTTGGTCAGATTGTGGAGAAAGGTTTGCAGGTCAGATTCAATCAATATGGAGCATTTGTGGAAGACCCAAGACATGGGTTCAAGAGGATTGCTAAAGGAGAAAAATCAGGTAGACTTTTCACTTTTGAGTTGGAAGATACAAAGAATATTGCACTATACAGTTATAAAGATCAAACACTTTCAGAGCTTGAGATTTGGCACAAAAGTTTAGGGCACATAGGAGAGAGAACCTTGAAACAAATGTGCAGGGACCAATGTGTGCTTGGGATACCTAATGTATCCAAGCAACATATGATTTACGAGTGTGGTGCTTGTCAATTTGGTAAGTCTCACACGTTACCCTTCTCTAAGAAAGGATATATGCATGAAAACTACCTAGAGCTTGTACACACAGATGTATGGGGACCAAGCAAAGACCCCTCAGTCTCAGGTTCAAGGTACTATGTGTCTTTCATTGATGATTATAGCAGATGGACTGTATTATACTTCATGAAGCACAAGGATGAGGTATTTAATTGCTTTAAGAAATATCTTGCATTAGTTGAAAATCAGACAGGAAGGAATTTGAAGAGGCTAAGGTCAGATGGAGGAGGTGAGTACTTCTCCAATGAAGTTGAAGACTTCTTGCAGGAAAGAGGCATCAAAAGAGAGATAACCACAAGGTATTCTCTTGAACAGAATGGGGTAGCTGAGAGAAGAAATAGGTTAATTGTTGAGACAGCTAGATCTATGCTTAATGAGAAGAAGTTACCTAACTATCTATAGGCAGAGAGTGTTTCTACTACCACTTACCTCATAAACAGGTTACCATCTAAATCACTTGATGGTATGACACCCTATGAAGCATGGCATGGTAAGAGACCATCTTTAGATCACTACAAAATATTTGGATGTGTAGCATATGTGCACATTCCTTCACAGATAAGAGGTAAGCTAGACCCAAAGGCTGAAAAATGCATTTTCATTGGGTATGATTTAAATAAAAAGGTTACAGGTTTTATAACCCTACCAATAAGGGATTTATGGTAAGCAGAGATGTGATCTTTGATGAAAATGATTCTTGGTATGAGAATGAATGCAGGAAGGTTAAACTACCCTATGACTTGGAAGAGGAATCTCCAAAACTTGCAAAGGAGGAACCTACTCAGAATGAAGACTCAAGTTTAGATGATGAAGACATTATCAACATTGAAGAATTCAAGGCATGGAAGTCCAAGGGCAAAATGAAGATGAAGAACTTGAAGACATACCTGAATCTTCAACTCAATCAATCAGAAGATCTCAAAGAGAAAGCAAGAAACCTATCAGATATGGGTATGATACATCTCTTGTTACTAAACATTCAGTTTATCTTGCCAAAGATTTGTCAAATGAAGAACCAGGTGCATATGAAGAAGCAATAACCAAATCAGAATGGAAAGAAGCTATGGATGAGGAGATTGAAGCACTCAAGGAGAGTGACACATGGGAGTTAGTTCCCAAGAAGGATTCTATGAAGGTAATAGGATCCAGATGGATCTATAAGTTGAAAAGAAATTCTAATGGAATAATTAATAGGTACAAAGCCAGATTGGTAGCCAAGGGTTTTGCACAAACCCAAGGCATTGACTATGAAGAGACATTTTCTCTTGTGGCCAAGATGCCAACAATCAGAGTGTTGGTAAGTGTGGCTGCATCAAAGAATTCGAACATGTACCAATTGGATGTCAAGATTGCTTTCTTGAATGGATGGATTTCAAAAGAAGTTTATATGTCACAACCTCCTGGCTATGAGGACCCTAAGAAGGTAACTTATGTTTGCAAATTAAAAAAGGCTTTATATGGATTGAAGCAGGCACCTAGGGCATGGAATTATAGGTTAACTACATACCTCCAAGACCAAGGTTTTGTCATGAGCAAGGCTGACACTTCTCTGTTCATTAAGAGAAGTAATTCAGAGGTAATATATCTCTGTGTTTATGTTGATGACATCATCATTACAGGTAATGATGTCAATGGAATCAAGTATATCAAAAGCCAGATGATGAAGGAGTTCAAGATCAATGATCTTGGTTTATTGAAGCATTTTCTAGGGCTTGAATTAGTTTACACTAATTCAGGGATATACATTACTCAGAAAAAATATGTACAGGATATGTTGAAGAAGTTTCAATTGCAGGATGCTAAAGTAGCAAGCACTCCAATGGAGGTAAACCTAAAACTAAGTGCCCATGAAGGTGATGAAGTCAAAGACATTACAGGTTATCAAAGTATGGTGGGTAGCTTGAACTATGCTACTCTTACAAGAATTGATATAGCATATGGAGTAAGTGTGCTAAGTCAATTTATGCACAAGCCAAGGATACCTCACTTAGAGGCTGCCAAGAGAATCTTGAAGTATCTCAAGGGTACACAAAACCATGGTTTGTATTTCCCTTACAGTTCAGATATTGATATCAAAATTTATTCAGATGGAGATTGGGCAGGATGCAAGGATGATAGGAGAAGCACTTCTGGATATATTTCCTTTGGAGGCAGAGTATAGAGGACTGGCTAATGCCACACAAGAAGCAATTTGGATTAAGCTTTTGTATACAAAATTGGGTTTGTTTACTAGTTCTCCAATTATCTTTGGAGATAATACAAGTTCTCTTCACCTTGCAGCTAATCCTATCTATCATGCTAGGACCAAACACATAGAGGTTCATTATCATTATGTGAGAGAGAAGTTGATAAGCAAGGACATTCAACTTACCTATGTATCAACAAACATGCAATGTGCAGATTTGTTGACTAAAGCTTTGGATGGAACAAAACTTTGCAGGTTCAAATCCATGATTGGATTACAGGATATACTTGAAGATTGAAGATGAAGACTTAAGCCAAAATGTTTGGCTTGAGGGGGAGTTGTTGGTGTAAATTGCAAGCCTACATATTTGGCTCAAAGCATACATTGAAGTCTACACATACATGAAGAAGCATAGGAACATATGCTAGTGGATAATTACCACTTTACCTCATTGTAAAAGTCAAATTGACTTGGAATTTTTTTGTAACCACCTACCAAAGTGAGTCGTGGAAAAAGTAGTTCATTTTATTAAAGGAATATATCCAAACATTTAGGAGCTTGATCATAGGGAGCCAAAAATTTGAATTTGAATTCAAATCTTTGCTCATTACATATAAAAAGTGAACATGAAAATTCGCGGGTAAGAGTGATCATTCCCGAGTCTCATTCTACCGATTTTGAGTGTGTGTGAGGACTATACTATAGCCTACACCTCTCTACACCATTAGGAAATGTTATTCATGCCAATGGGATTGTATACAAGTGTTCATTAGAAGATACATTTACATCATTCATCTCTGAGTTCTCTGTTAGTCTACTCAAAAGTCTTTCAACTTGTCAAGGGCATATCTCGGTCAATTCTTCACCAAATCCAGTGATTCAAAGCTTGTTGGATTCAGTTCAAAGTCCTTTTCACATCTCTTTTTCTTAGTACTCTTTATCCTCTTCAAGACATATCTGAACGGAAAATATGATTATCATCTTTGAATGCTGCGCTTTCCTCTACACTTGAACCCTCAATCTCGAAGACCATTTTTGGCACATATTTTTTACAATCTAGAAAATATTCCATGAATCCATTCAGCAAGGACTCTTCTTCCATGTTGGTTTTCTCTTCAGCTCACGCCTACAACGTGAGCACGCTGAACAAGGCCAACAAAGCTCTATTTCATGGAGAACGCGGACCATCATATGAACATGAATCGTGATGCAATGAACATGTCAATACTCATATATAATAGAGAAACGTGTGCTCGTCTTTAACACAATAAAATGAAATTCTTACTTGATTTGAGGCTCAAGGATGTATTCTATGTATTCCTCAATATCGTATGATGCATCTTTGCTAGTGGTATCATGCATTTCAAGGCACGTTGTGTGCTAGGCTCGACGTGAGGTAAATAATGCCTATATTTATGTTGAAACTAATGTGATACCGCAAAGGCCTAAGTAGTGTGTCTTGGTTACCTCATGAGCATTGGAAAATGAGTATGAGGTTGAAATCTCCAATTGAATAAAAATTTGACTCATAAATCCACATGATGAGAGTAATAAAAATTAAATGTGGTAACTAAATTCAAAATGGAATTGGGTGATCTAATAATAGAGAGCTCCTCCATCCAAAGATATAATCAAGAACAGATGATTGCTTAACTAGACCTGATTTAGCATTTAATGTAGGAGTTCTTTCTCATTATATTCATGCTCCTACAAATGATCATTTGAATGCAGTAAAGAGGATACTCAGGTAAATCAAGGACTACTCTATGCATATGGAGGATCATTGGAGCTCAAAGGATATGTGAATGCTGATTGGGCTGGCTCCAAAGATGATAGAAGAAGCACCACAGGTTATGTGATCATGCTAGGAAACAATTGTGTATCATGGATTTTAAAGAAGCAACCCACGGTCCCTTTATCTTCAATGAAAGCTTAATATAGTGCCTTGGCCCAAGCTAGTTAAGAGATAATGTGGATGAAAAAGTTAATGAAAGACTTGAGTGTGCAAATTGGATTAGTTCCTTTGTTTGGAGATAATATATCAAGCATCTATCTTGCAAACAATCCTATGTTTCATGCACGGAGCAAACACATCGAAGTTCACTATCACTTCATAAGGGAGAAGGTGCTTGAAAAGGAAGTGGATATTCATCATGTAAGTACAAAGGACCATGTAGTTGATCTTCTAGCAAAGTTGGTAGATGCTAGAAAGCTTGCTAAGCTGAAGCAAGCCATACAACTGAAGGAACCAACTTTAAAAGCAAAAGGAACTTGAGCTTGAGGGGGAGTGTTAAAAGATATGCATTTCTAGGGCAAGCACAAGCATTTAGTTTTAACTAAATAACTTCATTTGAAGGCTTTTGGACATTAGAAAACTCAAAGAACAATTTTGAAGGTGAAACCTTATCCAAAGGGAGGCACTGGATCACGAAAAGCAACTCCAATGAGGAGATAAAGTCACAAGGAAAGTGAAGAGGCAAGGAGGGCATGTGAAGAGACATGGAGGACATATGAAGAGTCATAGAAGGCTCTCATGGCTATATAAAGACCATCCAAGCTCATTCTAGCTATGTGTGGATGCAAGGAAGTTGGGGTCCTACTTATATATGTGCCATTGAGCCATAGTCTCTCATAGATGCTCATATTCTCTTGTATATATATGCTACCCTTTCCAAAGGGTGCCTCATTTCTATAGCAACTTGTTAGAACTTCATTTTCTCTTTGTAGGAAGTTTCATTTTGATATTTCTTGTACTTGTTGGAAAGCTTATAAACCAAGGATTCTATTTCAAAACAAATTTCAAAAAAACACATCTGTATTGTGAGATATATCTTTTTTTTTTGCTATTCAATCCTAAAAGTCTATTAGGAAAATTAGGCTATCTTGTGTGACTGAATCTATAGGACTACATGGGTCCAAATTCATTGATTGATAGCTCATTGGAAAGCAATTACTGTCAAGTGTATGGGGCTAAAAGGGTTTCTTGATTGAATCCGGTAATTATGAGATATACTAGTTTTAGTGAGCACTAGTTTGTAAGAAGATGTGGAGAATGAGTTCTCCTATGCGCAATGGAAGTGTGTAGTGAGCCCTTGTATGTCCAGCGCTTGGAAAAACAGCTCCACCTCAGATAGCTTGCTGCTCTCAACACAAAACTCAAATGGACTTGTGCCTTTAGTCAATCAAAGTAGACAAAGATAGCTTTTTTGCAAGCTATAAATAACTTAATTTGGACAAGTTTTTATTAAGAAACACAATTTGACGAAGATGAACTAGCTGTCCACACCGGTATGTTGAAGAACTAAGCTTCACTCTCGGATTGATAACTCTTTGAATATATATCCTTTGAGATAGATATTTGGTACAAAGAAAGTAGACACAAATAGCTTTCCAACAAGCTAAAAAACAAGTAATTTGGATGCTTTTCGCTTAGGAAATGCAACTTACCAAAATAGACCACCTGCACACATAAGTACACTATAAAACTAGACTTTACTTTCTGATAGATATCTCATAGAATAGTAATCTTCTAAATGCGATATAGGGAATAATGAACGTAGATTCCAAGAGCTTGCCAACAAGACAAAAATCAAGCAATTTAGATATGTTTTGGTTGGGAAACTTAACCAACCAAAATAGACTACCTATCTACACAAGTATACTAAAAATCTGGACTTCACTCTTTCACTGATATCTCATAAACTACATATGCTTTCAAAGAGATATTTAGTATCAGAAAGTACACAAGATAAGCTTTTCAATGAATGCTTAAACACAAGAAATGGTTACATATGCACTGAGATATGAGCTCCGCAACAAACATGTGTACAAACTGATGTGCAGCTGGAAGGAGTCTAAGGGAGGACAAAATGACAAAATCACTAGATCCAACTACTGGGAGCTCTTGCCTCTTTCTCTTTTTGTTTTGAATTTGATCCCACTTCACTTTTATAACCAATGAGCATGTGAAGAAGTTTGTGCCTCCTTCTTAACTCACCACTTTCTCCATTACATGCTACTAACTACAAGGCAAGATATTGTATCTCTTACTCATCATGAATTTTGACTAGACTTTTCTTTTATTATTTTTTCCTCTACTTTTCCTTTATCTTTATATTTGGTGAATTTATCCAAGCATGGCTCATATGAAAATGAGCTTGTACATTTATCTTCAACACTCCCCCTCAAGCTCATTTGGGAGTTATCTTCAACCATGTCCTTCAAATTTATCACATCCTTGAAACCTTTGAGTTAGAAGCATCCAAGAACTTTGTAAACATATCTACAACCTGCTCTTTGGTTCTGATAAACTTTATCTCCACAGCTTTGCTTAGCACCTTCTCCCTTACATAATTGTAGTGGACCTCTATGTGCTTGCTCCTTGCATGAAACATAGGATTGCTTGCCAAGTAAATACTTGACATGTTATCACCGTATATAGGGATGATTCCAACTTGCACTCCAAGATCAGCCAAAAGCTTTTTAATCCACATTGCTTCACATGTGGCAAACGCTAATCCTCTATATCCAGCCTCCATAGATGAAAGTGCAACAGTAGGTTGTTTCTTTGAGCTCCATGTGATAGGTTTGATTCCTATCATGAACACATAACCTGAGGTTGATCTTCTATCTTCCTTTGAACCTGCCCAATCAGCATCACTAAAGCCTTTGACCTATAGTTCTTCATCAAACTTCTAAAACAAAGCATAATTAATTGTATGCTTTATGTATTTAAACACTTTCTTGGCTGAATTTAAGTGTTCACTTGTTCGGGCTTGCATAAACTGAGAAAGTACACCAACAACATAAGACAAATCAGGTCTTGTAATGTTTGCATAGATCAATGATCCTACAATGCTTCTGTATGTCATTACATCTTCCAATGGTTCTCCATCATTTGAAAAAATCTTTGTATTTGTGTCCATGGGTTGAGTGAGTGGTTTGCATTCACTCATTCCAAATCTGAAAAGAACATCCAACAAGTACTTCCTTTGCATCAAGTAGATGCCACTCTTTCCATAAACAACTTTGATTCCTAAAAAATATTTCAGCTCTCCAAGATCTAAAACTTTAAACTCCTTACCAAGCTTCCTTTTGATATCTTTAATCCTTGTAACATCATTTCCAGCTATGATGAGGTCATCGACGTATATGCAAATATATGCCTCTCTATTTTCTTCCTTCTTCATGTACAACGAAGGATCTGCACTACTTGGGTTGTATCCACACTTAGTTAGATACTCTACCAATCTCTGATTCCATGCTCTTGGTGCTTGTTTCAATCCATAAAGTGCCTTCTTCAACATGCAAACAAAATCTGGATGGTTTTCATCTTCAAATCCAACCGGTTGACTCATGTATACCTCTTCTTATAGTTCTCCATTAAGAAAAGCATTTTTGATGTTGAGTTGATATAATGGTCATCTCCTTGAAGCACCAATTTCGATTAATGTTCTGATAGTTCCCATCTTTGCAATATGGCTGAAAACTTCATCATAATCTATGCCTTGTTTTTGTTTAAATCCTTTGGCAACTAATCTAGCTTTATATCTAGCTAGTGAACCATCAACATTCCTCTTTACTTTAAACACCCATTTGTTTGGAACAATCTTCATACCTTCTTTCTTTGGCACTAGCTCCCATGTGTGATTATCTTTGAGAGCTTTGATCTCCTCTTTCATAGCTTGCTTCCATTCCTTTTGTGTGCAAGCTTCTTCATATGTCTCAGGCTCTTTGTCTCTGATAACTTGCATCATGTATGCAAAATGTGTCGCCATAAAACTATCATAACTCAACCTTTGAGTTGGATACCTTGTCCTTGAAGATCTTCTTTCATTGCCTTTAGAAAGTTGCTTCTTTAACCTATTCAACTGTACCATCGGAGTGATTACCTCTTCATATTCTTCTTCACTTGCATCTACCTCACTGTTTGGAGTAGCACTTGCTTCTTCGGCTCTACTATGAGCTAAATTTGGAGACAAAGAATGACTCCCCCTCCATGTTGAACGTTCTTCATTTGATGTATATGCCTCTGGACCTGAAACCTTTGTGCTTGATTGTTGAACTTCTCTTTGATTTGTTCCTGCATAATCATCACAATCTTCTTCAAGAATCTTTTCCTTTCCTTTATCTTCATACCATGGTCTTAGTTCATCAAAGGCCACATCTCGTGAGACTCTTAATTCCTTTGTTCTAGGGTTGTAACACTTGTATCCTTTTTGCTCCGTCGAGTAGCTGATGAAAATGCATTTTTCTGATCTTGGTTCCATCTTTGTTCTAACTTCTTGTGGAATGTGAACAAAGCAAACACATCCAAACACTTTGAGGTGTGTAAGATCAGGTTTCTTACCGGAATATAGCTCTTCTAGAGTCAAGTGATGTATTCCCCATGTCGTGCACCTATTCGTCAAGTAAATGGCGGTTGTGGTAGCTTCAGCCCAATAGTACAATGGTACGTTCATCTCATTGAGCATGCATCTTGCAATTTCAGCAATTTGCCTATTTTTCCTCTCAGGTACTCCATTTTGTTGTGGTGTATACCTACAAGTGAATTACCTTTTGATCCCATTCTCTTGTAGAAAATCTGAAAATTCTTTGGAGAAGTATTCTCCTCCACCATCAGACCTTAAAGTTTTGATAGAGCTTCCTGTTTCCTTTTCAACTTCAACTTTGAATCTTTTGAATATAGAAAACACCTCTGATTTTTGCTTCATACAAAACAGCCATACCTTTCTTGAGTGATCATCAATGAAGGTGACAAAAAATCTATTACCAGCCATTGATGCCTCTTGGGTTGTTCCCCATACATCCGTATGTATCAAGTCCAAGACATTTGGAGCCACATAATTGCTCCTCTTGAATGGCTGCCTCGTTTGCTTTCCTAGTTGACAAGCTTCACATAACTCATGTAGTCCAATGCTATTAAATTTTGGAAGACCTCTTACCACTTCATGTTTGCTCATGTCCTTCAGCTTTGGAATGTTGATGTGTCCTATTCTTTTGTGCCATAAGTCCAACTCTGAAATCTTCTTGTTCCCACATTGAATGTACATGACCTTTCCATGTGGATGTTGGACGTCCAAAGTGAACATCCTTCCTTCTCTTCTACCTCGAGCAATGACCTTGAAGCCTTCCTTTGGATTCTTTATGAAGCACGCATTCTCATTGAATATGACATGATAACCCTTCTCTCTACCATTTGTCCTACTGAAATCAAGTTCTTTGAAATTGTAGGAACATGAAGAACATTAGATGGTACCGTTGCTCTACTTGTATCTCTAAGCCTTACATCTCCAATATGTTCAATCATGTGTTGAGTATCATCACCTGTTTCAACACATCCTTTTCCACTTGGTACCAGTAGATTAGTGAACAAACTTCCTTGTCATGACATATGGTTACTACAAACTAAATCAATGTACCATTTTTTGTCATCTTCACAAGAGCTTCTATACTCATGTCTCATTGCAAGTAGTGTGTCCTTGATCCTTCACTTGAGATGCTTGCATAGTTGCTTTGGTTCCTTTGATTGCCTCCATTTGGTCTTCCATTCTTCAGCCAACAATAACTAGCATAGTGTCCTACTTTACCACAATGATAGCATGTTATACCTTTATGAGAATTGTAGGAGCTTAAGTCTCTTCCTCTACTTCTACCTCGACCTCTTCCTTGTGCATTGGCATTTGATGCATCCTTCTTGTCTTCTAAATTTTTTTGATTGTAGTTGGAGTGGTTGTCACTTCCTCCTTTTCCTCTTGAGCCTCCTCTTGAGTTTCTTCCTTTACCTCGACCTGCATATAACATTTGGTTGTGGCTGTCCTTTCCTTTGGGACCACCAAAGGTAAGCTCTTCTGTGACACAATGAGGGATTAGTTGCTCAAAACGTGGATATGCATCTTTCAAGTTAATGGAAGTTATAAAAGGCTTCCATCTTTCATCTTCTCTCAATCCATATAACACACAAGATCTTTGTCTTCAATCGTTGTGCCAATAGAAGCTAAAGCATCGCTTAACTCCTTAATCTTCAAAGTATATTCAGCTATGTATTGACTTGAACTTTTCTTGATTGTGTTCAACTCATTCTTGAGTTGAAGTTTCCTAGCTTTGGTATTTGTTGAATACATCCTTTCAAGAGCTTCCCAAGCATCCTTAGCTTTCTCTATATGTTGAATATGACCTACCATGGCATTGGTAATGACTTGCAAAATGAGGAACTCATCACCGCTCACAATACCCCATAAGCCTTTGCCCATTAGGTAGTTGGTCATTCTAAACTTCCACATGGGATAGTTATCCTTATCCAACTTCTCTACTTGTTGACCCAAGTCAGCCATTGAAGAATATCAAAGACTTTGAGAGTTACCTTGAATAGTTATATTCCTTTGCTATTGCGTTTGTGAACCTCCTCCTTGTTTTATAGCTTCTCTTTTGATTTTCTTTATCTCAATCTCTATTGATGAAGCTTCAGCACCAAGTTTGCTCTGATACCAACTATGGAGAATGAGTTCTCCTATGCGCAACAGAAGTGTGTAGTGAGCCCTTGTATGTCCAGCACTTGGACAAACAGTTGCATCTTAGATAGCTTTCTCCTCTCAATACAAAACTCAAATGGACTTGTGCCTTTATTCAGTCAAAGAAGACAAAGAGAGCTTTATACCAAGCTTTAAATAACTTAATTTGGACAAGTTTTGATTAAGAAACACAATTGACAAAGATGAACTACCTGTCCACACAGGTATGCTCAAGAACTAAGATTCACTGTCGGACTGATAACTCTCTGAATATATATCCTTTGAGAGACATATTTTATAAAAAGAAAGTAGACACAAATAGCTTTCCAACAAGCTAACAAACAAGTAATTTGGATGAGGGTTGTTATTAAGAAACTCAACTTACCAAAATAGACCACCTGCACACATAAGTACACTATAAAACTCGACTTTACTCTCTGATAGATATGTCACAGAATATATATCTTCTAACTGTGATATTTGGGACAATGAGAGTAGATGCCAAGAGCTTTCCAACAAGAAAATAGTCAAGCAATTTGGATATGTTTTGGTTGGGAAACAAAAACTGACCAAAATAGACTACCTATCTACACAAGTATACTTAAAAATTGGACTTCACTCTTTCACTGATATCTCACAAACTACATAATCTTTCAAAAAGATATTTGGTATAAGAAATTATGTGAGATACGATTTCCAATGAATTCTTAAACGCAAGAAATGGTTACATATGCACTGAGATATGAGCTCCACAACAGAGCTGTGTACAAACTGATGTGCTGCTGGAAGGAGTCTAAGGGAGGACAATTTGACAAAATCACTAGATCCAACTACTAGGAGCTCTTGCCTCTTTCTCTCCTTGTTTTGAATGTGTTCCCACTTCACATTTATAACCAATGAGCATGTGGAGAAGTTCGTGCCTCCTTCTTAACTCACCACTTTCTCCACTACATGCTACTAACTACAAGGCAAGATATTGTATCTCTTACTCATTGTGAATTTTGACTAGACTTTTTCTTTTATTATTTTTTCCTTTTTTCCTCCACTTTTCCTTTATCTTTATATTTGGTAAATTTATCCAAGCATGGCTCATATGAAAATGAGCTTGTACATTTATCTTCAACAGAAGATAGGTCTTGGGTAGGGTCCAAGCGTCTTGTTGTTCATTTGGAGGAGAAATCTTCCAACATAAAAGGGAGATAATGAATGTTTTACGGCTGCATATTTAAAAAGATAAAGTTTTTTGTCACAATTGTGCTCTCTTTTCTTCAATTCATCCACATAGTTTTGAGGACTGTGATGATGGTAATTAGATGTACTCCAAGGAGACCACTTTGGTTCATGTTGAGGCGTAGATTGTTACTTTCCTCAAAAATTTATGATGATTCAATATGTCATGGAAAAAGGAAGCCATCTTCAACCTCAGATTTTATGTAACTTTGTATATCTCATGATTGATTTAAAATTTGGAGAAATTAATGCTTCCATTGCATCAAAAAGATGCAAAACCCTAAGATCCATTGACCATTCACCTAGTTGTGATACCAAAGGTCTTGTTTTGAATTGATGCTATCATCAATTCATAACCTTCATTGATGAACCATCCTTGACACTATAACATATCAGGGGCATACCGATGTTGTGCATTTCAATAGTCATGCGTTGGTGTTTGTATGACTGTTGAAAAGCCTTGAAAAACCATGGAGGCAATATACGCATCAAAGACCACTGTGTCAGTATACGTGTCGATATGAGCGTCGGTAGTTTCCACTAATTTACTGACACTCATACCGACACAATGTTATAATTGGACCCGAGAGTGTTTTGAAACAAAACTTGCTACTATCGAGTTTGTGCACACGAGCTACATCTCTTTGTTTCTCACTCTTTCTCTCTCTCTCTCTATGTCTCTATGCACACCTCTCTATTTCTCTAGATCTGAAGTTTTGGTAAGTATTGCACATACTGTAGCACTCTTTTCTGTTTCTTTATGTTTTCCCTTTTCTAATTTCTCTTCTCTTTAGTCTTGTAAGAGATTTTGGCATCATGTCTTTGGAATTCATGAAGGACAACATTAAGTGGACTTTGATGATAACGATCCAAACAATCACATTGATGTAAGTGATTGTTTTGTTTTGGATTGATAAGAGAGAGAGAGAGATGAAAGAAAGAGAGAGATCTAGAGAAACATATATGTGCATACACACATGCATATGCATACATACATACACACACATATGCATATACATACACACATGCATATACATACACACATATGTGCATACGCACATACACATGCATATGCATAGACACATACACATGCATATGCATACACACATAGACACATGTATATGCATACACACATGCATATGCATACATACATACACATACAAGTTGCACATACACACATGCATATACATGCATACATACACACATTCATATGCATATACATATGTACATACCCATATGCATATACATACACACATGCATATACATACACACCTATGTGCATACACACATACACATGCATATGCATACACACATACACATGCATATGCATACACACATAAACACATGCATATTCATATACACATGCATATACATACACACATACACATGCATATGCATACACACATGCATATGCATACACGCATATACACATGCATATGCATGCATACATACATACATACACACAAGTTGCATATACATACACAAATGCTATATATACATACATACACACATGCATATGCATATACATACGTACATACACATATGCATATACATACACACCTATGTGCATACACACATACACATGCATATGCATACACACATACACACATGCATATGCATACGCACATGCATATGCATACGCACATGCATATGCATACGCACATGCATATGCATACGCACATGCATACAAATACACACATATGTGCATACACACATACACATGCATATGCATACACACATGCATATGCATACATACATAGAGAGACAAGTTGCATATACATACACACATGCATATACATACATACACACATGCATATAAATATACATACGTACATACACATATCATATACATACACACATGAATATACATACACATCTATGTGCATACACACATACACATGCATATGCATTCACACATACACTCATGCATATACATGTACTCATACACATGCATATGCGTACAGACATACACACATGCATATACATACATACATATGCACATGAATATGCATATACATACATACATACACACATGCATATACATACACACATACACATGCATATGCATACACACATACACACATGCATGCACACATACACGTCATTCAGAAGTAACCTCAAAGAGGAACCGACTTTTAGAGTTTTTTGAAAAGCAAGAAATGAGGGGCAGGAAAGACAAAACGGTATTTGTCAATTCGTTTTAATCTTCAATTGTTGAGATGAAATGGGAGGTTGATAGCCTAACGGAGTGGCTATGTCGGATTGGACGTATCAGATATTTCTTTAGTAGTAAACTACGATCTACCACGTGAAATCCACACTGCTATAGCATTTTTGAGCGAGAAGGATGCTTCTCTTGCAAAGCCGTTGGTGGACTTATAAAAGAGGCATTTTGTAATGGAACAAGCCCACTCTATCTGAATTCGTGTTAGGAGCTTCATTTGGAACCTAAGGCACTTTATAGTGATTAAATAAGCTTAGTCTGACCATAATTCTCTAGTGTGGTCACGTTTTCATGCTGATCCAAAGCTAACAATCTGTGAATACACACACATATGTCCATACACACATGCATACATACACACACAAAAATAGAATTAATATATCAAAAAAACGATTTTCGAGTTTTTACACACACACACACATACATACAAACATACACACATACATACATACCTTTTTATGAAGGATTAGAGGAAAATGTAAATATATAAAATGTAAATAATCAGATAT
>CM035420.1:50210114-50275114 GCA_020310875.1 Ceratopteris richardii | reverse complement strand
TGTTCATCTAACATTTTGCATATTTATTATAGGAGTTTGCAGTGGGTCGTCCTGCGATGCGAACCAAAGAAGCTTATGGATATCGTCATGGATTGGCTGCACTATTGCACGATGTAGAGGGATGTAGTGCGATCATTTCATGGGAGAATCTATGATGAGGTAAACTTATAGCTTGGTTTCGTATTTTTAGTTGTTCTTGATAAATATCATGTCAATTTGTCATTTTATGCATATGCTTTGTTGCAGGATTGTAGGTGTTAAGGTTTTGATACCCTTGAGCATATGTATGGTAGTGCTTTGCCACAATTTTGTATTGCACTCATATGTGGCAATGGTGCACCATAATTTTGTATTCGGTTCCTATATGGAAGTGCTTTGTCATATTTTGTATTCAGTTCCTATATGCAAGTGCTTTGCGACACTCTTGTACATGCTTCATTTATGCAATATAAAACTTTGTTGTACATGATTCATGGTTCATTTTGCTCATCTCTTTTGTGTACGATAGTATTTTGCTATATGAAATCATGTTTTGGTTGCCATTAGAGTACACATCAGATATACTCAATTTTCTTTGGGCAGAGTGTATTGTCTTTTGCTAAACAACATCATCGTAATGTTGTTGGAGCAAAAGACAACACACTCTGCCCAAAGAAAATTTTGCAGATATGATCGTCGGTATAAGCGATGGTACTCCTAGCAGATCGCAGGTATAAGCATCGGTACTCCCAGCATGGTCGTCGATATGAGCATCACTATTTTCGATGCTTATATTGATGCCCATAGCGATGCCCATCTCAATGCATATACCGGCACCTATACTGGCACTTTAGTTCCGATGCGTATACCAACAGCGACACCGACATCGGGGCCAAAATTTGCCCGTTCAATTTCCTCGGTAAAAGCATACGCTCCATATGTTGTAGTGTGAAAACCTATATAAGGAGAGGTTCACCACATATATACTTAGTCTTGTCAATGCCAATCTTGAGAGCTCAAGGAGTTTCCATCTCCAAGTAAGTACTCTCCAATTTTGAATTCAAGTTCTAGACTTGTTCTTTCTTCTAGTCATTTCTAGTCTAGTATCTTGGACATCTTGCCTTATCCTATTGTATTCTTGTAGTACAAGATCCTATCAAGTTATTTCATGTATATAGTTCATATCCTTGAAGGGAGTTCTTATAATCTAGATATCTTGCTTCATACCTACGATCATGGGTTGTGGAATCTCCTATATCATCTCTAGTCTGGTTACCCATATCTATTACTCCTAACTGATGGACTTCTTCTATCATTTTTCCTATGTGATTAATCTTATAATCAAAAGTATAATTCCAAAATCCTCTCTAGTATAGTTAGAGGGCACAATCTAGTGCGCCTCTGACATTTTGGCAAGATCACCTTCATTAAGACCAAGCATCATGGATCCTCTATGCATGGATATTTGATCTACCATAAAGGACTTGATAGGACATGGCCAAGAGGTGAAAAGTTTGTTATTACAAGGTGATTGATTGGTTTAAAACTATGCCTCAAATCTCAAGATAGTATTTCTTGAATCTACATATTAAGAACAATGCCTAACTAATCAATTTCAAAGTGGCCTCAGAGATGAAGTGAAGTATCTCTTGATATCCATGCCTCAAGGAGATACTCTAGATGATGTTATCAATCAAGCATTTCAATGTGAGAAACAATTGTTCAAAGAAAGAAAAGTCCAAGAGCTAGAAGTTTTGAATAATCAAGAAACTATTCCTCAAGAATCTTTGAAGCCCAAAAAGTCATCATAAATTATATGGAGTATAAATATTATGAAGATAACAAGAAGGTAAGAGACAAGGAGAAGTTCATGTTCAATGAAGGAGGTTTGCTTACTCAATTCTCCTCATCAAAGATCCATAATGCTCAAGAACAATCTAAGTATCATGCGTATCAATATGGAGTTCAGAATCCATCCTATCATATTGGGGATGAAGTGCAGCTACTTAGAAATAATTTGTAGACTTCAATGCCCTATGCCAAGCTAGAACATCAAATATTCGGTCCTTCCACCATCTTGGCCAAGATTAATCGAATCATCTTCAAGCTCCAATTATTGAGTACCATAAGAATGCATCTAGTTTTCCATGTGTCAATATTGGAACCATATCCAATGTCACCATGGAGGGGGGAGAGATCTAATCCTTCACCACCTGTCAAGATTGATGATCATGAAGAATTTAAACTTGATCATGTCCTAGATTCAAGAACATCCTGTTGGAGCAGAGCAATCATCAATAGTGATTATATGAAGATCAAAGTGAGAAGATATGTGGAAGAATGAAGATTACTTTCAGAGGAAGAAAATAGAATCAGAAATGTTTCTTTTGTATATTACTCTTGTAAATAGTTCAATGTATTTTGAAAAAGATGACGAGTTAGACTCGTATATATATCTACAGATACGTATTCATAGTAAGAGAGAGTGATATAGATCAGATAGAGAAGAATAGGTGAAGAGGTGATGAACATTGTATGTATCATCAACCATATGTATGAAAAGTAATGAAGAAGAAAATGTTGTAGAATTCTGCGCGTCGATCTTCTGTCCCATTCTCCTTCTGTGCTGAATCTTTTGAAGAATCCTTTTGCACGTGTCTAAGTCCATAGCTAATCTATCTATGGCTAGAATTTGAGAGATTAATTTCAATCAGGCTGTGAGAATTTTGTTTAGGAACATTCATATGTGAAGATGTTCTGAGAGTCGAAAAATTTGGCGCACATTTCATCTTCAAAGAAATGGTCAGTGCTCAGTCCACAGTGTAAAGTTTTACACAAGTGAGGGCTCAAAATCTAAGTTGGAAGGTAAGCTATCTATGGCTAGAAGATCTTGATCAAACGGGTTCAGAGTTGGGAGAACCAGTGCTAAGAAGTTGCAGGTGTCAAAGTTGCCATTGCAGAAAAGCACTTTCAGACATAGGTAAAGTGTTTCACACATTTCTCAGTGTGTACTTAATCTTTTTGAGAGATTTAACTTGGCAAAGTTGCGCAACCTTAAGGCGAAGTGTTGTGCAAAGTTTTATCAAAAACTTTACAGGATTGATTAGTCAATGAGTGACTAATCTGCAGCAGACTTTTCTGAAGAAATTGAATTTTTCAGAATAATCAGTTTCCTGATAATTTGGTGAAGATTCTCTAAATTAGGTGGAGTCTAAAGTTGATCTTGATATAGAGGTGATCTAAATTCAAGGTCAATTTGTTCTTTTGGAGATTAACACTCTCCATCAGTGGTATCAGAGTAGGTTGTGTCAAAATTGAGAAGAAGAAGACTCCGACTATTGCAGAAGTACAAATCTTTACATTTTGAAGGTGCAGAAGGGTAAAGGTTGAAGAAAGATTGAAGGAAGACATACAAAGAGCATCAAAAGGATCAGAAGGAGCAACATTCGAAGTAAAGGTACATTTATTATCTGTAAAGGTTAAAGATTTGAAGCTACAGGTGAAGTAAAGATGGGAGATAGTCTCCAAATTGAAAAGTTGGATAGAGAGAACTATCCTGCATGGTCTATGAGGATGGAAGCTCACCTTATGAGCAAAGATCTGATAGGATACATCACAGGAGATGAAGAAAAGCCAGAATTCAGAGATTCTAGTGTTCCAACTAGGGAGGAGCTTGCAGATTTGAAGAATTGGATGAAGAAGGATGTTCAAGCAAGAAGCATCATCTACATGGCAGTCAATGACTATTTGCTTCCTCACATTAGAGGACTTGAGAGTGCTTGTGACATTTGGAATGCTTTGGAAGAGCATTTCCAAAATACAACCAAATCAAGGAAGGCTTCACTATGGGCAGAGTTTACTACCTTTAAGAAGAAGGCCTCACAATCAATTTCTGATTATGTGACAAAGATGAAGGACATTGCAGATTCTTTAGGTGCAGTTGATGAAGATATTGAAGAAGACAAATTGGTAAGACAAATACTTACAGGGCTAAGAGGAGATGAGAAGTGGAAGCCTTTCATTTTATCTACAGAACTTTCATTAGATCACTTTACTCCTGATTTGAATCAATTGTTAGGTCATATGCTAACTTTTGAGAATGATGTCAAAGGAGATGTTGATAAGAGTGCAGGTCATGCAATGTATTCTAAAGACAAGAAGAAAGCCAACAAAGGGAAGCAACAATCAAGTGAAGAAGAAGGTACATCAAACCAAGCAAACTTCATAAGAGGAAGAGGAAATGGCAGAAGTAGAGGAAGAGGCAGAAACAACAAAGATAATGCAAGAGCTTGTTGGATATGTGGTAAGACCAATCATCTATCTCATGATTGTTGGCATAATAATCAAAACAATGGTAATTATCAGAACTTTAATCAAAGAGGAAGAGGAGGTAGATTTCAGAGAGGAAATTTCAGAGGTAGAGGTGGTAGGAATTCTTTTGGAAGAGGTGGTGGAAGAAACTTCCAAAGTCAATCCTATAATAACACCTACTACAACTATGCATCAGATCAAAAGGAGGATTCAACTCTCATTATGAATACATGTGAAACCTCACATGAGGACATGAGAGTGTTCTATATTGATTCAGGATGTAGTAATCATTTAAGTGGAAATATTGCTTTGATGACTGACCTAGATCATAATGCAATTAATCATACAGTTCAGACAGGTGATAATACAAAGCATAAGGTAAAGTCAATTGGTTCAGTCAAGGCTAAGGATGGGAGCACTCTTCTGAGTAAGGTACTTTATGTTCCCACAATTCCAAAGAATTTGATCAGTGTAGGTCAAATTGTGGAAAAAGGATATGAGGTAAGGTTCACAAATGATGGAGTTTATGTGGAAGACCCTAGTCAAGGGTATAAACAAGTTATTGCAGGAAAGAAAGAAGGAAGGCTTTTCACATTGAAGGTACAAGGAAATGTTGGACATGCTATGTTCACATATGGAGAGCAGAAGGTGTCAGAATTGGATCTTTGGCACAAAAGACTTGGACACTTTAATGAAAGAGGTATCAAAGAAATGATTAACAATGGTTCAGTGCTTGGAATGCCTAACATTGCAGGTCAACACATGACATACAGATGTGAGGCATGTCAATTAGGTAAGGCTCATAAGCAATCCTATTCCAAGCATGGATTTATGTATTCAGAAAGACTTGAATTGGTGCATACAGATGTGTGGGGTCCTTCAAAGGACTTTAGTATAAATGGTTCAAGATATTATGTCATATATGTTGATGATGCTACCAGGTGGATCACAATTTATGTGATTAAGGAAAAGTCAGAAGTGTTTAATACATTTAAACACTATCATGCATATGCAGAAAGGATTACAGGTCAAAAATTGAAGAGACTAAGGTCAGATGGAGGGGGAGAGTATTTTTCAAATGAGTTCAATGATTATTTGTGGAATGCAGGTATAAAGAGAGAAGTTACTTGCAGGTACTCTCCTCAACAAAATGGGGTAGCAGAAAGAAGAAATAGGACTCTTGTTGAGTTTGCAAGGTCCATGATGAAAGAGAAGAATTGCCCAAATTATTTGTGGGCTGAGGCTGTTAATACAGCTACATATTTGGTTAATAGATTGCCTTGTAAAGCTTTGCAGGGTATGACACCATATGAAGCTTGGTGGGGTAAGAAACCTACCTTGGATCATTGCAGAATATTTGGATGCTTGGCATATGCATATGTGCCATCTCAATTGAGGCATAAGTTGGAGCCTAAGGCAGAGAAGTATGTATTCATTGGTTATGATGATAAGCAAATGGGATACAGGTTGTGGAGTCCATCCACAAAGCAATTTATTGTATCCAAGGATGTTACATTTGATGAGCAAGGTACTTGGTATGCAGGTAAATATAATATACATGCAGATGATGAAGAAGTAGTGGAACAAAGGAAAGGTAAAGCAAAGATTCAATTACTTGATGAAATTGAGAGTAATGAAGTGCAGATTGAAGTTGAAGAGAGGCCAAGGTTTGATCCAGAATGTGATGAACCAGAGACCTCAAGAAGTGCAGAAGTTAGGAGATCATCTAGGCACAAATGGCAACCTACAAGGTATAGCTATGACACTTCATTCTTGACTACTAAAGATTATGCTTATTTGGTAAAAGCAGATGAAGACCCTTCTACATATGAAGAAGCCAAAGGGAAGAAGAATTGGGAAGATGCTATGCAAGAGGAGTATGATGCATTGATAGAGAATCAAACATGGGATTTGGTTCCTAAACCTAATAGTCAGAAGATTATTGGATGTAAGTGGGTTTACAAAACAAAGAGATTTGCAGATGGAAGTGTGTCTAGGTACAAAGCTAGACTTGTTGTGAAAGGGTATGCACAGACATATGGAGTGGACTATGATGAGACATATAGTCCTGTGGCAAAGATGACAACCATCAGGACACTCATTGCAATTGCTGCTTGTAAAGGTTGGAAGTTGTCTCAATTAGATGTTAAAAATGGTTTCTTGAATGGTTACATTTCAGATGAAGTCTATATGGAGCAACCAGATGGGTTCAAAGATCAAGTGAGTCCAAATTATGTATGTAAGCTCAAGAGAGCTTTGTATGGGTTGAAGCAAGCCCCAAGGGCTTGGAATTATAGGCTTGTAAAATTCTTGAATGATCTTGGATTTCAAGCATCAAAGGCAGATAGTAGCTTGCTAGTCAAAGCAAGTGAAAATGGATTCATTTATGTGTGTATTTATGTTGATGACATAATACTTACAGGAACAGATGATAAGGAGATACAAATGATCAAGAAGCAGATGGAGAAAGAGTTCAAAATCAGTGATTTGGGGAACCTATCATTCTTCTTGGGAATGGAGATTTCTTATACTCAACATGGAGTATATGTGACCCAAGAAAGGTATCTTAAAAATTTGCTAACCAAATTTAAAATGGAAGATTGCAGGGTTGCACCTACACCTTTGGAAGTGAACCATAAATTGTCTAGGTTTGGAGGAGAAGAGTTCAGAGATATGAAACTCTATCAAAGTTTGGTTGGTAGCTTGATTTATGCTACATTGACAAGACCTGACTTGTCATATGCAGTTGGTGTGCTTTCACAATTCATGCATTGTTCTAGAAAGGAACATTGGATTGCAGGACAAAGAGTACTTAGGTACATCAAGGGTACACTCAAAGAAGGGTTGTACTATGGGTTTACTTCAGATACAAGAATCAAGATATATAGTGATGCAGATTGGGCAGGTAATGTGGATGATAGAAGATCAACACATGGATACTTGTGCTATGTAGGAGACAAATTGATTTCATGGTGTTCCAAGAAGCAACATACAGTTGCTTTGTCATCTATAGAAGCAAAATATAAAGGTATGGTGGAAGCTGCAAAAGAGGTAATATGGCTAAAGACACTTTTGAAAGTTTTTGATGTGATTCAGAGTACTCCTATTATTTGTGGAGACAATATGAGTTCATTATACTTGGCAGCTAATCCTGTATTTCATGCTAGAACTAAGCATATTGAAATACAGTATCATTTTCTGAGAGAGAAGGTCATTGAGAAGGAAATTGAAGTCATACACACCCCTACAAAAGATCAACTTGCAGATATGATGACTAAAAGTTTGGATGGACCTAAGTTGCAGAGGTTTAAAGATATGGCAGGAATAAAGAAGATGCAGGTAATCACAATTGAAGATTGAGGGGGAGCTGTTGGAGCAGAGCAATCATCAATAGTGATTATATGAAGATCAAAGTGAGAAGATATGTGGAAGAATGAAGATTACTTTCAGAGGAAGAAAATAGAATCAGAAATGTTTCTTTTGTATATTACTCTTGTAAATAGTTCAATGTATTTTGAAAAAGATGACGAGTTAGACTCGTATATATATCTACAGATACGTATTCATAGTAAGAGAGAGTGATATAGATCAGATAGAGAAGAATAGGTGAAGAGGTGATGAACATTGTATGTATCATCAACCATATGTATGAAAAGTAATGAAGAAGAAAATGTTGTAGAATTCTGCGCGTCGATCTTCTGTCCCATTCTCCTTCTGTGCTTAATCTTTTGAAGAATCCTTTTGCACGTGTCTAAGTCCATAGCTAATCTATCTATGGCTAGAATTTGAGAGATTAATTTCAATCAGGCTGTGAGAATTTTGTTTAGGAACATTCATATGTGAAGATGTTCTGAGAGTCGAAAAATTTGGCGCACATTTCATCTTCAAAGAAATGGTCAGTGCTCAGTCCACAGTGTAAAGTTTTACACAAGTGAGGGCTCAAAATCTAAGTTGGAAGGTAAGCTATCTATGGCTAGAAGATCTTGATCAAACGGGTTCAGATTTGGGAGAACCAGTGCTAAGAAGTTGCAGGTGTCAAAGTCGCCATTGCAGAAAAGCACTTTCAGACATAGGTAAAGTGTTTCACACATTTCTCAGTGTGTACTTAATCTTTTTGAGAGATTTAACTTGGCAAAGTTGTGCAACCTTAAGGCGAAGTGTTGTGCAAAGTTTTATCAAAAACTTTACAGGATTGATTAGTCAATGAGTGACTAATCTGCAGCAGACTTTTCTGAAGAAACTGAATTTTTCAGAATAATCAGTTTCCTGATAATTTGGTGAAGATTCTCTAAATTAGGTGGAGTCTAAAGTTGATCTTGATATAGAGGTGATCTAAATTCAAGGTCAATTTGTTCTTTTGGAGATTAACACTCTCCATCACATCCCAAGTGCGATTGGAGTACCTTGATCATTGGAAAGGGTATGATATTTGTGATCATACTTGGGAACCTACAAAAAAACCTTTAATAAACACCAACCAAGGTTTGAGAATTTCATAAGAAAAATCCATTGAATCTGAGACTAGAGAACATGAACACTCCTTATGGAACTTGGCGCTTGAGAGGGATGTGATTTCATGGACAAAGGAAACCATCTTGAACCTCAAAATCATTCACTTGGTTCTGACACTTGAAGGTCTTGTTTTGAATTGATGATATCATCAATGAAATTATTAATTCATAACCCCCCATTGATGAACCATCCTTGAAAATCCTTGGAGTGCATAGCTTGGCTTTCACTCCTATCATTGTCTCCCTTAATGTCTTGCTCAAAAGTTAACATGTGTCCTAGCAATTGATTAAGATATGCGGACAATATGAAAGGCTTCCATTTATCATCTCCTCTCATACCTGTAAGTATTTGTCTTACCAACGTGTCCTTTGCAATATCTTCATCTACTGCTCCCAAGCCATTTGCAATGTCCATTCTTGCCATATATTCAGAAATTGATTCTGAGCTCTTCTTCTTGAAGGTTGTGAGCTCAGCCCATAATGAGGCCTTCCTTGACTTGGTTGTATTTTGAAAATGCTCTTCCAAAGCATTCCACACATCTACTTCACTTTCTAATCCTCTAATGTGAGGTAGAAGATAATCATTTACAGCCATGTAAATGATACTCCTAGCTTGAGCATCCTTCTTCATCCAATTCTTCAAATCTGCAAGCTCCTCCCTAGTTAGAACACTAGGATCTTCAAACTAAGGCTTTTCTTCTTCTCCTGTCATGAATGCCATCAAATTTTTGTTCCTGAGGTGTGCCTCTATCCTTATGGACCAAGCTGGATAGTTTTCCCTATCTAGCTTATAAATCTGCAAGCTTTCTCCCATCTTTTGATCTTTGGCTTTGCAAATGTTAAGATAAATGAATATGCTTTGTACCTTTAATGCAAAGCTTCAATCTTTCAGATCCTCTCAAGCTCAATCATCACACTTCTTTAGGTTGTCTTCAAGACTCTAATCTTGTCCACCTTCAATTTGAAAAAACTTCAATGTCTGCAATGGTCGGGACTTCAAATGCTCTTTCCTTTACTTTATATTGCACCTTTTGCTCTGATACCACTGATGGAGACCTCTAAATCTCCAAATGCTTGATCTATGATGATTTAAGAACACTTGTATATCAATCATAGATCAAACTTTACAAAAATATTACCATGATTTACAAAATCATTCACAAACACTTCTCTGTGTGAAGTTTCTTCTTCTTTAAAGAGTTTGCTTCAGAGATTAACTTCATTACCTGCAAAAATCTTCAGAACTTCTTCAATCTAATGATGCACATACCTCCACGCTACCTTTCTACAATCATAACATTCATTAGATCTTCAAAAAAATCATTAAACCTCTCATTTGATCATTAAGACCAAATGTATGTCGGAAATTGTTTCTGTGAACAAGCGACTTCGACATAGTCAACTTTTCAAGTTGATTTCTCATAGCACAAGTCCCATTTTTCTAAATGCTTTTAGCCACAGATTCCTTACCTTCTAACTTAGAGTTTGAATGCTTATTTATCAAAAACTCTACATTGTGCATTGAGATCTAAGCAAAACTCTGACATATAAAAATGCACGACTCTAACAACTTTTTCTATAGACTTTACATATACATGTTCCTATTGATCATACATACAATTTGAAAGGAATTAGACCATGAAACTTTGAACATATCTTGAACTTTTAAATTAGATGTGTACAAAAGATTTCCTAATCCACTTGATCAGGCTGAGAGAAATCAGAGAAAGACTCGATGCTAACTCAGAAAGATGACTCTCTTCATATCTATCACATGAACTCTTGACTTCTAATGACTCTCTTACTCAATTTCTTTACATTATTGACTTATATACATATGATTCTAGACTCATCTTGCGTCTATTACATTATTCCTTTATCATTCTAATAAACATCTATACCTATTGTACAAGAATTTTCATCTCTAATGTACATATGTATATGAGCTACATTTTTGAGATCTCTTGTCTTATGGCTATTCATGCCTAATATATCATCTGCAAGATAAAAGTGATTGCATCTTTCTCTTCCGAGGAATGTAAATAGCCAAAAGTACTTTTTCATGATGTATGTATCTCTAAAATTAGAGAACAAAAGGAATAAATAGGAGGAGATGCGCATCCAAAGGGAGAGGCGCACAAAAGTTCTGAGGCCAACTCATGCAACGTTTCTCCTGGCAATTCATAGTGTAAGGTCGAATGCTTCACCTAATGACAATTGACGGTCATATTCTGACAGATACGCCAAGTCATAGTGAATGGTTGAAGCTTTAATTTATGATGATTTATTCTGACTTCAACTCATGTTCTCTGAGTACTTCTGAATCCAACCGTCTTCATCAATGTCTGCGCATATACTCCCTATTCACGCTTACATCTGTGGTGCGGAGGCAGACACTCGAGAACAATTCTGCGGGCGAAGGCCTATTCTTTACGATATTATTTTGGGGGAAGTTCACAAGGAGACTGAGGGAAGTTCACAAGGAAGTTCACAAGGAGACTGAGGGAAAACTCATCTCATGAAAGCGTGAGCATGCGCTTTATGGACTACGCATAGAAGCTCTTCAAAAGGAAAGCAAGGATGACAATGATCTGACGTAAATTGTGCCACGTTGAGATGACGAAAAACATCCAGCTGAGGACGACGGTATTCTCTGATCATCCTCTTAACATATTTATAATTTAATAATGATCGCAAGTTCATGTTCCAATTCTGATGATTTATTGATACGCACTTGTATCAATTCCACTAACGTGTAGAATTGCTCGTCAATTCTGGAGAATACTCTGATCATTTACGTTATCTATTTCTGCATACTCAGCTTTCTTTTTCGTTCCTAGCTTAGCCAAGTTTCAGCCAAATCTGTGCAAGTTGATTTGACTAAAACTGGAACTTATGAACCATGTTACATATTGATTTAATGCAATGAATTAAAGTCTGATAAAAATCATGAGATCTCTGTTATATCTGACCATCTTTTTATGTATATGTAGTAGGGGCAATGCTTAGTTCAACACTCTATTCATCTATGTTTTGTTTTGATTTATCAAATTGAATCACTGAACATCACTATAATCACTAGATAAATTGTCATGCTGATAGAAACTATGCTTAACAGCCGCATGCTTTATGTTGCATATAGAAAAGAATAAATTCGTGCATAGGACAACCAAATTCTCAAGTTATTTAAGTTCAGGTTTTGTGGTAAAAAGAAATAATAGATCTGTTTAGCGCATATGATCTAAAGTACCTGATGACGAGATGAAATAGAAGATTGGCACGCAAAGTGTTATAGAGTTGTGCATAAGCTATTCAGAGGATATTCCAGTAGAATCGCAAGGAGCAATAATATAGAAGTCTTGCATGTTGAATACAAATACTCATCAAAATCTTTCCCCAACGAATTGAAGTATGGAAGTTGAGGTTCAGACATGAAGAAGAACGGCTATATTTCCTTATTATATCCGCATGTTTCAATTTTTATTTGTGTAGAGATTTTATAAGTATAAACTGTTGCCGTTATTATCTTAAACAATCAAAGTGCATATCAACCAAACACTGATCATATGGATGTTTCGATTTTGGTAAGTTTCTTGTCTTGCAATTTTAATGAAGTTATGTCTGTTGCAATAAAACAAAGGTGTCATCTAAAAACTCCACTTTTGTGATTATTTTTCCATGCTATCAACTAACGCTAAAGAAGGTGTAGATTATTATATTCAAAAACAAAAAACATAAAGGTCGTTGTTAAAAAACCTTGGTGCATGATAGTATAAGTTGAAATCATATGATATTCTTCTTCTTTTTATGAGAAACATAGACATACAAATTTCTCTGGAGTAACCAAGTTGAGTGAAGAAGTAGATTTCAATGTTCATATCGTTGAAAGTCAAATGAAAACGTAGAACTTGTATACTTTTGCTATTGAAAATCAATTCTTCGAGGTCAAAAATAACCTCAAGATTAGTAAGGAACTATCTTACAATTTCAATACCTTACGAATGTTTTGTGAATCATGTATGAATGTTAATGAAAATAAGGATATTTGAATAAATATGATGAATTGGTTTTCAATTGCTCGACTAATAATCTCTTCAAGTATCCAGGACACCTGAGATTGCTTCAAGCACCCTGCATGTGCTGTTGGAATTGGCGATTGACTTGATCCACTAACCAAACCCTTTGCACGGAGTTTTGGTGAATCCGACATGAATCGTGATAATTTTATGCTTAGGACTATTAGGTGTGTTTCAGTATTGATTAAAAATATAACCTTTACATTCTTCTTTCTTTATAGATGAGTGGAGAAAGGAGTTTTATCAACCACAAAGACAAGTCGAGATCTTGTTTCAATAGATCCCTTGTTCTTTAAGGAACTAAGCACCTCCACAGGAAGAGGAGCATTCAAAACGAAGGAGCCTTGACACTTCTTTCCCCCCCTCCCCATCGACAACAAGAAAGTTTGTATTTAGTTCTTAATTTTAAATGATTAAACTTCTCCTACAACAAACTTAAAGGTCATGGTTCATTTACATTTGCATAAAAAGTTTACAGACAACATAAAAGGATTGTTTTCATTTCGCATTGCATTAGGAAAGAGTCATTATACTTGTATTTGCAAATCATTAAAACAACATAAAAAGACTATTTATGTTTGGCATTGCATTAAGAATGATAGTATCTGCATGATAGTAAATGTATGTTAGATCATAGGTTTTTTTTTTTGAAAAACAAAGGAAAGCTTTATAACTTGCATTAGAATTTACTTTGTTACTGCAAGAAAGGATTTTTATTCGAGAAAGATAGTATTAATTGCTCCATTTAGTTAATTGCTATTATTTCTTGTTTAATGTGAAAATTCTGAAAAAAAAAATCAAGAAAACTTACAAAAAGAATATAAAAACATAATTTCCATTATAGTAAAATTTGGGGTAAAATTTTCAAAGGTTAGAAAGAAAAATACAAAAACGAATTATCAATTCACACTAGAGTAATTACAAACTCAATACCAAAGTAAAAAAGTTGAACATTTTAAATATATATTGATAAACAAAATTATAGGTAGAAAATCCTAAGTTTTAGTAAAGTCAAAATTCTTGGCTTTATCATGTTGGAGATAGACGTCTATGGAAGCACACGAACAGCACAAGGAAGGAGAAGAAGCTTGGAGCACAACACACAATACTGAATGTATTACTAGAGAATGTACAAAGATAAGTAGCCCATTAGGGCAATAGGCATATATACAAGTCAGGGGAAAAAACCTCCTAAAGAGGGAAAAAAGTGCCACAGCGGTCCTAGTGTGTTCATACACATCACTACCTAAATATATCAACAAATGCCCCCTGGGAGTGATGCGGTGAACAAGGAGCTGGCACTCATGTATAAGGAAGTGCCAAGCTATGTGGAAATCACTCCACAAAAGGAAGTAAGCCCAAAGCTTTGCAGAAAGCTTTGAACCTCTCCCTAGGCAGAGCCTTCGTGAAAAGGTTTGCAATGTTCTTGTGTGTGGGCACATATGCCAAGCTGATCTCCCTAGTAGAGAACCTCTCCCTAACATAGTGATAATACACTTGAATGTGCTTAGTGCGAGCATGGAGCATAGGGTTCCCCACAACTACCAATGCGCTCTGACTGTCAGTGAAGATGGTCGTGGCAGAAGTGTGACCAACACCCAAATCAGCCATAACGCATCTGAGCCACACACACTCAACAGTCAATGTGAAAGTTGCCCTATACTCAGCCTCACAACTGGAAGTGGCCAAAGTAGGCTGCTTCTTGCTCAACCAAGATATACATGATCTACCAAGCATGAAGCAAAGCCCACTAGTGGACACAAGAGTGTCATAGCAACTAGCCCAATCAGAGTCACAAAAAGCATGCAAATCTAGTGGTAGTGATCCCCCTTTGGATCAAACAACCCAAGTATCTGAGTACCACTCAAGTAGTGAAAGACGCGCTTAACCACCTGCCAATGCTTGACTCTTGGGCAATGCATAAACCTGCTCATCTATGAGACAGAAAACTGAATATCTGGCCAAGTAATGCATAAGTAAATGAAGCATCCAATAGCCTATTGATAGATAATAGCATCAAATGCATCTCCAGCATCATGAAGACTCAATTGTAAACATGTCTCCATAGGAGTGGCAATAGGCTTACAATCTTCAAGGCCAAAACACTACAATAATGTGTCAATATATTCCGTTTGATGCAAAGCCATTCCACCATCAACTTACAATACCCAAATAGTGATGCAAATGCCCCAAATGAGACATCTCAAATGAGGCATGCAAATCAGCCTTAAAATCAGCAATATGCTTCTCAATAGGTCTAGTGAGCAGCATGTTGTCAACATAGACAACAATGATCAGAAGCACATCATTAGCACGCTTAACATATAAGGTGCTTTCAGTTGGACTCTTCTCAAAACTATCTGCAATCAGATAAGCATGTATCTTCTCATACCAACCAACTCGTGGTTGCTTTAAAGCATATAATGCCTTCTTGAACTTGCACACCTGGTTTTCATGCCCGTTTTGCACAAAGCCATGGGATTGAAAAACATACACTTCTTCATGCAAGTCACCATTCAGAAATGCTATTTTAATCTCCAACTGATGTACATTCCAACCATGATGAGCTACAAGTGGATAGATGCTACAAACTGTAGTCCTTCAACAAGTAGGTGCAAAGGTCTCATCAAAATCAATGCCTCTTTCTTGCGCATAACTATTTGCAACAAGTCTAGTCTTATACCTGTCAACTGTACCATCAGGTTTACACTTCAGCTTGTATACCCACTTAGTCCCAATGGCACTATGAGAGCGTGAACGAGTATGATATGATAGAGGTGCATCTAATTAGCTATCATGCAAAGTCTCCACCAGCCATTTTGGCATAGCTTTTGCCTGCTCAATATCAGCTCTCTCATCAACTAGTGCATCATGTAAATCTGCATCAGAAATGGAATGATCTACATCATCACATGAAACCTACAAAGGCTGAGAAATTGCCTCATTGGGACAAGCACTAGACTGTCTACCTGTAAAAAGAGGCAGCAAAGTATCATACATGTCTTTGGAGCTAACAGATTCCTCCTTAGTACATGAAAGCAGTGGCTGAATTGCATCTTCCATAAAAACAACATCACGGATGGCCAGAATGTGTTTAGTATGTGGATGATACAGTCGATAGCCTTTATTTTCAGAACTCTACCCAACAAAAATACATTTTACTGCTTTATCGTCCAATTTTCGACGATGTTGTTCAGGCGCTAATGCATATGCCAAACAACCAAAAACATGTAGATGAGCAACAAATGGCTTGCGATCATGCCAAGACTCATATGGAGTGATAGACTGTAGCGCTTTAGTGGGACACCTGTTAAGTACATATGCTGCACACATGACAGCCTCAAGCCAGAAACTATGTGGTAAAGCCTGACTCTTGACCATACACCTCGCCATCTCCATGAGTGACCTATTCGTTTGTTGAGCAACTCCATTCTTTTGAGGTATATACGGCACTGTACACTAGTGTTTTATCCCACATTCAGCTAGAAATGCATTAAAATCAGAAGACATATATTCCCCCCCTCGATCTAAATGGAGGGTGCCCATTTTACATGCTAATAGATTTTCAGCCAAAACCAAAACCTATTTGAAGCACATGAACACTTCGGACTTTTCCTTCAATGGATATACCCATGCATTCCTAGAAAAATCATCAATGAAAGTCACGAAGTAAAGATAATTTCCAAAAGAAGGTGTTTGCATAGGACCACAGACATCACTATGTACAAACTGCAATTTCTGAGTAGCCCGAACTGAACAATCTTTTGGAAATGAGGAACATTGCATTTTCCCCAAAATACAGCCTTCACAAACATGTTTTCCAAGTGCCTCAAGTTTTGGCAAAGAGGACACCATTTGCATTTCTGGAGGTGTAGCAAACTAGCAAAATTCAGATGACCAAAGCATGCATGCCAAAGCTTTGCATGTGACATAGCCTGAGAATCATGTACTGTACATGCTGAATCATTCGGAGATCTTTCATAGTCTATGAGCTTATACAACCCATGACATAAAATGCCAGAGGCAATAATCACATCGGCATTTGACAGATCATGAATTGTACAACTCTCATCAACAAATTTCAGAACCAAGCCAATCTTGGCTAATGCAGAAACTGATAGCAGGTTCTTCTTGATCCCTTGCACAAATAAAGCATCTAATAAAGTGAAAGAACTACCATCAGTAGTAGTCAAAATTATCTTACCAACTCCCATAACAGGATAAGAGGATTTGTTGGCACATGTAACAGTATTCCCTGCATGGGCAAGCTCGAGTGAAGAGAAGAAACTATGTTGTGAGGTAATATGTTTGGTCGCCCCACAGTCAAAATACCAAACATTTGAGTCTACTACAAACATGCACTGCTTATGAGAAGATGGGTCAAAACTGTAGACAGTAGTAAACACCCATTCTTCTTCCTGCACAAGATTAGTAGACTCTTTTTTTGGTGTAGAGGTCTCTGCAACAACCATTCCAGCCTCTTTCTTCTTTGCCTCTTTAGCAGCCAGTTTTGGATAGTTCTTTATGATATGATCATTCCCTTTACAATACTTGCAAACAATTTCTGCTTTTCTAATTTCTTCTCATCTTTATCTTCCTTCTTTGAATGTGCAGCATCTATAGATTCCTGCTTACTAGTTGAAGAGCTCCATTTCCCTTTGCCCTTCTGACTAGCCAAGAAAGATTGATCTGCAGCACGCATAATGGACATGTTCTACCTAGACTAATCTTCTTGCAACACAATAGAGACTAACTCCTCAAATGACAAGGTATTTGGATTTCCTTTCATCATTAACCAAAGAGTAGAAGCAAAACTCTAATATGAATCGCGAAGACCATTCAGAACGGTCTGCACAAGTGAGCTATCTGATATAACCTCATCAGCAAAAATCAACTGTTCCTTCAAGTCTTTGATCTTTGTTAGAAAATTGTCCATAGAATCACCTTCATTCATGTGCTCACTCTCCAACTATTTTCGGAGGTAAGCAACACGAGCCTCATTCTTAGCTTGGTACAATGTGGTAAGTGTATCCCAAGCATCCTTAGTTCTTCTGCAAGAGCCAATATGAGGAATAATAGCATGTTTGAGAGACAAAGCTATCAATGCATGTGCATGGGCATCTCTGCCATCCCAATAAATTTGTTCTATAGTAGGTGCAGCAGAAACCGTAGCATGAACAGGAATATGCAGAATATCATCATCTTTGACACCTTTTGCCTCAGCTTCTGTACCTACAGTTGTAACTTTTGCAGGTGTGATAGGATGTTTTTTCAACAGCCTGCACAATGTTCCAAGGTCCTTTTGCAACCAATACATGTCGCATCATATAAGCCCATCATGGGTAGTTGGTACCATCCAACTTATCCTCAACAGCCAACATATAGAATACATCACTACTTTCAGCCATGGCCGGTGACTATAATACCTTGATGCAAAAAATTGATTGTATCTCAAAAAGTTGAACAGAAATGCCTAGAGGAATTCCACTAGACTTGTAGCAGACTCCGAGACACTTATATCGGCGAACAAAAACTAGTATATACCTTTGGCACAAAAAGAAAAAAGAGCCTGCACAAGTGATGTAATAGTGCACTCGAGGGCCAAAACGAGCTCAAATCGTGATTTCAGCACCACATAGCAAAGTTGTTTTGATCTCGAAAACATGCTGAGTATGCTCACCAAAATTCATGCCATTCTAAGACTAAAACTAGAGGAGTGTCGACGGTGCCCTAGATAAAACGAGGACCTGCTCTAATACCAATTGTTGGAGATACATGTCTGTGGAAGCATGCGAACAGCACAAGGAGAAGAACCTTGGAGCACAACACACAATACTCAATGCATTACTAGAGAATGTGCAAAGATAAGTAGCCCATTAGGGCAATAGGCATATATACAAGCCGGGGGGAAAAACCTCTTAAAGAGGGAAAAAAGTGCCCCAGCAGTCCTAGTGTGTTCACACACATCACTACTTAAATATATCAACATATCATCTAGTGATAGTTTTAGACAATTTAGAGAGCTTTTAGAGCCCATTATTATAGACTTGATACTCCATTCCGAGATCAAGAGCGCAAGATGGTGGAAGTGTTTAGAAATATGATGATAGAAAAACAAGGGGCACGAATTGTGCAAGCAATCCTACATGAAAAGGGTAAATCCATTGGGTTGAATATCACTGAAAACCTAGATGCATTTGAAGAGCAAGCATAGATCCAAGGATTGTCTGACAATGTACTAGTACAGTACTTCGGTCTCGTTGACTCTGGATCCATACTTGAAAGCATCCATGAGCATGCTAGTAAACCTTGGGCTGATTTTAGGATAGAACTTTTCTTTAGTTGGGCCATTTTTCTTTTCTTGTGATTTAGTATTTTCTTCTAATGGCTTCTTTCCTTCTTTGATTAATCTTCTTTTTTCTTCTTGAGACAAGTTTGTAGTATCTTCAAACTGCACTCTTTTTTCATTATTAGTATTTCTCTTCTCATTTTCTTTAGTTTGTCTTCTTGTCACTCTTGTATCTCCCTCTTCTACATCATCTTGCATGTCATCCCATCTCCATTTTTCCTCGACATTGGCAATGTGAGAATACACAGAGGCTTGGTCAACAAGAGATTTCCATGCAGTTTTGCACATGATTTCATCTCTAGATTTTACCAGTGCCTCGATAGAATAGGAATTTTGGCTTGCAGTAAAAAAAAGCCCTCTCATCTAATGGTTCTAGTCTAGCAACGAGGTACTGGCAGATGCATTGGAAATAGTTAAGTTTTCATATAATATCTTCATGCCTCCTTTTTCCCAATTAATGGCTAAAGGAAGTTGTGTTCTAAATTCACATAATTTTCTATCAATTTCAACTACCAACTGATTATCTTTCGCATTCTTTAACTCATCACATGCATACGTTGCATGATCTTGACTATCACACCAAACACATCTTTTACCACGCTGTGGTCACAATTCGCAGTTGGGCCTAGTAATCAACCATGAGGGACAAATTGTGGACTCTTGTTTTGTGATCATATCTCGATGTGTGAAGCTCAAGATCATTCAAGATTTTATTTGGTGAACTCTTTAACCCAACTCGTTATGAAGATTTTGATTTTATCCATTATGTGTGGGCATCATGGCTACGAAGAAAGCGAAGCTTTCGAAAACAACGGCAGGGGGAATGCTCAAATCGTGATGCAACTGTGGGTGACCACGTGCGAAAGGAGGCTTGCTATTTTTCCCGAGGAAAACAAAGGTGGGAGATGGGCATTTTTCCTTTTTTGGTAGTTCGAAGGGCATACGGGAGGGAGGAGGTGCACGGAAGGATCCAAGAGGATGCAGCATAAGAAAAGGGGAGCTCATGATCGAAAGGGGATATATATTCCAGTGCTGCTCTATGACTTTGAGGGGCGGAGAATTCAGAACGATTCAAGCGTAATTTTCTACTGCTAGCGCAAGGAGAGCTAATTGTACAACCAGAGCAAATTGCATCTATTGAGAGAAGCCAACTTAGGGAGATCGTCAGATTGAGTCGCTCCAATGAAAGCTTGGCCTAACCGATACTGTTCTTGGAAATAATCAGAAACAAGTTTCGTCAAAGGAGATGATTTTCAGAGCACACAGTGAGCAACTGTTGGAGAGGTCTTTGTGTGATCCAAGAAGGCTTCACATGAGAAAAGGCTTAACTCCTCTCAGTTGGAGATGCAAGGATGTTTCTGCTCTAAAAGAACATTATCAACAATAGGGAAAAGGCGAGTAAACACTTCACTGAAAGATGCGAACATAATTAGAGATCCTTTGCTAGTGAAAAATGAAGATATGTAGTGAACCTAAGGAGGATCATATGAATTGGTCGGAGGTCAATATCAGTTCAGTTGTACTTAGAACAAAACCAAGTTGCTGAAAAGATAGCGCATGAGCTGAGAAAGTGCTGCTGCAAATAACGTGCATTACTAATATTTTGAGCAGAGTTTGGTGATTTGGTGTTCGAATCATGTATTGAGGCATTGTGCTAGACTCATACACTAAGAAACTTCATCTTCGGAGTTCTCTATCAACACTTCATCCGATGGCAATGGTAGTTCTTCAAACAGGACTTTGATCATGTGTTTCACAGATGATGAGAAGAATGTCATCTGCTGCTGTATTTGAAATCATCTATGGCTGGCGTGGAACATCTCATTGTGTATGAGGAGAAGCAGCACAAAATGACCTTATGTGCAATCATCAACAAAAACTTGTATCGGATTCTACTAAAGAAGATATGCTGCTCAAAATACTCATCTTCGGTGAGAAACAGATGTGATACATAGTATCCTTACGAAGGAAGTGGACGTTGATACGACTCTGTGGTACAGTCCTTGAGAAGGTATGGCATACATAGATCTGTCGCTTGTTCTAGATATGAGGTATAAAAAGGAAACGACGAAGAATAAGCCTAGACTTTTTTTTTTTGTGGTGTCTGAGTCTTGATCGAACCTTCTGTACCATGCATCATTTGGAGTAGCAAAAAATATTGACCTTTTGTAATATCCTAATCAAGGAAAAATGCTAGCAAATTAGATTTTTATGTTTTTTTTGACACCTACAAAGACACCTTTCTCTATATCGTTGGCAGTAAGTTCTCACATCTAGTATATACAATTGTTATTTCTTCTTTGTTTTTTTCTTTTTTAAGAGCACCAAAACATACTAAGCAGGAATTTCATAAACTAGAGTGTCTAAGCTTTGCAAGAATTGCACCTAATCTGAGGTTCGATATTAGGCATACTCTAAACATTGATAATCGTATTGCTACGTGTTGATGAGAATTTTATCTTGAGGTTCTACAAAGAAACTTTGCCTGGACAGAACTCTCTTATGGTTCTCAATAAAGGGTAGATTAGCAGTAGTTGATAATTAACAGTCATGAAACAGATAGAAGTACGTAGGGAGATATTAGATTCTTTGAAAGTGCGTACTGATCAATGAGGTCAACATGTATTTTGATAGATTTTCATATTGAAGTTTTGAATTTGAAAACCTAGCAGTATGAATCTATACTTTAATTTTTGTTCGGTTTCATTTTTCATACTGATGATTTACATTTGGAAAATTTGTGGAAATAGCATGTTGTCAGTTTTGATCAAACATACAGGATTAAAGTCGTGCGCATCATTTGTAGTCATACCTATGGTAAAGAATCGATGATAAAACTCTGAAGATAGTATAAAATGAATATTTGTAACTATGTCTGTTAAAAATTCAAGAGAGAATAGCTACGAATAAGATCCTCGGTGCGTGATATGTTTGATTAACTCCATTGCTACTTTATGGCTATGAGTGATTGATTGAGTTGATTGTATAAATAAATCCTTATGTTTGATGCAGATAGATGTGCGCTCAGATTTACTCATAGATATATCAACAAGGTTGAGCGTTGAATTATGTGCATACATATGAATACTTGCGTTAATTTTTATGTACACAAAAGAGTGAGAACTATAGTTGATCACAATCGTAAGCATGACATAATTATCTAGAAAACGGTTGTAAGAGAACTTTATAGGTTTGGGAATAAGTAAGTTGGTTGTGCATTTGCTGAATTACGAAATTTAACACCAAAGCACACCATAGATTCAATCTCTTTAGAAAGAACGACTGCTCTTTCTAATAAACACGGAGATCATAGACTAAGTAATCATTTTAGTTTCGTTTCAAGCTCAAGTTATAACGATTGTGGAGTGAATGAAAAAGTGGGCTTGATTACTTTCCTATGAACCCATATCAGTCTTTAAAAGAATCTAGGACTTCATATTGTTTATCATTTCGAGGATCTTTCCTTTCTCTTGCAACCTCCTTTTTACGATCTCCTCGACATACCTGGTGAACCTGACATGAAAGGAGGGGGTGAGTGAATCATAGAGCGAACAAATTAAGGAATCAAGTTGATGACAAAATTATAGCAAACCTATAGATTCAAAATGGAAGATATTCTAGCTCAGTTCCTATGCTTTCAAGAAGAAGATAGCCGTCAAAAAGCCATCCAATCACTTCACGAACGTCTAGTCAATCCGTGTGGCTTTTTCAATGGAAAGAATGTCTCGAAGTTCTGCAAAGAATATGAACTTGAGGCCAAATACCTAGGTGTCGGATTAAGTCCGATGACGGAAAAAGAATTATGTGAAAACTTTATCTACGTGTCGGAATATGACATACGGGACCAAATAATGCAAATAAATCAAACGACATGGTCTCGATATAAAGCGACACTCCGCAGGCAATTTATGCTAGAGGACCTTGATAAAGTGACTTGTAAATCTTTCCTGAGGTGGGTTCATATGCCCAAAGACCAACCGATCCTAGAAATTAAAAAGGAGTTCGAGAAACAATTCGAAGATATGTCGGAATATGATCAGCGATGTGTAATGCATGAAAGGGTGTTCTAATTCCTACAAGCAATAGATGGTAGAGCCCGAGAGGAACTAATTTCGTCTCTGCAAGACCTAGATTCTGAATCGGGGCTCACAGAGGATTGGACACTTGTTCATGATGTTGTAACAAAATATGTTAGAAAGCAACAAATGTTTGAGAAATTCCGAAATGATTGGAGATTGGATCTACATGCGGATATAGCCGATACACACATATTTCATGCATGTCAAATCTTGAGGATAATGTGCAAACTCAAAAACACTTAGAAAATCCGATCAAAGAAGAAAAAAGTATGACTGGAAACCACATATATAATCATTTTGAGGTTCGTCAAGAAGACCCAATAATAATAAATGCTACACACCCTAAATCTTTAAAATGTCATGGGACAATAGATGTCTTTGCAATAAATACATCTTTAAGTGTGCCAAAAGTACAAACCCTAATGAGGGAAGGAGTAAAGGAGCTGGGAGAAGCTAACCAAATACCAATTAATTCAAAAACAAATCAAATCAAAAATCAAGATATTCAAACAAGAAATCAATATGAAGCTTCTTCTGGTCCAATAAACTCCTCACATCTCATAGGAAGTAATTATATAAACATTAAACCAAGATATACAATAAACCAAAAGCCAGAGATGTCTACAATGTCTCAAGATAAACATGAAGAAATTGTCCATAGAAATGATGTCAATAGAAACGATGTCAAGATTGAGGAGATGTCAATAATTAGTTCTCTAAAAAGTGATATGTGTGCCAGACATGATGAGTGTGATGCTCGTCATGAGAATAAGTCAATTACACTTCAAGTTCCTGATATTCCTCTGAGTGATACCACATTAGATATATGTTCTCAGATGCAGGACAATGATCCTACTTATACGATAGAGGATAAACCACTAATTGGAGTTCTAGAGAGTGATATGTATGTAGATGATGCTACACTCCACGAAGAGGAGTACGAGAAACATCATGAGAAGGGTGGCTTGTATACATATTTACTGTATTTATGAATGCAACCCTGTTCGATGCAATTCAGAGATGGCTCGTTTTTAAACATAGCTTCTTTGGAGAGCATTTATCTATGAAAAAGTTTTGGAAAGGAATTTCTTGAATTTACAAGAAATTCAAAAGTGACTTTTGTAAATATAAGTATGTAAATACTTAATAACTATGTTTTGATTTTTTTGAGATGGATAAAAGTAAAAATAAAAATAAATAAACAAATAAATACAAGTAAATACATGAATAGATAAATAAAAACATAAATAAATAAATAAACAAATAAACAAACAAAAACAAACATGAATAAAATAAATAAATGGATAAAATAAATACATAACTAAATAAATAAATAAACAAATAAATAAATATAAAAATAAATATAAAAATAAATAAAAAAATATCTAAATAAATAAATAAATATATAAACAAGTAGAAGAAGTAAGTGTATCTAGTAATCAAGTAGATGAATTTTTTTCAGATAATCTTTTTAATTATGATGCTACTGATGTGTTTTCTGAGTTTATGAGTACAGGTGAAGATTTGGAGCCAATTACGAATCGAGCATTCGAATGGATCATAAGAAGAACAATGGTTTTGAATCGATATTTCCTATCGTGAATATATTTTGATTTGATATTTCCTATCACGTGTTTAGTGTTTGAATGCAGGGAAAGATCGAAGGAAGCCGATGTAGAGTAACGCAGAGCTCAGAAAGCCTTATCTTTTTTCTTAGTTCTCCTATTAACCAAAAATCGTTTTTGCACCATTTTCAGTTGCATTGAACATAAAGTATGCCTATTTTAATTTGAAAAGAGCACATGTTTTGAATCCCTTAGATGCATGTTCATTTGCACATGAAATTGACTTTCCAGTACCATGAAAGAGAGTAGGATTGAGCTATGAGTGAAAACTAGGGAAGAGAGTCATTGCCTTTGTGAAAAAATTATGAGTGGTGAGGAGCTCTGTTTAGAATCTATGACAAGCATTTCCATACTCGCACCATAATTGTGGATTGTTGCACCTAAAGTATGCATGCATAAATGAATATGTGCACAAAATTTTAAAGTCCATAGATGCACATCTAATTGCACCTAAACTAATTTGTACATGTATGATCAAAATTTAGTTTGAGTTCGAGTGGGAAAACCTCGCCATCGAAAGCTTGATATCTCTTATTTGCACCATGTCGTTTCTCTTCATGCACCTAGAGTATGCATATGTAGGGCCCATTACATGGCCGTGCATAGGCACATTTGTTTTAACCCGTGTACTTGAATTTTCACAATGATTTGCAGATACCGAGATCGATGGTGGCGCATCCGGAGGATGCACAAGTTCAAAGGGGATGGATGTGGTCACGATTCACAGTCGAGCCTAGTAATCAACCATGAGGGACAAATTGTGGACTCTTGTTTTGTGATCATATCTCGATGTGTGAAGCTAAAGATCATTCAAGATTTTATTTGGTGAACTCTTTAACCAAATCGTTATGAAGATTTTGATTTTATCCATTATGTGTGGGCATCATGGCTACGAAGAAAGGGAAGCTTTTGAAAACAACGGCAGGGGGAATGCTCAAATCGTGATGCAACTGTGGGTGACCACGTGCGAAAGGAGGCTTGCTATTTTTCCCAAGGAAAACAAAGGTGGGAGATGGGCATTTTTCCTTTTTTGGTAGTTCGAAGGGCATACGGGAGGGAGGAGGTGCACGGAAGGATCCAGGAGGATGCAGCATAAGAAAAGGGGAGCTCATGATCGAAAGGGGATATATATTCCAGTGCTACTCTGTGACTTTGAGGGGCGGAGAATACAAAAGGATTCAAGCGTAATTTTCTACTTCTAGCGCAAGGAGAGCTAATTGTACAACCAGAGCAAATTGCATCTATTGAGAGAAGCCAACTTAGGGAGATCGTCAGATTGAGTCGCTCCAATGAAATCTTGGCCTAACCGATACTGTTCTTGGAAATAATCAGAAACAAGTTTCGTCAAAGGAGATGATTTTCATAGCACACAGTGAGCAAGTGTTGGAGAGGTCTTTGTGTGATCCAAGAAGGCTTCACATTAGAAAAGGCTTAACTCCTCTCAGTTGGAGATGCAAGGATGTTTCTGCTCTAAAAGAACATTATCAACAATAGGGAGAAGGCGAGTAAACACTTCACTAAAAGATGCGAACATAATTAGAGATCCTTTGCTGGTGAAAAATGAAGATATGTAGTGAACCTAAGGAGGATCATATGAATTGGTCAGAGGTCAATATCAGTTCAGCTGTACTTAGCACAAAACCAAGTTGCTGAAAAGATAGCGCATGAGCTGAGAAAGTGTTGTTGCAAATAACTTGCATTACTAATATTTTGAGCACAGTTTGGTGATTTGGTGTTCGAATCATGTATTAAGGCATTGTGCTAGACTCATACACTAAGCAACTTCATCTTCGGAGTTCTCTATCAACGCTTCATCCGACGGCAATGGTAGTTCTTCAAATAGGACTTTGATCATGTCTTTCACAGATGATGAGAAGAATGTCATCTGCTGCTGTATTTAAAATCATCTATGGCTGGCGTGGAACATCTAATTGTGTATGAGGAGAAGCAGCACAAAATGACCTTATGTGCAGTCATCAACAAAAACTTGTATCGGATTCTACTAAAGAAGATATGCTGCTCAAAATACTCATCTTCAGTGAGAAACAGATGTGATACATAGTATCCTTATGAAGGAAGTGGACGTTGATACGACTCTGTGGTACAGTCCTTGAGAAGGTATGGCATACATAGATCTGTCGCTTGTTCTAGATATGAGGTATAAAAAGGAAACGACGAAGAATAAGCCTAGATTTTTTTTTTCTGGTGTCTGAGTCTTGATCAAACCTTCTGTACCATGCATCGTTTGGAATAGCAAAAAATATTGACCTTTTGTAATACCCTAATCAAGGAAAAATGCTAGCAAATTAGATTTTTATGTTTTGTTTGAAACCTACAAAGACACCTTTCTCTATATCGTTGGCAGTAAGTTCTCACATCTAGTATATACAATTGTTATTTCTTCTTTTTTTTTTTTTTTTTAAGAGCACTAAAAGATACTAAGCAGGAATTTCATAAACTAGAGTGTCTAAGCTTTGCAAGAATTGCACCTAATCTGAGGTTCGATATTAGGCATACTCTAAACATTGATAATCATATTGTTGCATGTTGATGAGAATTTTATCTTGAGGTTCCTCAAAGAAACTTTGCCTGGACAAAACTCTCTTATGGTTCTCAATAAAGGGTAGATTAGCAGTAGTTGATAATTAACAGTCATGAAACAGATAGAAGTACGCAGGGAGATATTAGATTTTCTGAAAGTGCGTACTGATCAATGAGGTCAACATGTATTTTGATAGATTTTCATATTGAAGTTCTGAATTTGAAAACCTAGCAGTATGAATCTATACTTTAATTTTTGTTCGGTTTCATTTTTCATACTGATGATTTACATTTGGAAAATTTGTGGAAATAGCATGTTGTCAGTTTTGATCAAACGTACAGGATTAAAGTCGTGCGCATCATTTGTAGTCATACCTATGGTAAAAAATCGATGATAAAACTCTGCAGATAGTATAAAATGAATATTTGTAACTATTCTGTTAAAAATTCAAGAGAGAATAGCTACGAATAAGATCCTTGATGCGTGATATGTTTGATTAACTCCATTGCTGCTTTATGGCTATGAGTGATTGATTGAGTTGATTGTATAAATAAATCCATATGTTTGATGCAGATAGATGTGCGCTCAGATTTACTCATAGATATATCAACAAGGTTGAGCGTTGAATTATGTGCATACATATGAATACTTGCGTTAATTTTTATGTACACAAAAGAGTGAGAACTATAGTTGATCACAACCGTAAGCATGACATAATTATCTAGAAAACGGTTGTAAGAGAACTTTATAGGTTTGGGAATAAGTAAGTTGGTTGTGCATTTGCTGAATTACGAAATTTAACACCAAAGCACATCATAGATTCAATCTCTATAGAAAGAACGACTGCTCTCTCTAATAAACGCGGAGATCATAGACTAAGTAATCATTTTAGTTTCGTTTCAAGCTCAAGTTATAACGATTGTGGAGAGAATGAAAAAGTGGGCTTGATTACTTTCCTATGAACCCATATCAGTCTTTAAAAGAATCTATGACTTCATATTGTTTATCATTTCGAGGATCTTTCCTTTCTCTTGCAACCTCCTTTTTATGATCTCCTCGACATACCTGGTGAACCCGACGTGAAAGGAGGGGGTGAGTGAATCATAGAGCGAACAAATTAAGGAATCAAGTTGATGACAAAAATTTAGCAAACCTATGATTCAAAATGGAAGATATTCTAGCTCAGTTCTTACGCTTTCAAGAAGAAGATAGGCGTCAAAAAGCCATCCAATCACTTCACGAATGTCTAGTCAATCGGTGTGGCTTTTTAATTGGAAAAATGTCTCGAAGTTCTACAAAGAATATGAACTTGAGGCCAAATACCTAGGTGTCGGATTAAGTCTGATGACGGAAAAAGAATTATGCGAAAACTTTATCTACGTGTCGGAATATGATATACGAGACCAAATAATGCAAATAAATCAAACGACATGGTCTCGATATAAAGCAACACTCCTCGGGCAATTTATGCTAGAGGACCTTGATAAAGTGACTCGTAAATCTTTCCTGAGGTGGGTTCATATGCCCAAAGACCAACCGATCCTAGAAATTAAAAAAGAGTTCGAGAAACAATTCGAAGATATGTCGGAATATGATCAACGATGCGTAATGCATGTGGTGTTCTTATTCCTACAAGCAATAGATGGTAGAACCTGAGAGGAACTAATTTCATCTCTGCAAGACCTAGATTCGGAATCGGGGCTCACAGAGGATTGGACACTTGTTCATGATGCTGTAACAAAATATGTTAGAAAGCAACAAATGTTTGAGAAATTCCAAAATTATTGGAGATTGGATCTACATGCGGATATAGCGGATACACATATTTCATGCATGTCAAATCTTGAGGATAATTTGCAAACTCAAAAACACTTAGAAAATCTGATCAAAGAAGAAAAAAGTATGACTGGAAACCACATATATAATCATTTTGAGGTTCATCAAGAAGACCCAATAATAATAAATGATACAAACCCTAAATCTTTAAAATGTCATGGGACAATAGATGTCTTTGCAATAAATACATCTTTAACTGTGCAGAAAGTACAAACCCTAATGAGGGAAGGAGTAAAGGAGCTGGGAGAAGCTAACCAAATACCAATTAATTCAAAAACAAATCAAATCAAAAATCAAGATATTCAAACAAGAAATCAGTATGAAGCTTCTTCTGGTCCAATAAACTCCTCACATCTCATAGGAAGTAATTATATAAACATTAAACCAAGATATACAATAACCCAAAAGCCAGAGATGTCTACAATGTCTCAAGATAAACATGAAGAAATTGTCCATAGAAATGATGTCAATAGAAACGATGTCAAGATTGAGGAGATGTCAATAATTAGTTCTCTAAAAAGTGATATGCTTGCCAGACATGATGAGTGTGATGCTCGTCATGAGAATAAGTCAATTACAGTTCAAGTTTCTGATATTCCTCTGAGTGATACCACATTAGATATATGTTCTCAGATGCAGGACAATGATCCTACTTATACGATAGAGGATAAACCACTAATTGGAGTTCTAGAGAGTGATATGTATGTAGATGATGCTACACTCCACGAAGAGGAGTACGAGAAACATCATGAGAAGAATGAAAATAAGTCGTCGATTGCTCATTCATACACTGATATGTATGCCAATCACAATCATGCTGAGTTGAGTTCCTATGAGGATGAGATTGAGCATGAAAATTTTAATGAAACACTCATGGAAATGCATGACAAATCTGATGAAGAATCTATACTGAGTGAAGATGATATGAAAAGATAGAAATTTATGACTACACTGAAGAGGCTAGGTTTAGCCACTATGAATTGAATAAAGAATCAGTTGATTCAACTGTAGCTGTAGAAGGATTCGTTTGTGAGGATGCACTTAACCAAGAGTTGATGATTGACGAGATGGATGAAGAATGTGGTCTAAGCATATCCTCTGAAGAGAATAGGCAAGAGAGAACTGAAATAGGTATAGAACACTATAGTGAGCTTTTAAATGAAAAATTTCAATTGACATCAGACGACATCCAAAAACCTAAAAAGCTTTTTGAAGATGGATATAAATTCTATAAAGATTCCTACATAAAGGAGGAGTTCAGTGATTCAGATGAACATGATTTTCTTAATTTTGATGACATTGAATCACTCCATGAAGAAGAGCGAGTGGATTTGGAAAGTGATGATGATGAAGAGTTCCTGGCAAGGTTGGAGAAAGAAGCAGACTTCATAATTTCCGGAACTCAGCCAAAAAGGAATGATTTTACCATGGAGAATAAAGATGACTGTGTTTTGTTGTCTGAGTATGATGAACACTTCCATTTGAAGTGGGATTCAAATGATTCTATTCAAAAATCTCATTTTAACGATGATGGAAACATGATAGAAGATAATGAAAGGAATAAAATTCCTAAAAATGATCTCAAGCATGAAATAAAAGAAAATACATGCTTGCAAGAAAATTTCAATAATGAACCAAACATATACAAATTTCAAACTTCATATACATGTGTTCCTGACTCTGCACATAATGAATTTGAAAGAATCATAAATAAAGATACTTGTACTCAGATAATTGAAACATGGATATCTAAATTCTCTGAGTGTTTCAAAGACCAAACGAGCCGCCAAGAGGTAGACAAGCGGATAAGGTGATTGTATACATATTTACTGTATTTATGAATGCAACCCTGTTCGATGCAATTCAGAGATGGCTTGTTTTTAAACATAGCTTCTTTGGAGAGCATTTATCTGTGAAAAAGTTTTGGAAAGGAATTTCTTGAATTTACAAGAAATTCAAAAGTGACTTTTGTAAATATAAGTATGTAAATACTTAATAACTATGTTTTGATTTTTTTGAGATGGATAAAAGTAAAAATAAAAATAAATAAATAAATAAATAAATAAATACAAGTAAATACATGAATAGATAAATAAAAACATAAATAAATAAATAAACAAACAAACAAACAAAAACAAATATAAATAAAAATAAATAAATAAATAAATGGATAAAATAAATACATAACTAAATAAACAAATAAATAAATAAACAAATAAATAAATACACAAATAAATAAATATAAAAATAAATAAACAAATATCTAAATAAATAAATAAATATATAAACAAGTAGAAGAAGTAAGTGCATCTAGTATTCAAGTAGATGAATTTTTTTCAGATAATCTTTTTAATTATGATGCTATTGATGTGTTTTCTGAGTTTATGAGTACAGGTGAAGATTTGGAGCCAATTACGAGTCGCGAATTCGAATGGATCATAAGAAGAACAACGGTTTTGAATCAATATTTCCTATCGTGAATATATTTTGATTTGATATTTCCTATCACATGTTTAGTGTTTGAATGTAGGGAAAGATCGAAGGAAGGCGATGTAGAGTAACGCAGAGCTCAGAAAGCCTTATCTTTTTTCTTAGTTCTCCTATTGACCAAAAATCTTTTTTGCAGCATTTTTAGTTGCATTGCACATAAAGTATGCATATTTTAATTTGAAAAGAGCACATGTTTTGAATCCCTTAGATGCATGTTCATTTGCACATGAAATAGATTTTCATGTACCATGAAAGAGAGTAGGATTGAGCTATGAGTGAAAACTAGGGAAGAGAGTCATTGCCTTTGTGAGAAAAATTATGAGTGGTGAGGAGCTTTGTTTAGAATCTATGACAAGCATTTCCATACTCGCCCCATAATTGTGGATTGTTGCACCTAAAGTATGCATGCATAAATGAATATGTGCACAAAATTTTAAAGTCCATAGATGCACATCTAATTGCACATAAACTAATTTGTACATGTATGATCAAAATTTACTTTGAGTTCAAGTGGGAAAACCTCGCCATCGAAAGCTTGATATCTCTTATTTGCACCATGTCGTTTCTCTTCATGCACCTAGAGTATCCATATGTAGGGCCCATTACATGGTCGTGCATAGGCACATTTGTTTTAACCCGTGTACTTGAATTTTCACAATGATTTGCAGATACCGAGATCGATGATGGCGCATCCGGAGGATGCACAGGTTCAGAGGGGGTGGATGTGGTCACGATTCATAGTCGGACCTAGTAATCAACCATGAGGGACAAATTGTGGACTCTTGTTTTGTGATCATATCTCGATGTGTGAAGATCAAGATCATTCAAGATTTTATTTGGTGAACTCTTTAACCCAACTCGTTATGAAGATTTTGATTTTATCCATTATGTGTGGGCATCATGGCTACGAAGAAAGGGAAGCTTTTGAAAACAACGGCAGGGGGAATGCTCAAATCGTGATGCAACTGTGGGTGACCACGTGCGAAAGGAGGCTTGCTATTTTTCCCGAGGAAAACAAAGGTGGGAGATGGGCATTTTTCCTTTTTTGGTAGTTCGAAGGGCAGACGGGAGGGAGGAGGTGCACGGAAGGATCCAGGAGGATGCAACATAAGAAAGGGGAGCTCATGATCGAAAGGGGATATATATTCCAGTGCTGCTCTGTGACTTTGAGGGGCAGAGAATACAGAATGATTCAAGCGTAATTTTCTACTTCTAGCGCAAGGAGAGCTCATTGTACAACCAGAGCAAATTGCATCTATTGAGAGAAGCCAACTTAGGGAGATCGTCAGATTGAGTCGCTCTAACCGATACTGTTCTTGGAAATAATCAGAAACAAGTTTCATCAAAGGAGATGATTTTCATAGCACACAGTGAGCAATTGTTGGAGAGGTCTTTGTGTGATCCAAGAAGGCTTCACATGAGAAAAGGCTTGACTCCTCTCAGTTGGAGATGCAAGCATGTTTCTGCTCTAAAAGAAGATTATCAACAAAAGGGAGAAGGCGAGTAAACACTTCACTGAAAGATGCGAACATAATTAGAGATCCTTTGCTGGTGAAAAATGAAGCTATGTAGTGAACCTAAGGAGGATCATATGAATTGGTCAGCTGTACTTAGCACAAAACCAAGTTTCTGAAAAGATAGCGCATGAGCTGAGAAAGTGCTGCTACAGATTACTTGCATTACTAATATTTTGAGCACAGTTTGGTGATTTGGTGTTCGAATCATGTATTGAGGCATTGTGCTAGACTCATACACTAAGCAACTTCATCTTCGGAGTTCTCTATCAACGCTTCATCCGACGGAAATGGTAGTTCTTCAAATAGGAATTTGATCATGTGTTTCACAGATGATGAGAAGAATGTCATCTGCTGCTGTATTTGAAATCGTATATGGCTGGCGTGGAACATCTGATTGTGTATGAGGAGAAGCAGCACAAAATGACCTTATGTGCAGTAATCAACAAAAACTTGTATCGGATTCTACTAAAGAAGATATGCTACTTAAAATACTCATCTTCGGTGAGAAACAGATGTGATACATAGTATCCTTACGGAGGAAGTGGACGTTGATACGACTCTGTGGTACAGTCCTTGAGAAGGTATGGCATACATAGATCTGTCGCTTGTTCTAGATATGAGGTATAAAAAGGAAACGACGAAGAATAAGCCTAGATTTTTTTTTTTGTGGTGTCTGAGTCTTGATCAAACCTTCTGTACCATGCATCGTTTGGAGTAGCAAAAAATATTGACCTTTTGTAATATCCTAATCAAGGAAAAATGCTAGCAAATTAGATTTTTTTTGTTTTTTTTGACACCTACGAAGACACCTTTCTCTATATCGTTGGCAGTAAGTTCTCACATCTAATATATACAATTGTTATTTCTTCTTTGTTTTTTTCTTTTTTTAAGAGCACTAAAAGATACTAAGTAGGAATTTCATAAACTAGAGTGTCTAAGCTTTGCAAGAATTGCACCTAATCTGAGGTTCGATATTAGGCATACTCTAAACATTGATAATCGTATTGCTACGTGTTGATGAGAATTTTATCTTGAGGTTCTTCAAAGAAACTTTGACTAGACAGAACTCTCTTATGGTTCTCAATAAAGGGTAGATTAGCAATAGTTGATAATTAACAGTCATGAAACAGATAGAAGTACGCAGGGAGATATTAGATTCTCTGAAAGTGCATACTGATCAATGAGGTCAACATGTATTTTGATAGATTTTCATATTGAAGTTCTGAATTTGAAAACCTAGCAGTATGAATCTATACTTTAATTTTTGTTCGGCTTCATTTTTCATATTGATGATTTACATTTGGAAAATTTGTGGAAATAGCATGTTGTCAGTTTTGATCAAACGTAGAGGATTAAAGTCGTGCGCATCATTTGTAGTCATACCTATGGTAAAAAATCGATGATAAACTTTGCAGATAGTATAAAATGAATATTTGTAACTATGTCTGTTAAAAATTCAAGAGAGAATAGCTACGAATAAGATCCTCGGTGCGTGATATGTTTGATTAACTCCATTGCTGCTTTATGGCTATGAGTGATTGATTGAGTTGATTGTATAAATAAATCCATATGTTTGATGCAGATAGATGTGCGCTCAGATTTACTCATAGATATATCAACAAGGTTGAGCGTTGAATTATGTGCATACATATGAATACTTGCGTTAATGTTTATGTACACAAAAGAGTGAGAACTATAGTTGATCAAAACCGTAAGCATGACATAATTATCTAGAAAATGGTTGTAAGAGAACTTTATAGGTTTGGGAATAAGTAAGTTGGTTGTGCATTTGCTGAATTATGGAATTTAACACCAAAGCACACCATAGATTCAATCTCTATAGAAAGAATGACTGCTCTCTCTAATAAACGCGGAGATCATAGACTAAGTAATCATTTTAGTTTCGTTTCAAGCTCAAGTTACAACGATTGTGGAGAGAATGAAAAAGTGGCCTTGATTACTTTCCTATGAACCCATATCAGTCTTTAAAAGAAATCTACGACTTCATATTGTTTATCATTTCGAGGATCTTTCCTTTCTCTTGCAACCTCCTTTTTATTATCTCCTAGACAACGCGTCCCTCTTTTTATCAATATTTCTTTGGAAAGCTGGGTGAGCAGTGGACTCAGTAGGAGGAACCAACTAATAAACTAGCTGGCGAGGAGTAAATTGTGGCATAGCAGGTTGTATGGGTGTTGCCATAGTTGCTTGGTCCAAGCCACTACTATTAGCTCGAGGCTCATGCAAGCTCATGGAAAATGCTTTATTGTTTAATTGAGCAACCTCTTTGGAAAGAGATGTGTGCATATTCATTACATTTTCCATTTGTTTGCACAAAATATCTAATTGAAATTCTATTGGAGTCTTAAGGGCAACGACAACATTAGCCGTTGTTGCAGTTGTAGGCATTGTCATATTAGATTGCCCTATTTTAGGTAAATCCCTAGGCTAAGTAGAATTAGGTTTGTCATAAAGTACAGATTGTCGTTGTTTCATTTGAGCTACGGCCTCTATTTCACGTTTTACATTTTTCCAATCATCAGTCAAACCATACCTTTTACCACGCTCTTCTATTCTTTGTCCTACTTCAGCTCTATCCTATAGACTCAATATCTTGAGGAAGTGAATAATAAGAATAGGATTTAATGCATTCCTATCTTCCTCAGGAAGCTGAGCAAACCATCTCATAAACTGACCATGAAGATGAGTTAGAGACTCATTAGTTTTAGGGGAATTCACCCATCTCAAAAATCATTATCGTTTGTGTTGGCTAAAATACTCAAGAAAAAATATTTTATACTATAAGTAAAAATAATCAAAGTCAAAATAATTAAAATGAGCAAAAAGATAATCAGGAACATGGTGAGAAAAAAGGGAAAAAGAAAGGGAGGAGGACTCTAAAAGCGATTATGATCTCCAAGCTTGAGAAAAAGAATGATGCTAGAGAGATTCTTAATGATATACTACTAAAAAGCCAAGTCACTATGTCGCTTGAGCAAGTGTTTTTTATTGCAAAACCCCAGTTCAAGGATAGCTTTATAAGACTTATTAGAAGAAGATGATTTCCCCTACCATAGGATGAGGATTTGCAAGATGTTGCAGAGGAAACCTTAGCAAGCAATGAGGATGTGACATTTAGTGATAGAAACTATGATGAGGAAGAGGATTTTACAACAGGATGTGTAAACAGAAACTTTTTAGGTCAATACAACCTGATGATGAAATGATGAAAGTTGAAATTCAATTTAATACAACCTTTTGGGCATGAGGGACTCTAGAGGTAAAAATTCAGATTGGTGATGAGAAAGATTCATGTTTATCTCTGGCCTTCATTGTTTCGGGCTCAGAGATAAACATAATATCAAAGAAATTCTTCAATAAATTTAGATGGCCTATTGATAAAGAACATGGCTAGAGAATGAGAATAGCCGATAATGGATATAATGGATCACGGATCTTACTAGGTGCATGTGAACATGTGCCTATTATGATAGGAGGTGTTTGAGAAGCATTTCATTTCTTTGTACAAAACAATTGCTCTTATGAAGTAATTCTCGGACATGAGGATGGAAATGAAAGCTATGAATGATGGGTCAGCATATGCAAGAGTTCGTCTAAATCTGGGATGGATTCCTTACAAATAATGATGGTCTATCCTAATCATTCAAGAAATAGGAAAAATCTACGAAGAAACCCCATTGACTCATGCAATCACGTGCGTGAAGATTCAGCATCTATAAGAGAATTTGGGGTCTATTACGATCAAAATTTCTATTAGATTCCACTATTGAGCGAGACAATAGTGGACAATTGTTTAATGTCTCACCCAATGATGTATATAAGCTTGAAAACTTTTTAGTTTGCACTTCTACTTCTAGTTTTCATCTTGATAAAAAAGAAAAACTTACAAATATATTCAGAAAAAGAAATGAAAAATATTTCAAAAACTTAGGATTTATTTCACCTAAAGAAAATATTGAATGTATGATTGAGCTTTCAAAAAGTACCACTGTGATAGAAGAACGTGAGACTGCTCTCCAAGAAGAACTAGAATCAAAGTTTATCATTCTTAACTCTATTAAGGAATATGATTTGATTACTAATTTCCTTCTAGAATATGAAGTTAAAATTAATACTAAGTATAAAACCATTGAAAAGAAAATTAAACATATAGCTCATCCCTTGCCTAAAGATAGTTATGATATAATTGGACAAGTGTCTGAGGATCCTATTCCTAGAGATTGATCTAGGATAAGACATATATTTATGAAAGAGACTATGAAATATATTAATTTTGGAGAAGAATTTCTTTCAGAATTAGAAAAAGATCAATTTAGAAAGATGATCATGCATCATGCAAAGGCATTTTCTTTATTTCCACAAGTAATAGGATGCACTGATCCAAAGCTTGTAGCTCCATTGATCATATTTACCATACCACATATTCCATGGAATCTTCGATCGATACCAATCCCAAAGGCTCATCTACCTGAGCTAATGAGATTGTTAAAGGAGAAGATTTCCATGAGATTTTTAGAACCATCATCAGCACCTTACTCAAATAGGTGCTTCCCAGTACCTAAAAAGAATGGGAAGCTATGCTTTATATAGGATCTGCAACCTCTTAACAAAGTCACTATTAGAAATGTAGGAACATGTCCCATTGTAGATGAGGTTGCAGAGGCATTTGCCGGACACCCCATCTATTCAATGGGAGACTTGTACTCAGGATATGACTAGTTTCAATTAGCTATTGAAAGTAGAGATGTAACCACGATGAAAACTCCTTTGGGTCTAGTGCGTATGTGTACTTTACCTCAAGGAGCAACGAATTGTGTGGCACACATGATGAACACTATGAACCCGGTCTTACATGACTTCATCCCCAAAGTGACTATGCCTTTTATGGATGATATTCCGATAAAAGGATGTGTGGAAAAGGAAAAAGATGAGACTTTAGATTCATTCGGATGTAGAAATTTTGTCTGCGACCACATTTCTGACTGTGAAAGAATCTTTCAAAGGTTCGAGGAGGTTGGACTGACTTTCTCTTTAGAGAAATCCACTTTTGGTATCAATGAAGTTTTGATTGTTGGACATTTATGTGGGCATTATGGTCGTAGGCCATACCCAAAGAAAGTTGATGCCATTAGTCAAATTTTAGAGGTGTGTCATAATGTTAGTGAAGTAAGTGTTACTGTTAGTGTCCATGTGAAAGGCCAAATGGCCACTGGAAACTTCTTTGTATATGTTCTTTAATAGAACATATAGTGGCCTGGTCACTCACAGACTATAAGTTTGACCACATTTGTAAGACCTAAAGAAGTCTGTCTTCGTGCTCCCTATGTATTGTGTTTTTCTACATATTCTATAGTCTCTATGTGGAGTATCATGTGCGGCCTTAGGAGCTCAGTTTTCTACTCTGAGGATATCTTTGTGGAGAGCATGAGAAGGAGAGCACACTTTGGTGCATCGCCATCGGAATAGTTCACTGGCATCAAAGAAGTTCGATGCAAAAGCTTTGTTCCTTTTGTGCAAGCGAAGCGAGCACCCTCCCCCCTCGGCTTTCTCCAAGGCTTACAACTAAGGCAGGGACCAAGGCATAGACCTTGGCATACCTTGTCATCTGAGTCACCAAAGTCACCATTGGTGTCGTTGGCTACACACGAGGGAGGACCTCAACGATCAAGGCATATAGAGGTTCTTGGTACTTCCTAGGAAGTCACCCATCCCAGTACTATTCCCCCCATAGCTCGCTTAACCTTGGAAATCACTTGCCACTAAGCTACACTCTTGTGGTTTCTAAAGAAGGGGAAAGACTAAGGTTGGCATTACCTTGAACATGTTTTGGCCCCTCAAAGCTTCATTCTTTGCTTTCAAAGCCTATTTCTAAAGCATTTTTGGGTTGTCTTTTAGAGCCATTTTGGAGTATTTCCGCACATAGTTCTCTTCGCACAGGTCCAAGAACATCAAGAAGAGTGTTCTTTGTACTTCTCAGACATTAAATATCAACCTTTGGGTTGTGTTTTCAGCCACACTCACAGAACTACAGGTTTCTTGAAAGATTTCAGTTTTGGTGGGAGCAATCACTGCAAATTTATGCAGGTTTTTTGAGCCAAAAACATCAGAGTTGATAGACACTTGCAGGTGTTATTGGTTAGTTTTTAGTCTGTGCACTCAGCCTTTTAGTGTCATTTTATTGCATATATTGAGCACATACACATTATGTATGCTTCTGTGGATACCGCTTATCTACATCCATGTGGTCATTGATATAGCGGTTACATTCTTTGCATAAAGCCTTTTATGTTTGATAAAGAGGGCCATGGTTAGGTTTTCTTAACTGGGAGACACCCAGATGTCAAAGTCTCTTTGGTGATGTAGGTGGAAGACTTACCCAGCCTCGCCATAGGAGAAGTATGATAGTTGTTCATAGGTGCTCGATAAGCCTAGTTGGCTTCTATTGGGTAACTGATTATATGTAGTGGAGTCAATGATTCACTATGCAGGCAAACATGTCAATACTTGTAATTTTATTATATTTTGACACTAGTCATATTCTCATTTTGTAGAGGATACTCTGGCAAAATGTTTCCAATTTTTTGGTTTTGTCAACTATACAGTGGTCAATTTACTCTTTGATACACTTATTCGTTAGTGTCTGGAATCTTCTAGCTCCATTATCATTCCATTTGGTTCTCTACCATCATCGCATCAGAGGTCTAAGGCACATCCGATGGATTAGGGTCTAGTGCTAGTGTTCCAAGGAGGAGCTATAACTTGCAGGGCAAAGACCATTTTGAGATTCGAAAATTTGATGGCACAAACTTTACTCTATGGAAGAATCAGATTAAAGATGTGTTGAATCTGATTAAAGATGTGCTGATTCAAAGGAGGCAATGGAAACCAGTCAATGGAATTTCAAAGAAGCCTGCTGACATGGATGAATATGATTGGGATGAGTTAGATGAAATGGCCAGGTCTACCATTCGCTTGCACCCGGCAGATAATGATTACTTTCCAGTATTAGACTGTGAAAGTGCAGAGGAGCTTTGGAAGAAGTTATGCAATACATATGAAAAAGAGACGGCATCAAATAAAGTCTATCTAATGAGAAAATTAGATGACCTTCATATGGACACAGATATTATTGTTGCTCATCTAAATGAGTTTGATGCTATATTCTCTGAGTTAGAGGCTCAAAAAATGGATATGGATAATGAAATGAAAGCACTATTGTTGTTATGCACTTTGCCTTAAAGATGGGATACATTTTGCACAGCTATTAGCAATAGTGCACCTGGTGGTAAACTCGTCTATGATGACATATGTGGAGCACTCTTGAGTGAGGAGATTCATAGAAAATCCATGGTTGGCACTCATAGTGGAGATGCATATAATGTTCATGATTCTTACCAAGGAAAGAATGAACAACGTGGCAGGAGCAAGAACAAGGAAAAGAATGGTCAACGGAATAAGAGTAGAAGTAAATCAAGGAAGAGGGATATCGAATGATTATTTTGGAAAGGAAACATGAAGAAAGAGTGTTATGCATTAAAAAATGCAAAAGGTAAAGGACAGAATGTTGATGGGCATGTTAAATAGTTACCTGCACCATCTACTTTGACTCTGAAGATTTTTCATTTTCTGAGAATTTTCAATATGGAAAGCAAACTAGAAATGTGCATAGAATGCACATTGACTCTTCAATTCAGCATTTAGATCTCGTTCATACAGATGTGTATGGTCCTTTGCCGACTAGGCCCTTAGGTGGTTCTCTTTACTTTGTCACTTTCATAGATGATGCTACTGGAAAAGTTTGGGTATATCCTATCAAATCAAAGGATGAGGTATTCCCTACTTTCAAAAAATGGCTTGCTTCAGTTGAGACTGAAAAAGGAACTAAGCTTAAGGCTTTATGTTCAGATAATGGGGGTGAGTGTACCTCACATGAATTCAGCCTTTTTTGTCAGTCTAGAGGGATTTGTAGAGAGTTTATAGCCCCTTATACCCCAGTACAGAATGTTGTAGCTGAGAGGACGAATAGAACTATTCAAGATAGAGTAGTCTCTATGTTGCATCATGCAAACCTCTCACAACATTTTTGGGCATAAGCAATATTGACTGCAGCTCATGTGATTAACCTTTAACCTAGTATTGCCAAAGGTTTGAAAGTGGCACAAGAGTTATGGACAGGGAAGCCATCATATTATGATCATCTTTGAGTTTTTGGGTGTGAAGCATATGTTCATACCAAAGAATCTTATACAAAAGTTGGATCATAAGTCAAAGAAATGCATTTTTCTTGGATATGGTCGAGAAGAACAATTTGGATTTCGCTTATGGGATCCTGAAACACGATTAGTGATCACAAGTAGTGATGTCATTTTCAATGATTCTAAGATGCATAAACAGCCCATTAAGGAGGTTGAAGTGAGAAGAGTGTTGTTTGAAGATACTAGTCCTCCGGTTAGCATGCATAAAAATGTTACACATAGGGATGTTCAAGAGAATGTCCATTCAGATCAGTCTGCACATATTCCTATTCAGCAACCATTGAGACGTTTTGCATGTGTCTCACATCCACCTGATAGATATGTTCCAGGTTTAGATTTTGTTATGCTAATAGATGCCCGTGACTTGTTGCAAAGGATTCTAACTAACACCATGGTGTTGATTTCGAGGAAATATTCTCTCTAGTGGTCAAGATGACTACCCTCTGCATGTTGCTTGGATTCGTTGCAATGGAGGAGAGCTCGTCCAAATGGATGTGAAAACTGCTTTCTTGCATGGAGATCTTACAAATGACATCTTTATGGAACAACGAGAGGGTTATGTACTTCCTAGCAAGGAAAATCTAGCTTGTAAGCTTAAGAAGAGTTTGTATGGACTTAAACAGTCCCCTAGACAATGGTACCAAAAGTTTGATGCTTTTATGAAATCTCAAGGCTATTCTCAAAGCAATGAGGATCATTTTCTTTACACAAAGAGATGCTCAGATGGCAGCTTGATATGCTTGATACTTTATGCCGATGATATGCTGATTGTTAGGAAGTCCTCTTATGATTTGTCAATTCTCAAAAAGAAGTTGAGTCAGACATTTGTTATGAAGGATTTGGGGGATGCCAAACATATTCTTGGCATGCGCATTACTCATGAAGGGAGCAAAAGATCCATATATTTGTCTCAAAGTGAGTACATATCCAAATTACTTCATAGGTTCAATATGCAGGGTGGAAAGGCATTGAGTATGCCTTTACCCACATATGTGAAATTGAGCAAGGATGATTGCCCCAAATCAGATGAGGAAAAGGAATTCATGACCAAAATTCCCTATCAATCTGTTGTAGGTAGTCTCATGTATCCTATGGTAGCTGCTGGAGAGTGTTAATCTCCAAAAGAACAAGCTACCCTTGAAAAGAGTAATATACATGTATATACAAGTTTTCATCTTCTGATCATATACTCATCTTCAAGACTCATATGGTGATCTTTGCTTTAATTATTTACTTCAACACTTGTTCAAATCATCAATTGTTGATTGTCCTACACCAAGAACTCCCCCTCATTCATCAATTATGATATTCTCCATCTTCTTTATACCTACCATGTCTTTGAACCTCTACAACTTAAGTCCATCCAAGCTTTTAGTTAGCATGTTTGCAATCTGATCTTTTGTAGAAGTGTGTATGACTTCAATTTCTTTTTCAATCACCTTCTGTCTCAAGAAATGATATTGGATATCAATATGTTTATTCATGGCATGAAAAACAGGATTAGCAGCTAGATACAATGAACTCATATTACTTCCATGAGTAATGGGTGTACTCTGATTGATGTCAAAACTCTTCATGAGAGTCTTTTACCATATAACCTCCTTTGCAGCTTCAACCATACCTTTATAATTTGCTTCTATAGATGATAAAGCAAATATATGTTTCTTCTTAGAACACCAAGAGATCAATTTATCTCCCACATAACATAAATATCCATAGGTTGGCCTCCTATCATCAGAGTTACTTGCCCCATCTGCATCACTATACATCTTGATTTTTTATTTGATGTAAATCCATAATACAAACCTTCTTTGAGTGTACCCTTAATGTATCTTAGCACCCTTTGTCTTGCAATCCAATGTTCTAGGACAATGCATTAATTGAGACAACACTCCAAGTGCATATGACAAATCATGCCTAGTCAATGTAGCATAGATTAGACTACCAACCAAACTTTGGTACAACTTCATGTCCTTGAATTCTTCTCCTCCATATCTGATCAATTTATGATTCACCTCCATTGGAGTAGGTGTTACCCTGCAATCTTCCATTTTGAACTTGATTAGCAAATTCTTCAAATACCTTTCTTGAGTCACATACACTCCATGTTGAGTATATGAAATCTCCATTCCCAAGCAATATGACAAGTCTCTCAAGTCACTGATCTTGAACTCTTTTTCCATCTCCTTCTTAAGACTTTGTATGCCCTTCTCAACTTTACCTATAAGAATTATGTCATCCACATATATGCGAATGTAAATAAACCCATCATCACTTGCTTTAACAAGAAAGCTACTATCTGTCTTAGACACTTGGAAACCAAGATCCTTCAAGAACTTCACAAGTCTATAATTCCATGCCCTTGGGGCCTACTTCAAACAATAAAAAGCTCTCTTGATCTTACATACATACTCTTATTTACAACAGTCGAGGTCTTCCTTTTCTTCAAATCTGATGATTCTTGCTCTGATACCACTGATGGAGATGATAAATCACCAAAAGAACAAGTTATCCTTAATGTTAGAAAACCTATATATCAAGAAAAACTCATAAACTCAACCAATTTTGGAAGACTAATGCCAAATTATCAAGACTCGAGTTAACTGTGAAGAAACTCATTACACAGAAAAGTCTGCTACACTTAATCCATTCATGGACTAACCAAATGTGTAAATGTTTTAATAAAACTTTATATACAGTGTTGCCTATTGTTTGTCCACCTTCGTCAAGTTAAAAATCCTTAAAATAATTAGTAAATCTAGATATTTCCTCCAAATAATGTACCTATGTCTGAAATTTTTCTTCTGTGTAGTCGATTTTGACACCTGCAACTTCTAATGCATGCTTCTCCCAAACTAGATTGTGTTTATTCAAATTCTTTTAGCCATAAGTAGCTTACCTTTAAAATTAAAGATTGAGCGCTTAGTTGCTCAAAAAATTACACTGTAGAGGGAGATCTGATCAAAAGTTTGACTATCGAATTTGCACCTGTACTTGTCTTCACTTCTTCACATTTACAAATGTAAATGTTCCTTCTTAAAATTCTCTCAACCTGATTATAATTAGGCTCTCAAAACTTGTATAAAAGTCACTCTAGTATAGATTTATACTTGTACAAAAGCATTCTTCAAGAAGATAAACACATAAATACTTTTGAGCAAAAGTTCGAGGCACAACTTTCTTCTATTTAGAGAAAATATACATCTGATAGATAATCCATATTTTTCTCACTCTCTAAAGTCTCTAATGACTTCTAAAACTTGTCACTCATCATCTCTATTATGTATTACATCTATATTCAAGTATATATAGACATTTACATCCTCGACTCATCATTGATACAAAGTTTTTCATGAACTAACTACAAGAGTAATATACATGTATATACAAGTTTTCATCTTCTGATCATATACTCATCTTCAAGCCTCATATGGTGATCTTTGCTTTACTTATTGACTTCAACACTTGTTTAAATCATCAATTGTTGATTGTCCTGCACCAACATTGTCCATGCTGAAGTATTTTGATGGCGATGCAACACAGTGCGCTCTCCTTCTCGAGAGCTCCACGACGATATGCTCGGAGTAGAAAACCGAGCTCCTGAGGCCGCACACAGTACTCCGCACAGAGGTTGTAGAATACGCACAAAACACAGTACACAGGGAGCACGAAGACATACTACTTAGGTCTTACAAATGCGGTCGAACTTACAGTCTGTGGCTGACCAGGCCACTATATGTTTTATTAAAGAACATATACAAAGAAGTGTCCGGTGGCCATTTGGCCTTTCACATGGACACTAACGGTAACAATCTCCCACTAAAGGCCAATATGGCGAGAGTAACTATGGGAGAAAAATAAAGAATGATAAAGAATACCTGAGTGTAAGTATACAAACTATACCTCCCACTTGATGGGCATGTTACACAGTATACAAGTGACTGTGTAAGATCAAGAATCAAGTAACCCCCATCAAGTGGCAACAGTGTCAAAAGCTATCTTGTGGTAGAGCTTTAGTCAAAGCATCTGCAGCATTATCTCGAGTGTGAACCTTCTCAAGAATAATGCTCTCAGTGGCTAAGCAATCTCTAATGAAGTGATACCTCACCTCAATGTGCTTGGTCTTTGCATGATAGACCGGATTCTTAGCCAAAGCAATGGCACTCTGACTATCACTGAGAAAGTGAGGTACATGCTGAGGTAAACCCATGTCACAAGAAAGACAAGAAAGCCACAATGCTTCCTTACATGCCTCACTTGCTGCAACATACTCTGCTTTTGTGGTGGAAACAGTTGTACATTCTTGAAGACGAGATCTCCAAGAGATAGCACCTCTAGCAAAATGAAAAATGTACCCTGATGTAGACTTATGATTGTCTACACAACCAGCATAGTCAGAATCTATGTAACCAATAATGGATGCTTTCCCTCTACCTAAGCATAGACACTTGTCCTTAGTGCCACTCAGATATCTCAAAATCATTTTGATCGCTTCCCAATGTTTCTTGCCAGGATTAGACATATATCTGCTCACAACTCCCATTGCAAATGCAATGTCTGGTCTCGTAGCTACCATAGCATACATGAGACTACCAACAGCAGACTGATAGGGAATTTTGGTCATGAATTCCTTTTCCTCATCTGATTTGGGGCAGTCATCCTTGCTCAATTTCACATATGTGGGTAAAGGTGTACTCAATGCCTTTCCACCCTACATATTGAATTGGTGAAGTACTTTGGATATGTACTCACTTTGAGACAAGTATATGCATCTTTTACTCCTATCACGAGTAATGTGCATGCCAAGAATATATTTGGCATCCCCCAAATCCTTCATGTCAAATGTCTGACTCAACTTCTTTTTGAGAATTGACAAATCATAAGAGGACTTCCCAACAATCAACATATCATCGACGTAAAGTATCAAGCATATCAAGCTGCCATCAGAACATCTCTTTGTGTAGAGACAATGATCCTCATTGCTCCGAGAATAGCCTTGGGCCTTCATAAAAGCATCAAACTTTTGGTACCATTGTCTAAGAGACTGTTGAAGTCCATACAAGCTCTTCTTGAGCTTACAAACTAGACTTTCCTTGCCAGGAACTACATAACCCTCTGGTTCTTCCATATAGATCTCATCTGTAAGATCTTTATGCAAGAAAGTTGTTTTCACATCCATTTGGACTAGCTCTAAGTCCTCCATTGCAACGAATCCAAGCAACATGCGCAAAGTAGTCATCTTGACCACTGGAGAGAAGATTTCCTCAAAATCAACACCATGTTGTTGCTTAAAACCCTTTGCAACAAGTCATGCTTTATATTTTGGAGAAGCACTATCTGATGTGAATTTCAGCTTATATACCCATTTGCATGGTAAAGCTTTATTGCCCTTTGGCAAAGGTACTAAGTCCCAAGTACCATTCTTGGGAATAAAATCCAACTCACTCTTCATGGCACGCTCCCACTTGACATGATCCTCTATCTGCATAGCCTCTTTGTAGCAAGAAGGCTCACCGACATTTGTTAGCATAACAAAATCTAAACCTGGAACATATCTATCGGGTGGATATGAGACACATGCAGAATGTCTCAATGGTTGCTGAATAGGAAAATGTGCAGACTGATCTGAATGGACATTCTCTTGAACATCCCTATGTGCAGCATTTTTATGCATGCTAAACGGAGGACTAGTATCCTCAAACACCACTCTTCTCACTTCAACCTCCTTAATGGGATGTTTATGCATCTTAGACTCATTAAAAATGACATCACTACTTCTTATCACTGACCGTGTTTCAGGATCCCATAAACGATATCCAAATTATCCTTCTCGACCATATCCAAGAAAAATGCATTTCTTTGGCTTATGGTCCAACTTTTGTCTAAGATTCTTGGGTATATGAACATATGCTTCACACCCAAAAACTCGAAGATGATCATAATATGGTCGTTTCCCTGTCCATAACTCTTGTGCCACTTTCAGACCTTTGGCAGTACTAGGCGAAAGGTTAATCACATGAACTACAGTCAATACTACTTCTGCCCAAAAACCTTGTGAGAGGTTTGCATGATGCAACATAGAGACTACTCTATCTTGAATAGTTCTACTCATCCTCTCAGCTACACCATTCTGTACTGGGGTATAAGGAGCTGTAAACTCTCTACGAATCCCTCTAGACTGACAGAAAAGGTTGAATTCATGTGAGGTATACTCACCCCCATTATCTGAACGTAAAGCCTTAAGCTTAGTTCCTTTTTCAGTCTCAACTGAAGCAAACCATTTTCTAAAAGTAGAGAATACATCATCCTTTGATTTGATAGGATATACCCAGACTTTTCTAGTAGCATCATCTATGAAAGTGACAAAGTAAAGAGAACCACATAAGGACCTAGTGGGCATAGGACCACACACATCTGTATGAATGAGATCTAAAGGCTGAATTGAAGAGTCAATGTGCGTTCTATGCACATTTCTGGTTTGCTTTCCATATTGGCAATGCTCACAAAATGAAAAATCAGAGAAAGATAACACAGGTAAGTATCCAGAACGAGAAAGATTTTCCATTCCACTATGAGATATATGGCCCAAACGACCATGCCAAATACAAGCCATAGGTTGTTCAGTAACAGCTAACAAGTGTTCTTTCTGTGATACAAATAAAGGATAAAGTGAGCCAACTTTGCTTCCTTTTGCAATAACCATATTGCCCTTTGATATACGAAAGGACTGAGCATAGAAGACCACCTTGTAACCAAGGTCATCAAGTTGACCAAATGACATCAAACTGCGTGATAACTGAGGTACATGGCGTACATTATGCATAGTAAATTTTGAACCATCAATGAACTGCACAACCACATCTCCAATCCCCACAACATCACACTGGTAAGAGTCACCAAGTCTCACGGTACCAAGGGACTTTGCTGCATAATTAGAGAACCATTCTCTATGTTGTGTCACATGGAAAGAAGCACCAGAATCTAGCAGCCAGGTGTGGGAAAGAGAATCAGCCATAAGTGCCTCAGATGGCACAGTACTATCAAGTGTCAACACATCAGCATCATCAGAAATAGCATTAATTTCTTCAATCTTCATAGTCAAAGTAGATGGTGCAGGTAACTCTTTAACATGCCCATCAACATTTTGTCCTTTACCTTTAGCATTCTTTAATGCATAACAATATTTCTTCATGTGTCCTTTCTTATGACAATAATGGCATTTGATATCCCTCTTCCTTGATTTACTTTTGCTCTTATTCCGTTGACCATTCTTTTCCTTGTTCTTGCTCCTGCCACGTTGTTGATTCTTTCCTTGGTAAGAATCACGAACATTATATGCATCTCTACTCTGAGTGCCAACCATAGATTTTCTACGAATCTCCTCACTCAAGAGTGCTCCACATATGTCATCATAGACAAGTTTACCACCAGGTGCACTGTTGCTAATAGCTGTGAAAAACGTATCCCATGATGATGGCAGGGTGCATAACAGCAATACTGCTTTCATTTCATTATCCATATCCATTTTTTGAGCCTGTAACTGGGAGTCTATACCATGAAACTCATTTAGATGAGCAGCAACACTATCTGTGTCCTTCATACGAAGGTCATATAATTTTCTCATTAGATACACTTTATTTGATGCCGTCTCTTTTTCATATGTATTGCATAACTTCTTCCAAAGCTCCTCTGCACTTTCACAGTCTAATACTGTAAAGTAAACATTATCTGCCAGGTGCAAGCGAATGGTAGACCTGGCCACTTCATCTAACTCATCCCAATCATCTTCATCCATGTCAGCAGGCTTCTTTGAAATCCCATTTATTGGCTTCCATTGCCTCCTTTGAATCAGCACATCTTTAATCTGATTCTTCCATAGAGCAAAGTTTGTGCCACCAAATTTTCGGATCTCAAAATGGTCTTTGCCCTACAAGTTATAGCTCCTCATCGAAACACTAGCACTAGACCCTGATCCACCGGATGTGTCTGAGACCTCTGATGCCATGATCGTAGAGAACTGAATAGAATGATAATGGAGCTAGAAGAGTCCAAACACCAACAAATAAGTGTATCTAGGAGTAAATCGACCACTGTATAGTTGACTAAACCAAAAATCTGGAGAAATTTTGCTAGAGTATCCTCTGCAAAATTAGCATATGACCAGTGTCAAAGTCTCATAAAACTGCAAGTACTGACATGTCTACCTGCATAGTGAATCACTGACTTCACTGCATATAATCAGTTACCCAATAGAAGCCAACTAGGCTTATCGAGCACCTATGAACAACTATCATACATCTCCTATGGCGAGGTTGGGTAAGTCTTCCACCTGCATCACCGAAGAGACCCCGACATCTGGGTGTCTCCCACTTAAGAAAACCTCACCATGACCCTCTTTATCAAACGTAAGAGGCTTTATGCAAAGAACGTAACCGCTATATCAATGACCACATGGACGTACATAAGCGGTATCCACAGAAGCGTACATGGTGTGTATGTGCTCAATATATGCAGTAAAATGACACTAAAAGGCTGAATACACAGCCCAAATACTAGCCAATAACACCTGCAAGTGTCTGTCCACTCTGATGTTTTAGGCTTTAAAAACCTGCATAAATTTGCAGCGACTGCTCCCACCAAAACTGAAAACCCCTCAACAAACCTGTAGTTTTACGAGTCCGGCTGACAATACAGCCCCAAAGGTTGATATTTATTGTCTGAGAAGTACAAGGAACACTCTTCTTGATGTTCTTGGACCTGTGTGAAGAGAACTCTGTGCGAAAGTACTCCGAAATGGCTCCAAAAACACCCCAAAATTGATTCAGAAATATGCTTTGAAAGCAAAAATGAAGCTTTGAGGGACCAAAACTTGTTCAAGGTAATGTCAACCTTAGTCTTTCCCCTTCTTCAAACACCACAAGAGTGTAGCTTAGTGGCAAGAGATTGCCATGGTTAAGCGAGCTCTGGGGGGAACAGTACTGGGATGGGTGACCTCTCGGGAAGTACCGGGAACCTCTATATTCCTTGATCATTGAGGTCCTACCTCGCGTGCAACCAACGGCACCAACGCTGACTTCAATGACTCGGATGACAAGGTATGCCAAGGTCTATGCCTTGGTCGCTCGCACAAAAGGAACAAAGCTTTTGCCTTGAACTGCTCTGATACCAGTGAAGTATTTCGATGGCGATGCACCATAGTGCGCTCTCCTTCTCGAGAGCTCCACGACGATATGCTCAGAGTAGAAAACCGAGATCCTGAGGCCGCACACAGTACTCCGCACAGAGGCTGTAGAATACGCAGAAAACACAATACACAAGGAGCACGAAGACAGACTTCTTAGGTCTTACAAATGCGGTCGAACTTACAGTCTGTGACTGACCAGGCCACTATATGTTTTATTAAAGAACATATACAAAGAAGTGTCCGGTGGCCATTTGGCCTTTCACATGGACACTAATGGTAACATATGCATCTTAGATTCACTTAAAATGACATCATTACTTTTGATCACTAATCATGTTTTAGGATCCCATAAGCCATATCCAACTTATCCTTCTCAACCATATCCAAGAAAAATGCATTTCTTTGACTTATGGTCCATCTTTTGTCTAAGATTCTTGGGTATATGAACATATGCTTCATACCCAAAAACTCAAAGATGATCATAATATGGTGGCTTCCATGTCCATAACTCTTGTGCCACTTTCAAACCTTTGGCAGTACTATGTGAAAGGTTAATCATGTGAAATGCAATCAATAGTGCTTTTTCCCAAAAGCCTTGTGAAAGCTTTGCATGATGCAGCATAGAAAGTACTCTATCCTGAATAGTTATATTCAGCATTTCAACTACACCACTCTATATCAGGGTATAAGGAGTTTCACAGTCTCTAAAAATCCCTCTAGTCTAATAGAAAAGGTTGAATTCAAGTGAGGTATACTCACCCCCATTATCTGAATGTAAATCTTTGAGCTTAGTTCCTTTTTGAGTCTCAACTGAAGCAAGCCATTTTCTGAAAATAGGGAATACCTCATCCTTCGATTTGATAGGATATACCGAGAATTTTCAAGTTGCATCATCTATGGAAATGACAAAGTAAAGAGAATCACCTAATGAACTTGTGGGCATATGACCACGCGCATCTATATGAATGAGATCTAAAGGCTGAATTGAAGAGTCAATGTGCATTTTATGCACATTCCTAGTTTGCTTTCCATAATGACAATGCTCACAAAATGAGAAAATAGAGAAAAATAACATAGGCAAGTAGCCAGAACGAGAAAGATTTTCTATTCCATTATGAGATATGTGGCCCAAACGACCATGCCAAATACATGCCATAGTCTATTTAGTAGCAGCTAACAAGTGTTCTTTCTACAATACAAATAAAGGATAAAGTGATCCAACTTTGTTTCCTTTTGAAATAACCATATTTATCTTTGATATGCAAAAGGCATGAGCATAGAAAACCAACTGATAACCAAGGTCATCAAGTTGACCAACTGACATCAAACTACATGATAACTAAGGTACATGGCATACATGATGCATAGTAAATTTTGAACCATCAATGAACTGCACAACCACATCTGCAATCCCCACAACACCATGCTGGTAAGAGTCCCCAAGTCTCATGATACTAAGAGAATTTTATGCATAATTAGAGAACCATTCTCTATGTGGTATCACATGGAAAGAAGCACCAGAATCTAGCAACCACGTGTGGGAAAGAGAATCAAGCATAAGAGCCTTAGTGGACACAGAACTGTGGAGTGTCAACACATCAACATCATAAAAAATAGCATTAATTTCTTCAACCTTCATAGTCGAAGAAGATGATGTAGGTAGCTATTTAACATGCCCATAAACATTTTTTCCTTACCTTCAGCATCCTTTAATGCATAGTAGTCTTTCTTCATGTGTCCTTTCTTGTGAAAATAATGGCATTCAATATCCCTCTTCCTTGATTTACTTCTACTCTTATTCCATTGACCATACTTTTCCTTGTTCTTGCTCCGCCACATTGCTCATTCTTTCCTTGGTAAGAATCACGAACATTATATGCATCCCCACTCTGAGTGTCAACCATATACTCTCTATGAATCTCCTCACTCAAGAGTGCTCCACATATGTCATCATAGAACAGTTTACCACCAGGTGCACTATTGTTAATAGTTGTGCAAAACGTATCCCATGATGATGGCAAGGTGCATAACAACAAGATTGCTTTCATTTCATTATCCATATCCATTTTTTGAGCCTGTAACTAGGAGAATATAACATCAGACTCATTTAGATGAGCAGCAACACTATCTGTGTCCTTCATGCGAAGATCATATAACTTTCTCATCAGTTACACTTTATTTGATGTTGTTTCTTTTTCATATGTATTGCCTAACTTTTCCAAAGCTCCTCTATGCTTTCACAGCCCAATATTGTAAAGTAAACATTATCTACCAAGTGCAATCAAATGGTAGACCTAGACATTTGATCCAACTCATCCCAATCATCATCATCCATATCAACAGGCTTCTTTGAGATTCCATTTACTCGCTTTCATTGTCTCCTCTGAATCAACACATCTTTAATTTGGTTCTTCCATAGAGAAAAGTTTGTGCCATCAAATTTCTAGATCTCAAAATGGACTTTGCCTTGCAAGTTATAATTCCTCTTTGGAGCACTGGCATTAGACCTAGATCCACCAAATGTGCCTAAGATTTTTGATGCCATGATGATAGAGAACTGACTAGAATGAAAATGGAGCTAGAATAGCCTAGGCACCACTAACGCTCAAGAAAGGATGACCAAGTGTTAGATTTTGGGAAAAAAATCAAGTCTCCCCAAAAAAATGGATTGATGAACAACAATGACTAATCAAAAAGATTATGTGAGAGTGAACGTGCTCACATCAATAAGTGTATCAAGGAGTAAATTGACCACTATATAGTCGACAAAACCAATAATTTGGAAAACATTTTGCCACAGTCTCCTCTACAAATGAGCATATGACCAGTGTCAAAATCTCATAAAACTAAAAGTACTAACATGGAAACCTGCATAGTGAATCACTGACTCTATTACATATAATGAGTTACTCAAAAGAAGCCAACTAGGCTTATTGAGCACCTATGGACAACTAGCATACATCTCTTATGGCAAGGTTGGGTAATTCTTCCACCTACATCACTGAAGAGACCCTAACATCTGGGTGTCTCCCACTTAAGAAACCTCACCATGACCCCTCTTTATCAAACATAAAATGCTTTATGCAAAAAAACATAACCGCTATATCAATGCCTACATGGACGTACATATGCAATATCCACAAAATCATACATAGTGTGTATGTGCTCAATATATGCATTAAATGAAGTGTTTCGATGGCAATGCACCACAGTGTGCTCTCCTTTTCGAGAGCTCCACGACGATATGCTCGGAGTAGAAAACCGAGCACGTGAGGTCGCACACAGTACTCCGCACAGAGGCTGTAGAATACGCAGAAAACACAGTACATCGGGAGCACGAAGACAGACTTCTTAGGTCTTTCAAATGCGGTCGAACTTACAGTCCGTGACTGACCAAGCCACTATATGTTTTATTAAAGAACATATACAAAGAAGTGTCCGGTGGCCATTTGGCCTTTCACATGGACACTAACGGTAACAATCTCCCACTAAAGGCCAATATGGCCAGGGTAACTATGGGAGAAAAATAAAGAATGATAAAGAATACCTGAGTGTAGGTATACAAACTATACCTCCCACCTGATGGGCATGTTACACAGTATACAAGTGACTGTGTAAGATCAAGAATCAAGTAACCCCCATCAAGTGACAACAGTGTCGAAAGCTATCCTGTGGTAGAGCTTTAGTCAAAGCATCTGCAACATTATCTCGAGTGTGAACCTTCTCAAGAATAATGCTCTCAGTGGCTAAGCAATCTCTAATGAAGTGATACCTCACCTCAATGTGCTTGGTCTTTGCATGATAGACCGGATTCTTAGCCAAAGCAATGGCACTCTGACTATCACTGAGCAAGTGAGGTACATGCTGAGGTAAACCCATATCACAAGCAAGACGAGAAAGCCACAATGCTTCCTTACATGCCTCACTTGCTGCAACATACTCTACTTCTGTGGTGGAAACAGCTGTACGTTCTTGAAGACGAGATCTCCAAGAGATAGCACCTCCAGCAAAATGAAAAATGTACCCTGATGTAGACTTACGATTGTCTACACAACCAGCATAGTCAGAATCTGTGTAACCAATAATGGATGCTTTCCCTCTACCTAAGCATAGACACTTGTCCTTAGTGCCACTCAGATATCTCAAAATCATTTTGACCGCTTCCCAATGTTTCTTGCCAGGATTAGACATATATCTTCTCACAACTCCCACTACAAATGCAATGTCTGGTCTCGTAGCTACCATAGCATACATGAGACTACCAAAAGCAGACTGATACAGAATTTTGGTCATGAATTCCTTTTCCTCATCTGATTTGGGACAGTCATCCTTGCTCAATTTCACATATGTGGATAAAGGTGTACTCAATGCCTTCCACCCTGCATATTGAATCGGTGAAGTACTTTGGATATGTACTCACTTTGAGACAAATATATGCATCTTTTACTCCTATCACGAGTAATGCGAATGAATGCGTATGAAGGGCTTTGGTGTGCAGAACAAGAGGAGGAAGGAGGAGATGGAGGGAGAGAGAAGAGAGGAAAGACGTGCGGACATGCGTGGGATCCTCGAAACCCACATAATGATCTAGGCAATGCTCTATATATGATGTATATATATGAATATGGGGGTAAGGTCACATGACCCTTACATCCCCAACAATCTCCCACTTAAGGGTCAATGTGACCATAAGTGGAAAAATATACAAAGAATGATGTAGGACTATACAATAATGTACAGGAAGAGTCTGGATCTCAACCCATACCAGATCAGCCTACACCAACCGCCTCGAACAAGGTATATCCATGCACCTCAAACTGCTCTAGACTCATATCAATAAGAGTCGAACTCACATCTGACTGATGCAGAAACTAATGAAGTTCCTGCAAAGCTCCCACTCGCTCTATGCATGTGCCAATCATCGAACGACGGACAACTCCAAGTGCAAATGCTCCAATAGCAATTGCAATGTCTGGTCTCGAGCATAACAACTCATACATCAGACTCCCGAATGCTGACGAAACATGTGTTATCTTGGCTAACCTAAGTATGTTAGCCATGCCTATATCCAAGGCATCCAAAACACCATAATGAAGATCAACATGTCCTGACATATCTGTGTCAACATCTGGCATGAGCGAATCCAAGAATGACTGCATGATCGCTGACTCATCAACATCTAAATCAACCATGCTCACAACCAAGGATGTATCTAGCTGTGCATCTTGAGAGCTAATATGCTCTACCATACACTGTGTACCATGAGAGCAATCCTGCTCTACCACACTAAGTGTATGATCATGCTCCACATGAGCTAACTGCACAACATCAACACAAAGATCAAACTGATGATCTAACTCTAACTGAGTATCATCACAATGCTCTACATGAGCATTCATATCATGCTCTAAAGCATCCAAATGATCATCCGAAGTATGCTCCAAATGAGCATCCATATGATCAGTAAAACCATGCTCTATATAAGCATCATGAGCATCCAAAACATGCTCTACATGTGCATCCATCTGAGCATCTGAATCATGCCATACATGTGCATCAAGAATGTCCATAGACCTATCTGTAGGTAGACAAAATGAGACATGACGAGTCTCACATCGCACATAAGGCTGAACTCCCACTGAGACGAGATTGCCTCTCACATGAAGTACCTACAGTGGATACCTGTGCCCAATCCTGGCACCTCTGATAAGCATAAGCTGTCCCAACTGCAACTGAAAATGATGCTCACCAAGGAATGCATAACATCTGCTCTCCTGTAACTAGCTAACTGAAATCAAGCTCATAGGGAATGAAGGCACATAGCGTACATGGCTGAGCATAAGTGATGCTCCACTAGGTAGCATAAGGCATATATCTCTTGCACCCTCAATATCATATGTCGTACCATCAGGCATGTGCACACATCCACGACTCTCACCTGAGAATCGACAAAACCACTCACGATGTGGAGTAACATGAAAAGTGGCTAATGCATCAAGCAACCAAGCCATATGTGTACCATCCAATGAATAAGAGGAATCTTGAGATGAACCATAGGAGAAAGTGATATCACCATCACTAGCATAATCAACTGCCATAGACTCTCCTGAAACCACTACATGACCTACATCACGTGCATGTCTCTGATATCGTCGTCGCATCCGACTGAAGCAACATCGTCGAATATGGCCCTCATGACCACAATGCCAACATCGAAGTCGTCGATGTGATCTATGTCGCACATGAGTCAATGGACTCGCATACATATCATGTAGTCGCTGCCATAATGCACTACTCGTCTCCTCATACATAACAGACTCATATATAGAATCCACAAGTTGTAATCGGATAGTGGAGCTGGCCAATGCATCCATATCCATCCATACGTGGTCGGGCATGTCATGAGGCCTCTGTGCATCTCTATGCACATACATGTGTAACCGTGCACGAACCAATGTATGCCACATTTGAGCTTTCCATCTCGGAAAGTCAGTGCCATCAAATCGAGAAGAGACCATGCTGGCAATCCAAGACTAGCAATGTAACAAGAGACTAGAACAATACTCTATCCTTAATAGGATCATACCTGCATATCCATATGCATAACTCACATCAGAAATATCTCACTGGAGAAGAAACCATGTGAACCACCTGTCACATAACCATGCATCTAGCATGCGCATAAAACCATGAGCATAAGCCTGCTCACCAAGTCTCCAAAGTGACCAAGTAGATGTGAAATAATCCTGGGAAAATTTCGACAGAGTATCCCTTGTAAACTGAGCAATCAAACAAGATAACCAATAGCAAAAGAACAATGAGTAACCTGTCACCACCTGTCACTGATCAAATCAAGAAGATAATGGCAACTACATGTGCCAAAAAATTAATGGCAATACACGCCAATACAATGGTGATGCACCTCCCACTCAAGAATGAATCCTGCAAGATGGTCAAACCTATCACAAATAACCTGTGACCAAGTCCAAATGAATGGAGATAAACAATGATCCAAAGCTATCACATAAGCTTCAAGATCCACTAGAGCTCCTTTCTAACATAAAAGCCGATGAAATTTCGGCAGCATCTCCTCTGTAAAATGGACTCTAGAACCAAAATAACCATGTGGGAATCAACATCCACATATGCCAAGAATCACACTGGCAAATAGATATCAATCAATGACCAAATGCTAATAATGGTGACAAACGAATGTGTAACTGAGGCTCCAATCTGGATCCTGTACCTGCAAAGAAAACAAAGATACAAGTACCAAACAAGATCCAAAATCAACTCTCACAAAAGTATGTGCAACCAGCAAGTAAATCCATAACCAAGTGGCATAAGCAAGATATAGACCACAATGCCACTATACATCCATAATCGAACTCATGATGACATAAACCTCAAAAAAAGTATACCACAATGTCATCTTACATACCAAACACGTGACAAGATCATGCTCTACTCTCATATGGAGGAGCTACCACAGTGATCATACATGTACAATGCCTTGAAGCTCTAAGAACAAGAGCTTGCACACCAAAAATTCTCTCTCGAAGAAGTTCCAAACCAAAATGAAACTCCAAACGCAACTAGGGTTGTTATGACAAAAATGTGCTGCTCTGTGTTTTGCTATTTTAGAGGTGATAACCTCTGAATCTAAACTTTTGCTCTTCAGCAAACTTCAAGTTCTGATTCTTCGCTATGTAACGAGATAAAGAACACCTCAATCGGAGGTGCGTAGCTCAAGATATGCATAAAACAAGCACCTGGTGTCAATTTCACTATCACCTACAACACTACTTCTCTTTATTTTGCAGTTTCGGCGACCTTGCATTGAGAATCTGAATCTCACTTCATCTACAAAGTTGTAGCTATCTTTCCAAGCTACGCACAGCAAGTTGAATTATTGCATTCCAAGCTGTAGAACTCAAGTTATGATCGAAAAACTGACATGTTGTTCTACTGAATGTAGATTTGCTTTTTTTAGCAGTCTGCGTTTTTCGAATTTTCGGCAGTCTAAAACTCCGAACCAGATTTTACGCCCTTCTGTGAAATTGTAGGCCTCTGTGTTAGCTACGCACAGAACTTTAAAACGCATCAATCCGAGCTTCCTACCTCAAATTATGGCTAAAATACTGAACTGTTGTCAAGAGATGCCGACCTGCACTTTTACCTCTCCTCACCTAAGCTTCCATTGAAGCTTGTTGCACACAAGCCTTCAGCATGCTCTAATACCAATGAAGGGCTTTGGTGTGCAGAACAAGAGGAGGAAGGAGGAGATGGAGGGAGAGAGAAGAGAGGAAAGACGCGCGGACATGCGTGGGAGCCTCGAAACCCACATAATGATCCCTCTCGAGGCAATGCTCTATATATGATGTATATATATGAATATGGGGGTAAGGTCACATGACCCTTACATCCCCAACATTAAATGGCATTGAAAGGCTGAATTCATAGCCCTAACACTAGCCAACAACACCTGTAAGTGTCTCTCAACTCTGTTCTTTAGGCTCAAAAACCTACATAGACTTGCAATGGCTACTCCCACCACAACCTAAAACCTTTCAAGAAACCTGTAGATTTACTAGTGTGACTAAAAACAGAGCCCCAAAAAGTGAACATTCACTGTCGAAAAAGTATAAAGAGCACTCTTCTTGATGTTCTTGAACCTGTGTAAAGAGAATTATGCATGAAAGTACTCCAAAGTGGCTCCAAGAATCACCCCAAAAATGCTTCAAAACAAGCTTTGAAAGCAAAGAATGAAGCTTTAAGGACCCATAACATGCTCAAGGTAATGTTAACCTTAGTCTTTCCCCTTCTTCAAACACCATAAGAGTGTAGCTTAGTGGCAAGAAGATTGTCGGTTAAGCGAGATTCGGGGGGGATAGTAATAGGATGGGTGACTTCCCAGGAAGTACCAGGAACCTCTGTCTTCCTTGATCATTGAGGTCCTCCCTCATGCACGGCCAACACTGCCAATGGTGACTTCGGTGACTTGGATGACAAGGTATGCCAAGCTCTATGCCTTGGTCACTGCATTTGTCAAAAGCCTTGGGTGGGCAGGTAGGTGCTTGCTTCGCTCACACAAAAGGAACAAATCGTTTGCATCAACATGATCTGATACCAATGAAGTATTTCTTTGGTGATGCACGATGGTAGAATCTCCTTCTCAAGAGCTCCACAACGATAACCTTGTTGTAGAAACCCAAAATCAGGCACCACACATACTCTGCAGAGGGGTTGGTGAATACACAAAAAACACATTGTACACAAACCACGAACACAGATTTCTTAGGTCATACAAATGCGGTTGGACTTAGAATTTGTGGTTGACTAGGCTACTATATGTTTTATTAAAGAACATATACAAAAGTGTCCAGCAGCCATTTTACCTTTCACATGGACACTAATGGTAACATGAAGGTATATATTATCCATATACATATGATATAGAAATAAAGCTATTCTCTAACGCAGATTGGGTAGGTTCTAAAGATGACAAGAGAAGTACATGTTATCTTACTTTTTTAGGTACAAAGCTCATTTCATGGCCATCCAAGAAGCAACCCACTATTTCTCTTTCATCAACAAAAGCTGAATATATAGGATTAGCTAATGCAACTCAAGAAGCCATGTGGATCAAGACCATGTACTCAAATTTAGATACCAACTCTTCTACTCATCACATTTTTGGAGATAACATAACCTCACTTCATCTTGCAGCAAATCCAATTTATCGTGTTAGGAATAAACACATAGAGTTCCATTATCACTATGTTAGGGACAAAATCACAAGCAAAGACATTGAACTCTCATGTGTATCTGCTCAACAACAATGTGTAGATATGATGACCAAAGCATTCAATGGAGTTAAGTTAAACAGGTTCATGAAGCAAGACTAAGTTCTTAATAAATGCAGTTAACCTTCTTTGGATTAATGAGATGTAAATGTACACACATTGAAACATATGCTTATGGATTTCCAAGGGTTAAAACTGGATTTATCTTTATCATATGAAAAAGTGAAGAATGGAGAGAATTTCAAAAACTTATTGAGATCTAAAAGCCATGATTCTTTAATATTCAAATTTGAAATCACTCTCTAAAATACTAGATCACTTTTAGGTGGAATCTCTAACAATTATCAAGTCAAAAAGTGTATATATACACTATGCCTTTGAGTCATGGGTATGAGAGTTGATTAGAGGTCATCCTCACACTCATTTTGAGTGAGCTTAGTCTTACATCAAAGTTTCAAAATTCTTCCACACTCTTTGTATCATGTCCATTAACAATACATTTTTCTACTTACATTCTCATTAGTATTTTGAATGTATGTTCATTGTTACAATACATTGAGCACCTCTATCAAGTTCTCTAAGCAATTTCTTTGTATTTGAGTACTCATTGTCCAATCCATCAATTGCAGTACTAAGCTAAGGACCTAATAAGCATTTCCAAAAATTTTCATAACTATTGGGTGCATAGATCTTGACTTATGAGTAAATCTATGTGACATGGTATGTGTATCATCCTCTTCCTAAAAAGTCAGGATTAGCCCTCTGAATTCTTGTGCATATTACTCTATGTGTAGTCATCTTAAATTCATGAAAGAACTTAGTATAGCTTTCTTAACACTTCATTTGAAAGTGTGTAAAAGGTCTACAGTTAATTTTTACCAAGCTATGATCTCTGAGTAAAACATTGAGTGCCTTCTTCGATGAATAGAAGGTTTCTCAAGGTGGTTTGTACTCACAAGTCTTTTTTTTTGACATAGAGTTTTGGAAATGACGTTCAAAACTATCATGAAGTTATGAATGCTAGTCTAGAGTAGGATTTCACCAAGACCTTCTCATCTCTGTACATTGTCCATCGCCTCTTCACAAAGTGGTGTTGAAAAACAAATGTCATATGACTACAAGTGGAAAAAATTGTCTCTTGAAAATGTTTTTAAAACACAGGCATTTGGGGTCATGGATATGTGTTTATCATTTTTTACTCTCTCCTTGAATAATTTTTGCAACAAAGGGTAGCAATCACTAGGATCTTAAAGAAAGGCCTAGTTCTAGCGAGATGTAACCATTTCCTTTGAAAATAAAGAACTTAGGCCCTACATGAGATTATTGGCATCTATATAATGTTTGAAGGAGTAATGCTTACAACCCTCTCTGAGATTAGCTTTTTCAGTTATTATTTATCCAAGTGTCCTACATCTCTTTGTGTTGTTGTATACCTAGCCACCATCTTCATTATCTGTGAAAGCTCAAGAGTGAGAACTTTCTTGAAAACGAGGTTGCACACCCTCTTCAAGGTGTTGAGAAAAACGATAATTTCTCACTTCACTGTAGGTGGTCTATAAAATGAAAAAGAGGAAATCGATGTCTGCGTAACAAAGTAGCAAAGGAAAAGAAAGAAAAAAATTGAGTTACATTTGCACAACTAGAAGAACATGTAGAGGGTTCAAATCCACAGCTTCAAAGTCAAAAGAATTATGCTCATCCAATACACAAAAGAATTATGTCCATTTAACACACCAAGGGGTGATGATGACAACAAATCCTTATGAGATATGTTTTATGTTAGTCTCATTGAGCAAAAGCAATCATGCTTATCATTTTTCAAACTGGATATTAGAACAAGCATCAATCAACTAGCTATGCAACATGCTAGATGGGCTGAAAAACTTGAAAGAATTAAAAAATCCACCAAATAGTGCTTATAAGCATTGCAAAAAAGTTGAGATACATCACCAAGTATGCTAAAATGACTATCAAAATAGAGAAGAGGCACCACAAACCACTAAGATCCACCAAAGGCACCCAAGGGCAAGGTGGCAAAGACACATAGAAAGAGAGTGGGCACGTGTGAAAATGGGCCAGAATGTCATTCAAAATTTCTCTATGAGCATGAAGATTATGACCAAACACCAAAACCTAGAGCTTCGATACCATGTAGAGAGTGTGCATGCAGCAACATGTACTCACAAATGAAAAGAATGTGAGACTCGAAAGAACGAGTAAACTATGAAATGGGAAATCTCACATATGGATTAGAATGAACTTGCCAAGATCATAGAATGAGCTCTCAAGCTTTTAACCACGTATAAAATAAAAAGAGGACCACGTTACAATTTAAAGATGAACCGCAAAATACATCCAATGTGGGATAAATCTCATGAAAGGAGGATGAGTACAAGAATGAAGTTAAATGGAAAGTCTCCCAAATACAACAATAATAATACGAAAATGGATCTGCATTCATAGAAATGGACTAGAAACGAAATGATAGCATGGAAAATAGAATGTAGAGAGACATTTCTTCAACATATTCAACTTCAAACAATCAGGTTGGTACAATTGAGATGAACTTGCATTGGATATGCAACACACCAAATGATTGATACCGTAGGATAAAAAATAGGTAACTCATTTAGACACTTTTTCAAACATCATACACTCGAAATTTCACAAGATAAAGATAAGAGCACTAATGAAAACAAGTTATGAACTTGGAAAAGTTGGAATTTTCCATGCAACTTACATGAAGTCTTTCACAAAGTGTTTTTTGGCCTATATAGGAGCTTTTTTTAGAATTGGAAACGTTTTTTTAGGAACACCCTTCTTGGCCCTTGTTCCTAGCTTTTCCTTTTTCATTGGCACTTATTCCTCATCTCTTTTGTTCATCTTTTCTTGCAACAAGGTTAGGAACATGATTTTAACATAATTATGGGTTATTGAATTCCTTTTAGATTGCAAGGCGTTTACATAGGAGTTTCCTAGCAATCACAATTGTTGGACATATTTTAATAGAGACATCCACATAGCCCCAAGCTTGGGCACAAGTTTTTGGAGGATGTTTCCTACTCCTCGGATCTCAAATTTATATATTAGTAAACTTTAGTTGAAATCTTGATTAATTACCTTCGTTTTATATTCATCAACCCTTGTTAATCTTTCTTAATTAAAACCTTATCTACTGCCCTTGACAATTGCATATGTACTAATAAAGAGTTTTTTCAATGATTCGTCACTAGTCCCTCGAAAATCAAACATTAGGCAACTCAAAAGGATGGATAACAGAGAAATGTTGATGAGCACAAATCATATCTCAAGCCCAAAAATTGGTCCTTTGTACACATTAACGACTTTGGTCCTCTTTTTATGTCCTCTAAAGGTCAATAGAGGTATTCAACTACATGCATCATAAATTATCCATTGCAAATGCCCAAAAGAATGATTAACTAGTTGTCTGCATAAAAAAAGCAGAGATAAAAAAGCATTAACAAGAATATTAGACTTTCAGACTTACAAAGCATTCCTTCTATAAAGTTTTTTTGTAAAGGAAGGTTAGAACTTGCGATCTACTCTTTCTTGTAGCTTGAATTCAGCTCTTTAGTTTCCTTCCATATAGGGAGAGCAGGCTTTGGCCTAACTTCCTCTTTAAAAACAGAAAATCAAAGGCATAACTTCCACAGAATCATGGTGAGCCGTGCTATCCATTCCATCATATTTGATGCACTCTTGCTTAGATGTCGATCAAAAAGATCTTAGAATTTATACATGCTCATTAGCAATTTTCCAAAGATTCAATCAAAGTGATACATGGCATCCAATTACCATATCTAAAGCACTATCCGTGCTAACATTTTAGCATTCTAATTGTGCTCATAACCTAAGAAAAAAAATTTGATACTTTACCAAAAACACGAGTATAAGAGTACCCATAGCATAGCATTGAATGATCATTAAGCATAAGAGTTTGCATAGGATAGCTCATATGCTCCATAAAGAGCATTCGGCATTGATGATAACATCCTGACAATGCAGCTAACAAAGAATCAGCTCTTGGCAAAACGGGTAACTATCACATTTTTCTTCCCTTTTACCCATGACCCCCAACCGAGAAAAAGGAGGCATGGCATCTTATGACAAAATCTCTACCACGCTTTGCCTGTTCCAATCGTTGCCAATCAATTAATACCAAATTATAGAACCTATAAGAATGATCCCCCTAAGGAAGGATAACACAATGACCAAGACACCCAATTACAAGTATAGTTGCTTGGTTATTCCTATCTCTGCACCTTGAAAATTCTGGGATGTCTTGATGAAATAATCCTCTATCCTACAACATCCATTTCTATACTTTGTGTGCAAACAGTCAATAATCACGGAGCCCCCTACAAACTTGTGTATAATGGAATGAATACTAGGCCCACT
>CM035420.1:50190114-50197614 GCA_020310875.1 Ceratopteris richardii | reverse complement strand
CAAGAAAAGAAGTGCTTGATGATCCACAAAAAAAGTTGACTCTTGTTTGCCAACAAGTAATGCATGAACTTCTCAATACGCATACAATGTCTAGTCGGGACATTCATGTTATCCTCTAATGCTTGCACTAAAATACATCCAATTGCATAGTTTGAAGCATCAACATGTGCGCGAAAAGGTTTGTCCAATTAGGAGCTTTCAAGATAGGTGTTGTGCTTAACTTTTGCTTCAACTTCCTAAATTCCTTCTCACAATCATCTATCCATTCAAAATGGTTTAGCAATCCATAGACGAATCTACCTATGATATGGATACATATATATGAATCTACAATAATAGCCACAATGGCCATGAAAGCTTCTACTTCCTCTTCCTTGACTTATGTTAGAAAGGCAACCTTCCACAAGAGGTGCACATATTTCAAAAATTTTCAGAAAATTTCAAAGTCAAAGATGGTCAAAGGCTGGTCAAAATATGGTCAAAAATCATAAAAAAGTACATTTTTTTTACGACAGATATAAAAAGTACTCTTCAAGAGCTATTCAATGATGTATCATACGTCACATTTGGACAACATTTGGAGGGTCAAAAGTCAAACCCTAGTTTGGTCCTAAAATCACTTAATAAAAGTTAGATTTAATTTGACACTTGTCAAGATCTTATTAAATCCATCCAATGGCTAATATTTAACATGACAGATTATAAAAAATCATCTAAAATTGTAGCTCCCAAAATTCACACTGCAGTTCACGAAAAAGCAGCCTGCATGCTTTTTTGGCTGAGTTTTTGTGGATGCTTCAATAGACCATCAATTTCCTTTGCAATATAAAGTTATTTTTGGAGCAATTTACATCCTATACCATATTTTCTTGTCCTATTGTCTATATTTTGTCCCTCTCCTTCTCTCTTTAATTAGCTTCATAAACAAACAATTGGTATTAGAGGAGGTTTGCGAGAGTTTGTAAGAGAAATAGCTTGAGCTTAGACTTGTTTTATGTTAATATTTACTAGAGATATGGCATCCACCTCCATGGTACCAGTAGATCTCTTTGATGGAACCAACTTACATACATGGCAAGCATGGCTTCAGTATTATCTCATGATCACTGATCTTTGGGATGAAGTTGAAGCAAAAATAAGGAGATTAGGACTAGGAGGTATTGGTTTATACAGAGCAATTGCACAAGGACATTATTTGAATCAAGCTCAAAGTGCTTCCTCATCTTCATCAAGTTTTCCATTGCAATATAGAGTTCCTTTTGGAGCAATTGGGTCTTGTGCCATATTCTCATCCTATTGTCTCTGTTTTGTCTCTCTCCCTCTCTCTTTAATTTGTCTCTATATTGATTGTGATCTTCAAAAATCAATAATTGGTATCAGAGCAAGTTTGTGAGAGTTTTTAAGAGAAATAACTTGAGCTTAGACTTGTTTAAGTTAGTATATACTAGAGATATGGCATCCATGACCCACCTCCATGGTAAGAGTAGATCCCTTTGATGCAACCATACACGTATTGAGTGTTATCTCATGATCATTGATCTTTTGGGATGAATTTGAAGCAAAGATATGAAGATTAGAACTACTAGGTATTGGTTTATAGACAATAGCTGCACAAGAAAATTATTTGAATCGAGCTAAACAAGCTCAAAGTGCTTCCTCATCTTCATCAAGTGGTGAAGCAAGAAGTACTCAAGCAGAAGGGGTAAGAGTTGCTATGACTCGACGAGGGGTTACCACTTCAATTGGAGCTCAAGGACCAAATGCAATAGCTTTATAAAGAAATAGAGAAAGCAATATCCACTATAGGTATGAGTTTAAGTCATGAATACATTCATCACCTTGCATGGGTGCAAGGGAAGCAAGAATGAAGTTGGCGGGAATATTTGGAACATGGACTGAGTGAGTCTCTTATTGCTAATTTCCTTCTTTCAATTAGAAATGAGTGACTCAACATAAGTGATAGAGAATTTCAACAAATTTAAGAGCTATATAGCTCTATTAGCTCAAATGAAAATCCTATGTCCCAGAAAATTGTAGTGCTCTTCTCAAGAGTTTACCTCCTTCATATAATATGATGTCACTATTCTACAAAACGTGATAAGTCCAAATCTTAACAGAGTGATAAGTCCAAGGAGGCTCCTTTCGGCTAAGTAACTCCCACCATCCATATACATAGCTGATGTTGTGCCTTGGGTACACAGTTTGTGAGAGCATCTGCAGATTGACCTTGATCAAACTTCAAAGTGATCAGATCATCCTCTAACACCTCTGTGATGAAGTGGTATCTCACATCAATATGCTTTGTGCAAGAATGGAACATGGCATTCTTCGCCAAACATATGGCACTCTGGCTAGCGCATCAACGAACAAGTGCTTTTTCAGGCATCCCAAACTCACTGCACAAGCTGACTAACCAAATGGCTTCTTTGGAAGCCTCTGCGGCTGAAACATATTCAGCCTTCAGCCTCTGTAGTAGATAGTGCAACTATACTCTGAAGTCTAGAGCACCATGAAATAGCTCCACCTGCAAGGGTGTATACATAGCCACTTGTGGACTTGCGAGTGTTCACATCACCTGCCAGGAATCACAGAATCCTTTTAGCTCCAATGGACCCTTTCCATAACATTTGACTCCCTCCCAATGAGCTTTGCCAGGATTAGCCATGAACCTGCTAACAACTCCCACTACATGAGCAATGTTTGGCCGAGTGGCAACCATAGCATATATAAGTGAACCTCAAGCTGATGCATCTGGAACACTCTTCATGTAGTTGGCTGCATCATCTTTGGGAAAGTCATCCTTGGAAATCTTAACATATGGCTGCATTGGCACTCCAAGAGGCTTAGCATGAAATAGCTCCACCTGCAAGGGTGTATAAATAGCCAATTATGGACTTGCAAGTGTTCACTTCACCTGCCATGTTTGAATCACAGAATCTTTTTAACTTCAATGGACCCCTTTCATAACATAGGCATTTACCTTTGGTCCCTTTCAAATATCTCAGGATAGATTTGACTCCCTCTCAATGAGCTTTGCTAGGATTAGCCATGAACCTGCTAACTCCTCCCACTACATGGGCAATGTCTGGCCGAGTGGCAACCATAGCATACATAAGTGAACCACAACCATAGCATACATAAGTGAACCACAAGCTGATGCATATGGAACACTCTTCATGTAGTTGGCTGCATCATCATCTTTGGGAGAGCCATCCTTGGAAAGCTTAACATGTGACTGCATTGGCACTCCAAGAGGCTTAGCATCAACCACATTAAATCTGTCAAGCACTTTTTCAATGTACTTTTCTTGGGATAAATGCAAAGTATGCTGCTGCCTATCCCTTTTTATTTGCATACCCAGAATATGCTAGGCCTCCCCAAGATCATTCATTGAGAATGCAAAGTTCAGATGCTGTTTTAGAGCATTTCGAGTGCTCTTTTTCTTCCAAGCCAGCAGCCTATCATCTACATTCAGCACAAGAATGATTGGGCTGCCATCTTCATCCTTTTTAGTGTACAAACAGTGGTCTGCATGGCTTCTTTTGAACCCATGTTTGAGCATATAAATGCATCAAACTCTTATACCATTGTCTTGGGGCTTGTTTGAGCCCATAAAAGCTCCTTTTCAGCTTGCATACCAGATGCTCTTTTCCAGGAATGGCATATCCTTCAGGCTGTTTCATGTACAGCTCTTCGTCTAAATCACCATGCAAAAAGGCTGTTTTAACATCCATTTGGAATTAACTCCAAATCTAGGGCAGCTGTGAGGGCAAATAACACACATAATGTGGTCATTTTAACCACCAGATAGAACAGCTCTTGGAAATCAATGCCCTCTTTTTGGGCATATGCCTTAGCAACCAGCATTGCCTTATACTTGGGTTTGCCATCAACAGTTTTGATTTTGTATACCCACTTGTTGGGAATGGCCTTCTTACCTTTGGGCAACTCAACCAAATCCCAAGTATCATTTGCATGCAAGGCCTTTATCTCTTCCTGCATGGCTAACTCCCACTTCTTCTTGTGCTCACATAGCTTTGCCGCTTTATAAGTGAGAGGGCCATCCTCATCGGATAACATAATTTAATGTCCAGAGGGGTCATATCTATTCATAGGCCTCCTAGGACGTCTAGATCTTCTTACCCAATGATCCACATTCTCTGGCAACGGACCTACTCCAAGATATATCAACTTCCTCGTTGCTAATGGGCTGCTGTACATCGTTTCCAGCCCTGTTTTCAGCATGAATAGGTGGTTGCATATACCCATCAGGAGCCTCATTTTGCTGTCCCACATAATCTTGCTTAATAATCACCGGCTCATTTTCATTTCCAGCCATATGTGGTGCATCCCGAGGGTTCAAATGAGCTTTAACATGTGGCTGTGCATGCTGAAATTCGATCTTTTTATGGTCACTTTTAGAGGCACAATCATTTTTTAGCAACCTTGCCTCATTAAATACAACATCCTGGTTGCATATTACCTTCTTGAGTTAAAGGTAACCAAATCCCGTAGCCCATTTCACCTTCATCTCCACGGACCACAACCCATGAAGATCCCTTTCATGGACTTTGGATCCAACTTGCTTCTCAACACAAGCCTTATATGCACAAAAGCATCACAACCAAAGATGTGCCGGTGGTCATATGAAGTTAGTTTGCCAGACCAAACCTCTTCCAGAATGCCACCTTTGAAGGACATATGGGGGGATCGATTGCAAACATGAACTGCAGTTTTCAAAGCCTCCCCCCAAAATCCATGAGGGAGATTAGTTGTGGACAGCATGCATCTCACCCCCCTCACATAAAGTCCTGTTATACCTTTCAGCCACACCGTTGGAAAAGGGGCTGTATCGGACTGTTAGCTCCCTCTCAATATCAAGATTTTCACGAAATCTATTGAATTCAACACTCGTAAACTCACCCCCATTATCTGTATGTAAGCATTTCAGCTTTCTACCTGTTTGCTGGTCACAAATGCATGAAATTTCTTACATGCAACATAGGTTTCATCTTTAGATTTTAACAAATATACCCAAAGCTTCCTAGAGTAGTAATCAACAAAGGAAACAAAGTAAAAAGCACCCCCGATAGATTTGGTGGGCATGCTACAAACATCATGACCAAGATCAGCCACCAGAGTAGTAGGAATTCTTTACTTGCTTACCATATTGGCATTCATTACAAAAAATCAAGTTTTGAGCTTTTAGCATCAAACTTGGCTAAATTACATAGTTTATTGGCTCATGTAACCAATCCTTTTATGCCATAATTCCATATGTGAATGGATTTCAGCCAAAGCAATAAACTTGCCTAACAAGGCTTTACCATGCAAGCAATAACGAATCCCTTTCTTTGTGCCTTTAACAATCAACCTATAAGTTTCCATGACCCCTTCTCAAAGAGAGAACTATATCCATGCATATCCATTTGCCCAAAAGACAATAGGCTTTTCTTGATGCTTCGTACATACCTAACATCATGCAAAACCAGCTCATTAGAGCCATCTACAATGAGATGCACTATGCCAACACCTTCAATAGAACAAGCATGGTTATTTCCAAGATATACATGTCTTGTTTTCTACACAAAAGGTAGTAAAACACTCCTTAATAGGAGTAACATAGAACTATGCACTTGAGTCTACAATCCATGTTTGTGACAAAGCATCATTCACAATAAACAAAGCATCAAGCAAATCCCTCTATGTGATCTCCATATCTTGTGCATGAATATTAACTTCATTAACTTTGGCATGATTTGCTTCCATAGTAGCACAAAGAATATCTTTTGCATTTGATAGCTTCTCAATGACAACACTAGAGGCCACATTGGCCTTCTCTTTGTCCTTGTCCTTGTCCTTTGCATTGTCATGTGCTTCATTCTTGGTGTCCTTTTTCTTCCTGTCAACTATGTTCTTCTTTCTATTTAGTTCAGCTTTGTAGTATCTGCAATCAAGCTTCTTGTGACCTTTCCTATCACATTGGTAACAAGTCACTTCAGCCTTGCCTTTGCTTTTGCTCCTCTTCCTATGTACATTTCCACTTTTCTTTTCTAATCTTCCTCTAGCAACATTGGCTGAACCACTGCCCTCTCCACTAGCTTTCATCCTGATTTCCTCATTCCGAAAAGAACCCCTTACACCATCAAAGGTAAGATTGGGGTTATTCGAATGTGAAGCAACCAATGTTTTCCATGAATCAAGTGAGGTCATCAACAAGAAAATGGCTTTAAGCTTATCATCAAATGCATGTAATTCGGAGTCTACAATTGCGAGAGTACTTGTAAAAGAAGATAAGTGCTTAGTTGCACTTTTTGACTCATCAAGCTTCATATACACTAGCTTGCGCATGAGATGCACTTGATTTGCAGGCGTGGTATTTCATAGGTGGCCTTTAGCTTCTCCCATACCTCAAAAGCACTTGTAAGGCCCTTCAAATCCACTAAGATTTCATCTAATACAAGCATCTTCATATAAGTGATGGCCTTCTTGTTCAGGTTCATCCATGCTATATATATCATATCTTCAAGCTTGACTTCCTCAAGAGCCCCTTCACAATCTTTAAGGAGGGGGATTCCCAACATTCTCTCTTTCCACAAATCAAAACAGCTACCCTCAAATCTCTTGATCTCAAACAAGTTTTTGACATCAAAAGAGGTAGATGCCACGTTTGCACATTGAGAGCTTAGAAATTTCACCAAAAAAGGTAAAATTCACCCGCTACCTTGTGCGCAATCATATGACAAGACTATAGCTAAGAAATTAAGCCCAAAAACTATTCAAAACTTGAACAAACTGAGAAATCCAACAAGCTATAATTGCATCAAAAACAACAAATTTGTTGTTTTTCAACCACAAAATGCATACGTAGATGCAAAACAAAGTCAATGGGTGCTTGTTTTCACAAAAGCCCCACCTGTAAAATCAGAGAAATGACATGCTATAATAAGTTTCCTGTAATTATGTACTTCCTCAATCCTTATACATGTACTCCCATTTGAGATGAGAGAGAATTTCTGCAACAAAAGACCTATGAATGAAAAACCATCTGTGTGGATGCTGAAAATGGCATGTGGGAATACAAGAAGAGCTAGAGAAGAGGTTCTCTGTGACGAAACTCTCTGAAAAACTCAAAATTTGCTTCAGCTTTGCTATGGGCTGAAATAATCCTCCAAAAGTAGTACTTTTATCACGAAAAATGAAGTTTTTTCACAATGAAATCCTCCCAAATGAATCTAAACCACCTAAAAGAATAATTCCTGAATTAATTTGTGATCATTAGCACCATGCATGCAATGCAGCTTCATTGAAAATGAAATCATTAAAAGTGTTTTCCATGTAAACGATTGTTCTTTGAGGTTGTCAATCTTTGAGGTTGTCAATCTTTGAGTTTGACAACCTGCTTTTCATTGGAAAAAATTATGTACACTTGCATTTTGACTAGCTAAGAAGCTCATGTAAGCTTTTACAGCAAGACATACAGCTTTCCTAGGCTGAACT
>CM035420.1:50145114-50185114 GCA_020310875.1 Ceratopteris richardii | reverse complement strand
ACACTCCGTTTGGTTGCAAAAGGAAATCCTAATATGTATGCATTTGATGAGGTTGTGTCTCTTCTTTTGCAAGAAGAGCAATCTAGAGTGAATAGGAGCGGTTTGATCGAGGGAACGCAAGCACTTGCTATCTCACAAAAGGGAAAAAGCAAGTATGGTTCAGCTTTGGGTTCATCAAAACCAAAGCCTCAAGCTTCCTCTTCCACTCATTCCTCTAATGATGGTGATTTGCAAAAGAAGAAGAGATGCAAATATTGCCAGAAGGCTGGTCATACTATTGATGAGTGTAGAAAGCTTGCTAAACGCAATGAAAAGAAGAAGGAATCGAGCATGTCTATTGCTGAAAATTCAGCAAATGCAAAGAATGATGAAGCTAACATGGCTCAAGATTTTTGGGCATGTGTTGTTACATGTCATTATGATGCTTCTTTACATTCTAAATGTATGGTTGTGAGTGAGGCTGATTCCGATTGGTTCTTTGATAGTGGTGCTTCAAAGCACATAACATCATGCAAAAGATTTTTTGCCTCTTTGAAAGATGCACCTAAAGGAGGACATGTGGTGTGTGCAAACAATGCCTCTTATCCTATCATTGGAGTAGGAGAAATTGAACTTACGGCTGCAAATGGAGGTGTGATTCTCTTGAAAAATGCATTGTATGTGCCCGCTATCAAGAAGAACTTAATTTCAGTTCCGTTGATTGCCAAAGCTGGACTTCATGTACACTTTGTTGATGATAAGTGTATGGTTCATGATTTCAGCAATGGCGATGTTATCGTGATGTCCGGTACATTATGTAATGGTTTGTATCGCATGGATACATACAAGAGGGCTGCCTCGAATGCCTTAGTTGCTCATACTTCTTCCATGGCTGAAATGGAGCTTTGGCATGCTCGTTTTGGTCACTTGAACTTCAATAGTTTGCTCTACTTGCAAAAGAAGGACATCGTTATTGGCTTGCCTACACTTGAGTCCATTGAAAAGCATGCATGTGAAGGTTGCATTCTTGGAAAAATGCATCGTGCTTCTTTTCCAAAAGATAGTCACACACACACTACAAGAAAATTGCAACTTGTTCATAGTGATGTATGTGGTCCGGTCAAGACTCCATCTTTTGGGAAGCATGTATATTTTGTTACCTTCATTGATGATGCTACTCGCCATACATGGGTGTATCCTATGAAAGCAAAGAATGAGGTATTTTCTTGCTTCAAAGCATTTTTAGCTATGGCTGAAAATTTTTCTTCACAAAAGCTTTTGACTCTACGCACGGATCGTGGTGGTGAATACATGTCACATGAGTTTAATGCTTTTCTTCGTGAAAGAGGTATTTCACACCAATGTATGGTGCCATATACACCTCAACAAAATGGTGTTGCCGAGCGTAAAAATAGAACCTTACTTGAAATGGCACGATGTATGGTTAAAGGAAAGCAACTTCCTCATAAGTTTTGGATGGAAGCAGCCATGTGTGCAAACTATGTGTTGAATCGTTGCCCTACAAAAGCATTGAGAGTCATCACTCCTTATGAGGCTTGGAATGGTCACAAGCCTATGGTTAGTCATATGCATCTGTTTGGTTGTTTGGCATATGCTCTTGTGCCGTCACAACAACGTCACAAACTTGATGACAAGGCAAAGAAATGTATATTTGTTGGTTATAGTGTTGAAAGTAAGGGATATCGGTTGTACCATCCATTGACGAACACAATTATTGTGAGTCAAGATGTGGTATTTGCTGAAAATTCAGTTTTCCCTCTACTTGAATGCAAAAAACTGCCAACAGTTAGCTCACAAGATGTGTTCGATACACTCATGCCTTTGTTCCAAAATGGTGCGCTTGACTATGGCCATGTAGACCAGCCAATTGAGGTTCAAAGGGCTGAAAAATTCCAGCCAAATGGGGCTGAAAATGTAGAGAATTTACCAGCAAACATGGCTGAAAAAATTCAGCCAAAATTTGCCAAAACTGTTGGAAATTTCCAGCCACATATGGCTGAACATTTGCATCAAAATATGGCTGAAACTGAGCATGAAATTCAGCCCACGCATGATGTACATATTGAAGATGTATTACATAATGAACGCATGTCTATCAAGAGTGCACAATCTATGCCAAAGTGGCTAAAACAAACTTTGCAGGACAACAAATTGAGTGCACCTTTACTTGGTAGAACAAGATCAAGCTCTCACCATGCATCAAATAATTTTGTGGATTATTCTCTTATTGCTATAGCATGTAATGAAGAGCCACTTTCTTTTGAAGATGCATGTGACGATCCACAATGGATGAGTGCTATGCAATCAGAAATGGATTCCATACATAGGAATGGTACTTGGGAGTTATGTGAATTGCCAAAAGGAAAGAATGCCATTGGTACAAAGTGGGTTTACAAGATTAAGAGAAAATATGATGGTAGCATTGATCGCTACAAAGCTAGATTGGTTGCCAAAGGATATGCGCAACAATATGGCATTGACTATGAGGAAACTTTTGCACCTACTTCACGCATGACTACCATTCGTACCGTGGTTGCATTGGCTTCCCATCGAGGTTGGAAAGTGCATCAATTGGACATAAAAACAGCCTTCTTGAATGGAGATTTGCAAGAAGAGGTCTATGTGAAGCAACCTCCTGGATTTGCTATGAAAGGGAAAGAGCATATGGTTTGTCGCTTGCATAAAGCCTTGTATGGTCTCAAGCAAGCTCCACGTGCATGGTATGACAAAATACATAAGCACTTGATTGCTCTTGGCTTCACATGTAGTCCGATTGAAAGCACACTCTATGTACGCAAAAATGGGGCTGATCTTATAGTGCTTGTTCTTTATGTCGATGACATACTCTTGACTGGGTCATGTGATGCAAAACTTAACATTCTTATGGCTGATTTGCAGCATACTTTTGATGTCACTTATCTTGGTCTTTTGAGCTACTATGTTGGCATCCAGTTTGTATCCGTTGAGGGGGGAATTGTTATGCATCAAGTAAAGTATGTTGAAAAATTACTTCAGCATTTTGACTTTGAGGATTGTAAGCCAGTTTCCACACTAGTTGAGACAAGATTCAGGTTCTCAGTTGAGGATTCCAGTGATGCATTTGACACTTCTCTTTATCAGCAAGCTGTGGGATGTCTTATATATGCATGCAACACAAGGCCGGATATACAGTATGCAGTTTCCCAGTTGAGTCGATTCATGCATAGCCCTGGCACTAAGCATTGGCAAGCGGTGAAACGTGTGTTTAGATATCTTCGAGGCACTTTGAGCTTAGGTCTCTTTTATGGCAGAGATGTTCAGCCATGCTTGCATGCTTTTACAGATAGTGATTGGGCTGGTTGTTATGATACTCGCGTGTCCACTAGTGGTAATTGCTTTTTCCTTGGAGACTCATGCATATCTTGGGTGAGTAAGAAGCAACCTACAGTGGCGACATCGAGTTGTGAAGCTGAGTACAGGGCAGTTTTCACAGCGACAGTGGAGTGTATATGCTAAGACACCTATTGATGGATCTTTGCATGGAGATTGACGCTGCTACGCATATTCTCACAGATAGTCAGAGTGCTTTGGCTGTTGCACGAAACCCAGTGTTTCATGCACGGAACAAACATATTGAGGTGCATTATCACTATGTGAGAGAGCGCCTTCATGCAGGAGATATTGATTTGGTATATGTGCCTACACAAGATAATGTGGCAGACATATTCACCAAAGCTTTTCCACGGGAAAAGTTTGAAGCTTTTCGCAAAGCTTTAGGCTTATTACCTTGTGGGGGCTGATCTGTCACTCCATGTATGTGTTCACATCATTCGCTCCAGGGGGGTTTGTTACACTTATGAGTTCCTCGAGTAGCTTTGATGTGAACCTTTTCCCTATACATGGGCACTTTTTACTCTAGTGCTGGCTAGAGGTTTTTTCCCCATGTTACCACATACTTGATACTCTCATATGTGGTGGTACTTTGTACTTAGGGATATCATTCAGCTCTTACTTCAGTTCAGTAAATCGATCTATAGAGAGAGCTATTCCAGCCATCGTCTTCTCCATGTGTCTTTCTGTGTTTGTGCTCCTTGTGTGTGCTTCTTGTGTGTCTCTCACACTTCTACACACACCCAACACATATGACAGGTGGAATTAAGAAGCATGGATGATAATGTATTGGTTTCTACTAACATATTAGATAACATGAGTGGCCATATACGAGATGCAAAAATCTAAAAGAGGCTTGGAACGGTTTTATACATTGTATTGCAATTCAAGAAAAGATACATGTACTAGAGAAAAAGAGCATGCTAGGAAGTTAATAAATCTTAAACAAGTATATGTGAGTCACTTTGCATCTATTAGTGTCAATGTAGATGAGGATGATAAGGTTAAAGAGGCATCTCATCTTTTCTAATAGTATATTGTGCACATTGGCATGTGCCACATCTCTTCAGATAGGTATGTGCATCCATATGAAGAGTGGGCCACCAAAGCCATGAGAATAGAATGGTCTTAATCACTCGATCATGCCCAAAGTGTCCACTTGCAACACCGCTATGTGCAGTTTCTAAGATTTTCAAATAGTCTGATTCGTGAATGCACAATCGTAAGTAACCATCTTTGCCTCTTTGATATAGACTGTCTCCTACTAAGGCGTAGTCCTGAGCCTCTTGCACCATGCTTCCTTTTCTTGCTAGACTAGCCTCACTGGGGAGTATTCCCGATTTCGTAAATTCTACCAATGGAGCACTCCATTTTGGAATTACTGACACATGATAAAGGGCAGCGTACTCCACTGGGCTCTCTACTGGCACACTCGACAATTCTTAATCCACTCATGTATTTCTTTGTCCATACTAGGCCAATACACTCCTAAACGTTTCAGATTCTGCAATGTTTGTTGCTTAGAGTAGTGATTTCCTAGCAATCCTTCATGGGCTTGTTGCAACCAACTACCATGTTCATCTTCCTCGACACAACAAGCTAAGACACCCTCTGTATCTTGTTTGCACATACTTCTTGCCAATATTTGATATTTTTGTGATTTTATCTTTTTTTGTTTTCAAATTCTTATTTGCAGGTCCGAAGGTTAGGATAGATACAAACTTATTTGCCCATTAGGAACAACTTCTAAATTGAAAGGATAAGCATCAAGCAATTCATCAGACACTCCTTGTGGTAACTCTCCTGAAATGATGCGAGAAAGGTGATCCACCCTGAGGTGGGTTCTACCTTTCCTAACAACCACTTCAAAGTCGTATTCCATTAGTAAGAGGAGCCATCTTACTAAGTGTTCTGTATTGCAAGGTTTATTGACCAAATATAATAAAGCTTGATGATCAGTGAAAAACTTGAACTTGTTGGCCAATAAATAGTGTCTAAACTTCTTCACAACATATATCATGCCTAAGCCTTCTCTTTCGGTTGTTGTATAGTTTTGTTCAGCTGCGTTTAATTATCTGCTAGCATATGCTATGGGCAAATCTAGATTTCATTCACCTGTGGGTTGTGCGCACATCCTATTGCATAATTGGATGCATCTACATGGACATGGAACGGTTTATTCCAATCAAGAGTTGTGCACAAACGTCTCTTCAGCTCATTGAAGGAATTTTCCCATTCATCGTTCCACTCAAAATTTGTAACAGAGCGTAAAGAGGTTTAGCTATGATTGTATACATGTGGATAAACCTACGATAATATCCAAAATGACCCATAAAGGCTTGTACCTCTTTAACGTTCCTTGGCCTTTGCAACTCCGCTATGGCTCTTACTTTGTCCTCATCCGTTGGGATTCCATTCTTAGAAAATATATGACCTAAGATCTTACCTTGACGTACCATGAACACACACTTTCTGGGTTTAGACAAACTCGATATTCTCTACACTTGTTGAAGGTCTATCTGAGCTTTGGGATGCGGTGTCTTCTTTCTTGGGAATGAGCACATAAATCATTCACATATACCTCTAAGCTCTTTTGCAAGAACTCTTTGAAGACATGACACATAAGCCTTTGGAATGTTGCAGGTGCATTGGTGAGCCCAAATGGCATCACACGAAATGCAAAGATTCCCCACTCTGTGGTAAATGTCGTTTTATGTTGGTCTTCTGGGGCAATGGCTACTTGGTTGTAACCTTAAAAACCATCAAGGAAGTTGTAAACTTCCTTGCTTGCAACACGCTCCAATAAATGTTCAGTGATGGAAAGTAGATAACTATTTCTGATCATGGTAGCATTAACTTTTTTAAGGTTAATACATACTCGCAATTTCCCGTTCTTCTTGGGCATGAGTACAATGGGGGACACCCATTCAGTATGCTCGATTTCATAGATAAATCCAGCATCAATCAGTCTGTTGATTTCTTCTTTTATTTTGGTTGCATAAGTATCGTTATATGTGGGGCTTCTGTTTGGTGGTCTTGGCACCAGTCCTCATAGGGATCGTATGAGAGCATATTTCTGGATCTACCCCCTTTAGGTCTTGATAGGTCCACAAAAACACATCCCTATATTCCCTTAATAAAACTACAATCTCTACTTCTTCTGGTTCACTTAGGTCTTCTCCTATGTACGTACATCGCTCTTCGATAATTTTTTTGGTCTTTTCTTTATTGGCATATGCTTCTCCTGTGATGGCCTCTCTCCTAGGCATTTGTACCAAAAAAAATTTATCTTCAACTTCATATTTCTTGAAATTATCTGGTACTTCGAACAATGATTCCTCCTCTTCTTGTTTCACTGCTTTCTTTTCTTTTTCTTTTGACTACCTCCACTTTCCTCTCTTGAATTTACAATTTTAATGCTTGTGATAGGTTCTTATTCTTTTTGGGTAAATACTCCTACATTTTCTAGGTAGTGCTCCTTTGAGTCAAAGCAACTATCCATTACAATGGACTCTAGATAATCGACATCTTCTTCTTCTATGACCTCATTAGAGTCACACTCTTCTAGCAATGTTTCACACATGAACAAAGAGATATCCTAACCCTCCTCATCACAATGAGGCATCCACTATTCTTCATTGACAACGATGTCCATGGTGGCTAAGATTTCTGCCCAACCATGAGGCTCAACCCCCTCATCTGGAAAGATCATTGGTGTCTCTAACCAATCTCTCTCCTTGAGAAGTTCCTTTTTCTCTCGCTTTTAGGCATCTTTCCTCTTCCTCTGCAACCTTGCACATCCACAAGTGAGTATCTTCATGCATCCAAGATGGATCAGAAGAACTTTTAGAATGCATAGAGATTGAATCTTCTTGCACCTCGTGGATAGGATTCCACTGTAGGGGTGGTACCTCTGTAAAGGTATAATCTTTCAGATTGACCTTGGTTGTGACCCCTAAGTGTTGCAAGTACAAGGAGTTGGTTCCCCAATCTTGTACTATTTTCAATTGCCATGGGAAGGGACTTCCTAAGATCATCTCATAGACATTATTTTCAACAAAGTCAAATATAGCGGAGGTGTGTTCAAAATCTACGCCATAAGTGGTTAGATTTATCCCTTCTAGCAATCCTTGAGGTCTTTCAATATGGTTGTCAACCATTTGAAGCTTCATTTTGGTTGGTCTTAATGCAGGTTTTCCCCATTGCTTCCACAAGGGGATGGTCACAATGGCAACACCAGCACCTGAATCTAAGGTAGCTTTGGTTGTGTAACCCTGGTAGGTGATTAGAAGATAAGTATTACCTTCTTCACCTTCAGTCATGTATCCTGTTTTGTCTAGAGGTATCTCTGGGACTTTTAGCTTAGAGCCTACTTTTGACATATTGGAACCAAGTTCTGGAACCTAATTTGCCACATGCTTCCACAACTTAGGTTTTACCTTGAGCACCTCTTCTAAGGTGTTGCACCATAGTATTCGTCACAACTTCAATGTTTCTTGGAACCATGGAGTCTTCATTTCTTATCAATATTGTGGGAGCTCTGATATGAAGAGATTCAGATTCCCCTGGGCATGTGAATTGTGGCAACTCTTGTAAAGAATTAGACTCAAAATCTAATCTTTCATTTTCTTGTTGCTCTGTCTGGTCTCCGTAAATAGATGGAATGTTTTGGGGAAATTGATCATGAAGATCATCGATTTCACGAATAGGAGGGGGATTACCCTTCTCCTTGGCCCATTTCTCTTCCTGTATTTCCCGCAAGAACTCTTGAGAGTACTGTTCAATTGAAAGAGGTGTTCCAACATCCATGGAATCGGGAACATAACCGTCCATTGGTGGTGAGCTTTCTCTTTCAACAACTGGTTGAGCCTCTAGAGGTAAAGAAACTTGCAGTTTGTTTACCAACTACTCTAATCTTTCTAATATGCCCTAGAAATGCAAACCCGGTTCGATAGAATTTGTCTGATTGAACAATTGATTGGTCTTGAGCATAGCCTGAGCTAGTTCTACCATTTTCATGCGACAAAAAGCATGGTAGACCTGGAACATCATGTCCAAGCCTTTTAGGGTTGGATCTACAAGAACATACCCTGATTGTGGTCTATTTACAATGAGTGGTGGGGTGGGATGAAGTGGACTGGATTGATTTTTGGCATGCGAGGGGTCTTGAGATGCAATGTCTGCAATTTTTGTTTTTGCATCTCTTAGTCTTTCTTCTAGTTTGGATAACTTTCTAGCCCACTTATGATTGGCCTTCTCCCTAGTATCCTTCCATGTTCTTATTTTCCTCTTACTAGGCTCTCTTGATTCACTAGACTTTGATTGTTCACTTGGTTTAGCCTATTTTAATGTTTGTGCCCTAGTGTCTGCCTATATAGGAGCCACATTAATGCTACTTGAACTTGAATCCACCACTAAGCCTACCACGTTAATTGGTGTAACCTTGGGTGCACTAGAGGGGTTCCTTGGACAATCTCTCGAGAGATGGTCTTTGCCACACTCAAGACAAAAGCCTTGTATTATGATGTTTTTTCCTTGTCCTAGAGCTAGTGGGTGAGGACATTCACAAATGAAATGGTCGCCCTGACATCTAAAACATGGTCCTCTAGGGGCTTGTGGTCTCATTTTTCTCACTTGGAGCCTGGGGTTAGGAGTGGCAATAGGTTTATAGTCTTCAAGGCCAAAATGCTATAATAATCAATATATTTTGTTTGATACAAAGCCATTCCACCATCAATGTGCATGAATTGAATGCCCAAGTAATGATGCAAATGCCCCATATCAGACATCTCAAATGAGGCATGCAAATCAGCCTTAAAATCAGCAATATGCTTCTCATGAGGACCAGTGAGTAGCATGTCATCAACATACACAAGAATGATCAAAAGTACATCAGTAGCACGCTTAACATATAAGGTGCTTTCTGTTGGAATATTCTTAAAACCATGTGCAATCAGATAGGCATGTATATTTTCATACCAAGCACGTGGTGCTTGCTTTAAACCATATAATGCCTTCTTTAACCTGCACACCTAGTTTTCATGCCCTCTCTACACAAAGCCATAGGGCTAAAAAACATACACTTCTTCATGCAAGTCACCATTCAGAAATGTAGTTTTAATGTCCAACTAATGTACATTCCAATCATGATGAGCTACAAGTGCACAGATGCTATGAACAATATTCATTCGGCATGTAGGTGCAAAGGTTTCATCAAAATCAATGCCTCTTACGTGCACATAACCCTTTACAACAAGCCTAGCCTTATACCTATCAACTGTTCATCAAGTTTATGCTTCAGCTTGTATACCCACTTAGTGCCAATAGCCTTCTTGCCAAGAGGCAAGTCACATAAAGACTAGGTACCATTTTTCATGATAGCACCATATTCAGATTGCATTGCAACCATCCAATGTTTAGAATTTTGTGCTTCATCAAATGAAACAGGCTCAGTCTCATCACAGAGACTAGAGGTAGCCATAAAAGAGCAATCTGATGCAAAAGAGGCACTATGAGAGCCTCAAAGAGTATGGTATGACAGAGGTGCATCTAATTTGCTATCACGTAAAGTTTGCATCAACCATTTAGGCATAGTTTTTTCCTCCTCAATATTAGCTCTCTCATCAACAAGTGCATCATGTAAATCTACATCAGAAATAGAATGATCTACATCATCACATGAAACCTGTAAAGGCTGAGAAGTTGCTCATTAGGACTAGCACTAGACTGTCCACCTGTAAAAAGAGTCAGCAAAGTAGCATACATGTCTTTGGAGCTAACAGTTGTGTCCTTCATACATGAAAGTAAAGGTTGAATAGCATCTTCCACAAAAACAACATCATGGCTAACCAAAATGTGTTTAGTCTATGGATGATATAAATGATAGCCTTTGCTTTCACAGCTGTACCCAACAAAAATACATTTTACTACTTTATCATCCAATTTCATGTGGTGTTGTTCAAGCACTAATGCATATGCGAGATAACCAAAAACATGCAGATGAGCAATAGATGGCTTGCGACCATGCCAAGCGTCATATGGAGTGATAGACTGTAGTGCTTTAGTGGGACACATGTTAAGTACATATGCTGCACACATGACAATCTCAAGCGAGAAACTATGTGGTAAAGCCTGACTCTTGACCATACACCTCGCCATCTCCATGAGTGATCTATTCTTCCATTCAGCAGCTCCATTCTGTTGAGGTGTATACGACACTGTACACTGATGTTTTATCCCATGTTCAACCAGAAATGCATTAAAGTCAGAAGACATATATTCCCCCCTTGATCAGAATGGAGGGTGCCCATTTTACATGCTAATAGATTTCAGCCAAAACCAAAAACTATTTGAAGCACATCAACACTTTGGACTTTGCTTTCAATGGATATACCCATGCATGCTTGGAAAAATCATCAATGAAAGTCACGAAGTAAAGATAGTTTCCAAAAGAGGGTGTCTACATAGGACCACAAACATCACTATGTACAAGCTACAATTTCGGAGTAGCTCGAACTGAATCATCTTTTAGAAAGGAGGAACACTGTATTTTGCCCAAAATATAGCCTTCATAGACATGTTTTCCAGGTGCCTCAAATTTGGGTAAAGAGGACAACATTTCAGATTTCTGCAGGCATAGCAAACTAGCAAAATTCAGATGACCAAAGCGTGTATGCCAAAGCTTTGCATCTAAGATAGCCTAAGAATCATGTATTGCGCATGCTGAATCATTCATAGATTTTTCATAGTCTATGAGCTTATACAACCCACGACATAAAATGCCAGAAGCAATAATCATGGTGCCATTTGACAGATCATGAACTGTACATCTGTCATCAACAAATTTCACAACCAAGCCAATCTTGGCTAATGTAGAAACTGATAACATATTTTTCTTGATCCCTGGCACAAATAAAGCATATGACAAAATCAAAGAACTACCATCAGTAGTAGTCAAAATGATCTTACCAAACTCCCATGATAGGATAAGAGGAGTTGTTGGAGCATGTGCCATTATTCCTTGTAGGGGCAGGCTCGAGTGAAGAGAAGAAAATGCGTTGCGAGGTAATATGTTTGGTTGCCCCACTATCAAAGTACCAAACATCTGAGTCTACTGCAAGCATACACTATTGCGGAGAAGATGGGTCAAAACTGCAAACAGTAGTAAACACCCATTCTTCATTCTGCACAAGATTAGCAGACTCTGTTTTTGGTGTAGAGGTCTTTGCAACAACCAATCCAGCCTCTTTTTTCTTTGCCTCTTTTGTAGCCAGTTGTGGATAGTTCTTTATGACATGATCATTGTCTTTACAGTACTTACAAATGAAATTCTGCTTTTCTGATTTCTTCTCATCTTTGTCTTCCTTCTTCAAATGTGCAGCATTTGCAGATTTCTTCTTACTAGTAGATGAGCTCCATTTACCTTTGCCCTTTTGACTAGCCAGGAAATCTTGATCTGCAACACATATAATGGACCTATTTTGCCTAGACCGATCTTACTGCAACAGAACAGAGACTAACTCCTCAAATGACAAGGCATTTGGATTGCCTTTCATCATCAAACAAAGAGTAGAAGCAAAACTTTGATATGAATCAGGAAGACCATTCAAAACGGTATGCACAACTGAGCTATCTGGTATAACTTCACCATAAAAAATCAACTATTCCTTCAAGTTTTTGATCTTTGTTAGAAAACTATCCATAGAATCACCTTCATTCATATGCTCACTCTCCAACCGTTTTCGGAGGCAAGCAACACGAGCCTCATTCCTAGCCTGGTACAATGTGGTAAGTGTATCCCAAGCATCCTTAGATATTCTACAAAGAGAAAATATGAGGAATAATGGCATGTTTGATAGACAAGGCTATCAATGCATGTGCATGAGCATCTCTGCCATCCCAACGAATTTTCTCTGTAGTAGGTGCAGCAGAAATCCTAGCACGAACAAGAATCTAAAGAATATCACCATCTACATCAGCTTTAATACCTGTATTTGCAAGTGTAATAGGACGTTTTGCAACACCCTACACAATGTTCCACAATCCTTTTGCAACCAATACATGTTTCATCATATAAGCCCACAATGGGTAATCAGTATTCTCCAACTTATCCTCAATAGCCAACATACAGAATACATCATTACTTTCAGCGATGGCCACTCTCTAAAATACCTTGATGCAAAAAAATGACTCTATCTGAAAAAGTTGAGCAGAACTATCCTGATGTGTTCTGCCAAACTTGTAGCAGACTTTGAGATGCTTATACTGGCAAACCAAAACCTTATATATCTTTGGCACAACAAGGTGAAATAGCCTTCACAAGTGCTATGATAGTGTGCTCACCAAATTTTGTGCGATTCTCAAAGTGTGACGGAAGGGGTGTCGAAGACCCCTAGATGAAGTGGCAACCTGCTCTGATACCAATTGTTGGAGTTAGACGTCGGCGGAAGCACGTGAACAACACAAGGAAGAAGAAGAAGCTTGGAGCACAACACACAATACAGAATGTATTACCACTAGAATGTACAAAGATAAGTAACCCGTTAGGGCTATAAGAGTATGTAGAAGCCAAGGGAAAAAAGTGCCCAGATGGTCCTAGTGTGTTCACACACATCACTACCTAAATATATCAACAAGATATACATATGATCTAAGTTTCCGGCTTAGAATTCCATCCAAAAACAGGGAAACTTGTTTTTCTTGTGTAGGTAATTCAGGTATAGGACATCTTTCCACGTATTGTTTAAATCTCTGACCGGGTAATCAAACTGTTTCTTGGGGTTTCTGCTTGAAGTTGTGGGTCAAGGATAGTGTGTTATGTCTAATGCCACTCTTGGGGTGTTTAACCAGCTAATCGAACTATTTCTTGGGGTGTTTGCTTGAAGTTGTGGGTCAAGAATGATGTGTTATGTCTACGACAAATGCTTCTAGCAGTTGACCTATATTTTGGTAGTTGTGACTGTTCAGGCTGAAACCAAGCTAAGGTAGTACCCTTTAGGGTCAATCAAAATGCCTCAAAGTGGGTGAACAAGTCCTCGACCTATTTAGCTCTTAGCACTTTCTTAGACTTGGCCACATGATCATAAGGATCTCGTGACCCATCAAAGTAGTTTTTCATTGTCTTGACCACTTGAGAGGGTCTAAGGTGTTGGAGGATAAACACTCATATGTGCACAACAAAAGCAAATGAACCCTCCTAGGATACTGAATTTTTTCTGACATAGGCTCTGTATTTTCTAAGTTTCTCTGAGTACATGTAGAGAATGAAAATGAAACTTTTTATGCTCAAATTAGACCTAGAGAGCCTTCAAATGAGAGTAAAATAACTCCATTTGAATGCTATATGATGCATCAAGTAGCGGCAACAAAACAGATAACTTGATCTCTTCACAAAATATTAGCTATTTACATAGACACTATTCTGGACATTTCTTTGCACATGTGCATGTACTGAACCTGAGACTTATACCACTAAAAGTAGAACTTATAAGATTTCCAACAAGACAAAAATCATTGAAAATAGATTTGCGATGAAGGAGAAATAACAATTATAAGGCTGGGGGTCTCCAAAAATCATCTAGATACATAGTGTGTAAAAGTAAATTTCTACAAAATATGCAAAAAATAGCTAGTAGAGTGTGTGGTTAAGAAAGGGGGCAGCTTGGGCACATAATCCCACGACTCTAAGTCATAATACAACCCATGAGAGGCTTTAAAGGTCACATACCAACCTCTTTAACCAATCAAAAGCATATGCATGTCAAAAGTGAGGTCCAATCACATCAAGAGGTGAGCTAAATCTTCTCTAATCAATTTCTTTCCATTATAGGCATGATTTGATGCCTCCAACTCATGGAAATCAGCCTCCTTTGATAGTGGATGATTTGGAAGGTTCAATTTTGAGCATGTTCCCACACTCTTGAGCTTGAAATACAAGACTTTCAACACTCCCCCTCAAGCTCAAGTCTTTTTCCTTCGTTGCTTCATCTTATGTCTCTTATGTTGATTGCTTCTTTGAGTCCTTCAAGCTTTGTACCTTCAAGAAAATTTGTCATCATATCTGCAACCTGCACTTTAGTGTTCACATACCTTATATCTTAGCTCCTTCGCCATCACTCTTTCTCTAATGAAGTGGTAATGAGCCTTTATGTGCTTGCTTCTTGCATGAAACATGGGATTGTTAGCTAGGTAGATGCTTGGAATATTATCTCCAGAAAGAGGAAACTCCTCTACTTCCACTTCCAAGTCCTTAAGTAGCCTCTTAAGCCATAATAGCTCACATGTAACCAATGCTAAACCTCTGTACTCAGCCTCAGTGGATGAAAGAGAAACAATGGGTTGCTTCTTAGAGTTCCAAGAGATCACTTTTGTACAAATATAACCCCATGTACTCCTTCGATCATCCTTGCTACCTGCCCAATCAACGTCACTTTTGTACAAATATAAGCCCATATACTCCTTCGATCATCCTTGCTACCTTGCTATCTACCCAATCAGCATCACTATATCCTTTGACACTTAGATTAGCATCATATGAGTAAAATAGACCTTGGTTGATGGCGTGCTTGATGTATCTAAACACTTTTCTTGTTGTCATAAAATGATCATGAGTGGGTGCATGCAAAAATTGAGAGAGAACACCTACTACATATGCAAGATCAGGTCTAGCGAATGTAGCATAAATTAATGAACCAATTATGCTTCTATATAGTGTAATATCTTGTATAGCCTCTCCTTGACGTGCAACCAACTTTGTATTCGGCTCGATGGGATGAGAAAGTGGCTTACAACCACTCATACCAAACCTGTATAGTGTTGGGTGTCTGTAGAAGTGCGAGAGACACACGAGAAGCGCACACAAGGAGCACAAACGCAACAAGACACATGGAGAAGATGGATGGCTGGAATAGCTCTCTCGCACTCTAGGCATGTACATCTTTGGAATATAGCACTCTCTCCCCCTTCTAAAGATCATTTTCCTCAATGATATAGAAGGAGCTAGAAACCTAGGGATCAAAATCTGTAATTCCAAATAATAAGAGTAGAGTGTGCTAGGTGTATTAAATACTAGAAAACCGACCTATCTAGCATTTCCATCAATAAATAGTAGTGCTTGCCTTGGGCGTACTATAGGAATCCCTCTAAGGCCCAATGAGTCCATATGTGTGCAACATAAGTACTAGGAATATCTTTAGACTCGCTTTGCCTAGACCTTGACCACTAGCTTGTGACGGCTTGTCAAACGTATAGACCTTGGCAACTTGCTCTTGTCTCCATGAAATAACCACTGGTAGCTTGTCATATGGTATAATCATGCAAGATCAATTACTCCACTAGAGTAATGAAAACTATTATGCTAATCCAAGTTAATGTGACTATGTCCCAATCTCTGTGGAAAAATACGAAAGATAAATGGAAATCTTTTCCAAATAGTGCTTAATCTCTAAGCTCAAGTAAATCTACTTCATTTACTCACTATAATGAAATGAAACTCAAGAAAGTATCATCATGATCCAAACTCTAAATCCAAGATGTCAATATGTCAATGATCCAAACTATGGATAAAAATCTCAACCTGTCGCATCCAAACTATGGATCAAAATCTCAATCTATCATATATAATAATCCAAACTATGGATCAAAATATCTCCCATACAAAGTAAATCCCAATCCACTCTGTGGAACTAAGTCCATCATGCCTGTAGCTCAGTGATGAGTAGCACCTCCTTTAATGTCAATCCGGGAAGACATGAGGATGGTATGAAGTGTTGATATATTTAGGTAGTGATGTGTGTGAACACACTAGGACTGCCGGGGCACTTTTGTCCCTCTTTAGGAGGTTTTTTTCCCCCGGCTTGTATATACTCCTATTGCCCTAATGGGCTACTTATCTTTGTACATTCTCTAGTAATACATTCATTATTGTGTGTTTGTGCTCCAAGTTCCTTCTTCTTCCTTGTGCTGTTCGCGTGCTCCCGCAGACGTCTAACTCCAACAATTGGTATCAGAGCAAGTCGTCGCTTCATCTAGGGCGCCATCGACACTCCTCCGTTTGCAATCTCAGAATCGCTCGAATTTTGGTGAGCATACTCAGCATGTTTCCGAGATCAAAACTGCTTCACTTTGTGCTGCCGAAATCGCGATCTGAGCTCGTTTTGGCCTCCGAACGCACTATCGTAGTGCTTGTGCAGGCTATTTTGTCTTTTTGTGCCAAAGGTATAAACCAGTTTCTGTTCGCCAGTTTAAGCGTCTCGAAGTCTGCTACAGGTCTAGCAGAACTCATCTGGGCAGTTCTGTTCAACTTTTTGAGATACTGTCAATTTTCTGCATCAAGGTATTTTAGTCACCGGCCATGCTGAAAGCAGTGATGTATTCCGTATGTTGGCTGTTGAGGATAAGTTGGATGATACCAACTACCCATTATGGGCTTATATGATGCGACATGTTTTGGTTGCAAAAGTATTGTGGAACATTGTGCAGGGTGTTGAAAGATGTCCTGTTACACCTGTAACGACAGGTACTGCAAATACAGGTGCTGGAGCTGATGAAGATGGTGTCGAAGATTATATTCCACAGATTCCTATTCGTGCTACTGTTTCTGTTGCACCTACTACAGAGCAAATTCGTTGGGATGGCAGAGATGCCCATGCACATGCATTGATAGCTTTGTCTCTCAAACGTGCCATTATTCCTCGTATTCGCTCTTGCAGAACAGCTAGGGATGCTTAGGATACACTTACCACATTGTACCAAGATAGGAATGAGGCTCATGTTGCTTACCTCCGAAAACAGTTGGAGAGTGAGCACATGAATGAAGGTGATTCTATGGACAGTTTCCTAACAAAGATCAAAGATTTGAAGGAACAGTTGATTTTTGCTGATGAGGTTATACCAGATAGCTCACTTGTGCATACCGTTCTGAATGGTCTTCCTGATTCATATCAGAGTTTTGCTTCTACTCTTCGGTTGATGATGAAAGGCAATATGAATGCCTTATCATTTGAGGAGTTAGTCTCTGTTCTATTGCAGGAAGATCAGTCCAGGCAGAACAGGTCCATTATGCGTGTTGCAGATCAAGCTTTCCTGGCTAGTCAGAAGGGCAAAGGAAAATGGAGCTCTTCTACTAGTAAGCAGAAATCTGCAAATGCTGCACATTCGAAGAACCAGGATAAAGATGAGAAGAAATCAGAAAAGCAGAAATTGTTTTGCAAGTACTGTAAAGGAAATGATCATATCATAAAGAACTGTCCAAAACTGGCTGCAAAAGAGGCAAAGAAAAAGGAGGCTGGAATGGTTGTTGCAGAAGCCTCTACACCAAAAACAGAGTCTGCTAATCTTGTGCAGGAAGAAGAATGGGCGTTTACTACTGTTTGCAGTTTTGACCCATCTTCTCATGAGCAGTGCATGTCTGCAGTGGACTTAGATGCTTGGTACTTTGACAGTGGGGCGACCAAACATATTACCTCGCAGCGTAGTTTCTTCTCTTCACTCGAGCCTGCCCCTATAGGGAATACTGTCACATGCACCAACAACTCCTCTTATCCTGTTATGGGAGTTGGTAAGATCATTCTGACTATTGCTGATGGTAGTTCTTTCACCTTGTCAGATGCTTTATTTGTGCCAGGGATCAAGAAGAATCTGTTATCAGTTTCTGCATTAGCCAAGATTGGCTTGGTTGTGAAATTCGTTGATGACAGGTGTACAGTTCATGATCTATCAAATGGCGATGTGATTATTGCTTCTGGCATTTTATGTCGTGGGCTGTATAAGCTCATAGACTATGAAAGATCTATGAATGATTCGGCATGTGCAGTTCATGATGCTCAGGCTATGTCAGATGCAAAGCTTTGGCATGCACGCTTTGGTCATCTGAATTTTGCTAGTTTGCTACGCCTGCAGAAATCTAATATGGTGTCTTCTTTGCCCAAGCTTGAGGCACCTGGAAAACATGTATGTGAAGGCTGTATTTTGGGCAAAATGCAGCGTTCCGCCTTTCCAAAAGATGGTTCAGTTCGGGCTACGCGGAAATTGCAGCTTGTACATAGTGATGTCTGTGATCCTATGTAGACACCCTCTTTTGGGAATTACCTTTACTTCGTGACTTTCATTGATGATTTTTCCAGGCATGCATGGGTATATCCACTCAAAGCAAAGTCCGAAGTGTTCATGTGCTTTAAACAGTTTTTGGTTTTGGCTGAAAATCTGTCAGCATGTAAAATGGGCACCCTCCGTTTTGATCAAGGGGGGGAATATATGTCTTCTGATTTTAATGCATTTCGGGCTGAACGTGGGATAAAACACCAGTGTACAGTGCCGTATACACCTCAATAGAATGGAGTTGCTGAACGAAAGAACAGGTCACTCATGGAGATGGCGAGGTGCATGGTCAAGAGTCAGGCTTTACCACATAGTTTCTGGCTTGAGGCTGTCATGTGTGCAGCATATGTATTGAACAGGTGTCCCACTAAAGCGCTGCAGTCTATCACTCCATATGAGGCTTGGCATGACCGCAAGCCATCTGTTGCTCATCTGCATGTTTTTTATTGTTTGGCATATGCATTAGTGCCTGAACAACATTGCAGAAAATTGGATGATAAGGCAATAAAATGTATTTTTGTTGGGTACAGTTCTGAAAGTAAAGGCTATCGTCTATATCATCCACATACTAAACACATTCTGGTTAGCCGTGATGTTGTCTTTGTGGAAGATGCTATTTAGCCATTGCTTTCATGTACTAAGGAGACATTTTTTAGCTCCAAAGACATGTATGATACGTTGATGCCTCTTTTTACAGGTGGACAGTCTAGTGCTGGTCCTAATGAGGCAACTTCTCAGCCTTTGCAGGTTTCATATGATGATGCAAATCATTCTATTTCTGATGTAGATTTACATGATGCACTTGTTGATGAGAGAGCTGATATTGAGTAGGCAAAAACTATGCCAAAATGGCTGGTGTAGACTTTGCGTGACAACAAATTAGATGCACCTTTTTCATATCGTACTCATTCAGGCTCTCATAGTGCCTCTTTTGCATCAGATTGCTATGCTATGGCTGCGTCTAGTCTCTGTGATGAGAATGAGCCCGTTTCTTTTGATGAATCACAGAATTCAAAAAATTGGATGGCTGCCATGCAATCTGAATATGATGCTATAATGAAGAATGGTACATGGTCTTTATGTGACTTGCCTCCTGGCAAGAAGGCCATTGGCACTAAGTGGGTATACAAGCTGAAGCGTAAACGTGATGGTACAGTTGACATGTATAAAGCTAGGCTTGTTGCAAAGGGTTATGCGTAGGAAAGAGGCATTGATTTTGATGAGACCTTTGCACCTACATGCCGTATGACTACTGTTCGGAGCATTTGTGCACTTGCAGCCCATCATGGTTGGAATGTACATCAGTTGGACATTAAAACAACATTTCTGAATGGTGACTTGCATGAAGAAGTGTATGTTTTTCAGCCCCGTGGCTTTGTGCAGAAAGGGCATGAAAACTAGGTGTGCAGGTTAAAGAAGGCATTATATGGTTTAAAGCAAGCACCACGTGCTTGGTATGAGAAGATACATGCCTATCTAGTTGCACATGGTTTTGTGAACAATCCAACTGAAAGCACCTTATATGTTAAGCGTGCTAATGATGTGCTTCTGATCATTGTTGTCTATGTTGATGACATGCTGCTCACTGGTCCTATTGAGAAGCATATTGCTGATTTCAAGGCTGATTTGCATGCCTCATTTGAGATGTCTGGTTTGGGGCATTTACATCACTATTTGGGCATTCAGTTTATGCAAGTTGATGGTGGAATGGCTTTGTGTCAAACGAAATATATTGACACATTATTGCAGCGTTTTGGCCTTGAAGACTGTAAGCCTATTGCCACTCCTATGGAGACAAGTTTACGCTTGAGTCTTCATGATGCTGAAGATGCATTTGATGCTGTTCTCTATCAGCAGGCTTTTGGATGCTTGATTTACTTATGCATTACTTGGCTAGATATTCAGTTTGCTGTCTCACAGATGAGCAGGTTTATGCATTGCCCAGGAGTCACGCATTGGAAGGAGGTTAAGCGCATCTTTCGCTACTTGAGTGGTACTCGGCTACTTGGGTTGTTTTATCCCAAGGGGGGATCACTACCGTCAAATTTGCATGCTTTTTCTGACTTAGATTGGGCTGGTTGCTATGACACTCGTGTGTCCACCAGTGGTTTTTGCTTCATGCTTGGTAGCTCATGTATATCTTGGTTGAGCAAGAAGCAGCCTACTGTGGCCACTTCCAGTTGTGAGGCTGAGTATAGGGCAGCTTTCACAACGACTGTTGAGTGTGTGTGGCTTAGACGCCTTATGGCTGATTTGGGTGTTGGCCAGTCTTCTGCCACCACCATCTTCACTGACAGTCAGAGCGCATTGGCAGTTGCAAGGAACCCTGTGTTCCATGCTCGCATTAAGCACATTGAGGTGCATTATCACTATGTCAAGGAGAGGTTCTCTGCTGGGGAGATCAGCTTGGCATATGTTCCCACGCAGTAGAACATTGCAGACCTTTTCACGAAGGCTCTGCCTAGGGAGAAGTTTGAAGCTTTCCGCAAAGCTTTGGGCTTACTTCCTTTTGTGGAGTGATTTCCACATAGCTTGGCACTTCCTTATACATGAGTGCCAGCTCCTTGTTCACCGCATCACTCCCAGGGGGGATTTGTTGATATATTTAGGTAGTGATGTGTGTGAACACACTAGGACCACCAGGGCACTTTTTTCCCTCTTTAGGAGGTTTTTTTTCCCTGGCCTTGTATATACACCTATTGCCCTAATGGGCTACTTAACTTTGTACATTCTCTAGTAATACATTCTGTATTGTGTGTTTGTGCTCCAAGCTCCTTCTTCTTCCTTGTGTTGTTCGCGTGCTCCCGCAAACGTCTAACTCCAACATGAAGACCTCAAACAGTGATGGCACAAGTGTGTGAGTGAGAAGCACACTAACATGCACACACATACACACACACGTGCACACAAGGCAAGCACAAAGAGAGAGACAATGGAGTTCTTTAGATTACTCAAAAGTGCTCTTACAAGTTCAATTCTACAACAAGCTAACCTAAAAAATGAGCTCTCTAGCTCTTTTTATAGTTTTTGACTAGTTTTGGCTCTGTCCATACCTAGTGTCCAGCCTAGTTAAAAATTAGGTTCCAGGGCCTATTTGAGGGCTCAAACGGGGTCTAAAAATTATGAAAATTGGTAGGATGATACTTCTAATACTCCTCAAGCTCGAGGACTCCTCGGCTTGAACATAATGGAGTTACAAAAAGGTGAAATGGTTATTACAATGATTGTTAGTGATGAGAATCACTGTTATAAAGATGTTGATTTGGAAAAAATTGAAGGGCCTATCTGCCAGATCTGCATTGACTGCTTTGTCTACTTAGTCCTTCTCTTTGCTCTAACTCTTTCTGCTAGCTTCCTTGTCTCGTCAGTCCTTGGGTGCCCTGACTGCTATCAACACCCCCCCTCTCTCGCGTCTGTCGTCCCAAACAGACCCTTGTTGGTGGGAGAGCTATATGTAATATTCCACAACATGAGTGGCAAGCTGATGTTCTTGGATGCGTAGTCCTCTGACCAAGTCTGTCATCATGCGATCCCAATCAATTGGTCCTGGAATGTTCGGATGTGGTAGACGTAACTGATCTGCATGGATGGCTTGTTCTACTGCGAATAGATGTAGCAAATGTGTTGGTTTGGCAATGGAAATTTTTGAATGATATTCCGAGAAGCTAGTAGAGAACATTTCTTCAAAGGTCTTCTTGAAGCATGCAGGTAAATACTTTATTCGTGCATGCCAGACAAAGATTATGTTGACCGAGGGAGTCTGGCTCATGTCATAGACTAAATCCTTGTTACCTTGAGAGAACCCGGGGTAGAGATGTATGAAGCATGTACCTTCCGAAAGGTTTTGAAGACAATTGTCATGAGCTCGAATATTTTCATACACATTTTTGCTGCTATGTTGGGTACATTCTTTAGTCACGTAGACCAGTGTCGAATTGTTGATATCATGTATGCTACGGTCGGGGTCCCTCGAGGTGGAGCAAAATATGGATAGTTGACCCATGCCGAGCATTCTATATTGTTGCGTACCTTGATTGCAAATGCTTGCCATGATCTGTGATGGACCATTGGGCAATAGCATGGATTATACTTGATATACAGTGGCATGGTTGCCCAGGTGCTCATCATCTCAGGGTAATCAGTTAGTAACCGTGCACACCAATTAGGTTGGAAGATCGAGCCAGTGCGTGCGTCTTCCGATAAGTCCTCCGGCTCAAATTGAGTGGCAAATGTGGGCTCCTTCCCTGTATGCCTTTTAGTTTCTGCATTATAATCATGGAGCAAGAACTAGTAAGGCATGTATTGTGGCTCAGAAGTTGTAATTAACCGTTGGTGGGATAGGTGCTGAAAGTAAGAAGATCAAAGCACAATTTCTTCCAGATTTGTGAGGGATTGAATTTGCATGGCGACACGATTATCATGTGTTTTTCCCACTTTCTCGACCCTTTTGATCCAATCTGGGACTCCAATTTCTAAAGTGTCCTGTCCTTCCTCTGTAACTCGGCCGTCGGGTGTTGGCATCGGCTCGTATGGTTCTTCATAGCTATCATCGATGGGGATTTCCACTACTGTATCAGGTTTTGGTTCTTCAGCTGGGGAGGGTGGCCTTTCATATGGTAAGAGACGTGCTTGGAGTTCTGCCAGCTACTTCCGAAGGGTCTCTAATTATTTTGTAGAGTGTTGCAAGATTTCCGGCTCCTGTTGAGCTGTGGGGGCACTGGCTATCTGCTTCTTTAGGTCAGCACATTCAGCCTCTAACTTTTCATATGATTCCAAAAAATTTGCATGCTCCTCGAGTAAGATGCAAATGTCCTTTGATGGGACCGCTCTATACTTGGTAGGGCTAATGGCTGCTCCTCCGATTCCTTCCATAGCTGCTTCAAAATTGTCTTGGTTTTGTTGTTGAAGCCGCTTGTTCTCGTCTAATACTGCTGCCATATGCTTTCTTAATAGCCCGAGATTGCGTCTGAGTGTAGCATTGGATATGATTTGCGCTTGGAGCACACTTTCTAGTTCCTTGATTGCTTTATCATCCACCGTCGATATCTTTGATTCCAATTCGGTGTGAGCCTATTGTAAAGTGGTATGTTCTGCTAGGAGCGTTTGGTAATCAACTTCTAGGGTGTTGACTCTAACCTGCAGGCGCTGAGATTCTGCCTGGAGGCCAGCGGTACGTTCTTGCAATTGATGGTATTCGTGTTGTAGTTGATGTGCACACTGAAGTAATGTATTAAATGTGCTATTTACATTATGAGATGCAAGGGGGAAAGTTTGGAATGCAGGGGAAGTGGGAATGGGAAGGGAGGTAGTGAATGTTGTGTCTGCCAATGACATGGTGAGTGGTGAGGTGGGGGGTAGGGGAGGGGGAGATGGTGGAATTGTGGGGAGAGGTGCTGTGGTTGGTGAAATGTCCATTGGGTCGAACAGAGTGGTGTGTGCAGAGGCTACCATGTAAGTTGGTATGGTAGGTGAAGTAAGTGTGGTGTTTGTGTAGATTGATGTTGTTGTGAGCATCTGGGGACTATGCCTCTGAGACACTGGAGGGCGGATGTAATGTTCTAGGAAAGACGGGTATTGGGGTGCGGCGATTGGGTTGGGTGAGGTGTAGGGAGCAGATGGGAAGTATGGTTCATGGGATGGGGGTACCCGTAATGTGGGATATGATGGGAAACAAAGGATGCCGTCTGTGGGTGGGGGGGTTCCAACCATACTCGGACTTATGGGGTGGCCAATTATGGGCTCGGAGGACAACAAAGGTAAAGTGTACAGGGGATTGGTGATGGAGTTGGGTTGTGAGTGAAGGTAGATGTGATGACGACAGCTTCCATGGTCTTACCTGCTCGTGGTAATGTGTCGACTCTGCGTTTGTCATACCTCATGGATTGGCGAACTGCTGTGTGGATAGCCTTCGGAACTCCTAACAATTTTGACACTAATTTGAGGGTGTTAATAAAACTTTGATCCACTCCGTCGTCTGCTAGCATTTCTTCCATCAAGGCTTAGCCTGATGCAAGGGAGAGTTGATGCCTTTCTTGCACTGCTTTGATTGTATCATATAACCTTTGTAGTTGAGCTGTGTATGCACGTGCACCTACAAGTTTTGGCACTTTTTGTTGCTCATCTTGATGCCCATGGTCATATTCCTCCTCATCCTCCTCATATTCTTCATCTTCATCATCCTCTTCATCCATTTCAACTGTGGTAACAGGTACTTGAGAGGTTGTTGCCTGCGGTTGAACATTCCCTACTTGTTGGTCTTCTTCTGCCTCAAGATCTACACCCCTTAATAATTGTTCGAAGTCTTCATTCGTGAGTTCTTCCAAGGGTGCACCACTGAGAAATTCAAGATCAGTTGGGATGGGAGGAAATATTAAATTAGGGCCATCGGTGCTGCTTGGAAGTCATAGTGTGAATGGCCAAACTCTTCGGGGTGGTGGGGTAACACCCGGTGTTAGGGTGGCTCCACGTGGTTGAGCACAAGGTACTTGGACAGTTCCTCTCATCTTCTTGGAAGGGGGCCCCGTGGATGTCCGGCCTCTAAACTGCTATACTCGATTCCACATCAAAGCTCATTGAATAGGGATGTCATAAGCCAAACACCTGTAAATGATTCTTGTCAAAGCACAACATCCATATAAAACATGCTTCCGCGACCATTGTTTATGGGCTAGGTGTATCTGATCAATTATCCAGTGGGGTAGGTTGATGGTGAGGTTCGGGTCTGTGCCAGATACGAACTAAACCATATCTTCTTGGGTGGCATGGTGAATTGGTCTTGGGCAGGAAAAGCAAAGTGTTGCATACACATGCGAAGGTGTATTGCAATATTGGGCGTCATGGCCACCATGTCCTTGAGCTTGGTGAGGCTCCGATTCTTCATGTAATCAGGCACTAGGGTCTCCTTCTCTGTTGGAATATGCATTCCTCGCATATCTAGAGCCCCTCTCACTAAGTTCTTTGATAGCCTAAACCTCTTGAGTTCATTCCCCCTTGTCAGAGATGGAAGCACAAATGAGCTTGTACCTTTTGGGTGCTTGCTTGGAGTCAAGGTATTGATGAGATAGTAGCATCGCATGAAATCAGGCTTTGGGAGCCGGGCACTAAAGTATGCATCTAATCCTGCCTTCTCCCATACCGGACATAGACCTTCTGCATTTTGTAACTTTTCGAATTCCCTTGTAAAGAAGTGGTATTTACCTTGCTTCCCATTGAAGTCCAACTCTGACTCCCATAGGTATGCTCCCTCTCCCAAGGGTCCTGTAACTTCACTAAACGAGTGGGAAGCTTTTCCTACAGGCATGGTATGACCACTTTGGGGGTCTGCTATTGGTATGATTTGGATGGCCTGCAACTCTTCTGGTCTTTCATTTGTCTCCAGCATAATGGGTAAACTTTCTAAATCCACCACTTGCTGGATCGTTCCTACTTGAGAGCTTGTTCCTGCAGCCTCAGCCATGTTGAAGAAATTGCTGCCGGTTCTATGAGAATATATGAATGAATGTTAACATTGCAATGGACACAAAATGACACTGTGTCCTCGTTACAACATTAACATGATGAACTGTGATGTAGTGAGTCGGTTAGTTAGTGTTCGCGTGGATGTGAGTGTGAAGTGTGGTTAGCTGATGTGGAATACCTATGAGCTAATTGGGGGATCGGGTGCAGTGTGGATGCAGTTAGCAAGTGGAAGTGGTTTTACAAATGGGTCAGGTGGTTTATTACAAAGTTTGGGTTGCCAAACATAGTGGATGGCACTCTGTTTTGATTTTCTCGAGACTCTAAAGGGCTTGATCAGAATGTCTACCTTGAAATGAGGCTTTTTAGGGACCCATCTACAAGTGATTCTACCCGTGCTCAAAGAAGAATTGGTGTTTTGGTGTGTCAAATGAAAGTGGGGCTCAGCTGTCCGCTTGAGTGAATTTTGCTGTATCCGGTGTGTTTTATGTGCAGCTACTTGAGCCCACAAGCAAGCCTTAGGCACCCAAATTTGCCTTGATTGTGGGTCAACCTTCATCGACTTCTTGGGTACCCAGATAGACTTTACTTTTGTAGGAGAATTTTTGAAACACTTCTTATTAGTGTCCTGTAATTGATCACTAATATGAAGTTGAACCAGTGGTTGTGATTCGACTGCAACCGGATGCTCTCCTTTCCGCACCCACATTTGTTTTGGTGGCTGGGACACCTTGCTTCGTACTTTCTTTTGGCTTCGAGCATAGGTAGTCTGCTTCTTCTGCATTTTATCTGCCTCTGGTTGCTGCATCCCGATGGCCTTTGGAAAAGAAGAGAGTTCGAGCGTATCCTTGAATTCTTTGTTGAGATAATCATCCCTCTGCATCACATAGTTTTGGACAAGAATAGCATGGTCATCTTCATGTGTACTCCTGGAAGGACCAGGAGTGTGTGCCTTTCTTAGTTCCTTGAGTGCTCCATTGTCTAACTCAACTGTAATTCGACTCTGATTTACCCATACCTGAAGAATTCCACTTCTTAGGTTTAGGTTGACTGCATGATCATAGATCCAGTCTTGACCCAAGACAAGAGGCTCAATGAGATCCTCGTCTTCGCACACTAGCACTTTAACTGTCATGAAAACATCTTGAATGTATAGTGGAAGTTCCACCTCGCCCATGCAAGGGGTTTCCATGCCTCCCAATCCTATGAGATATGCTTCTATAGGATTGACACTTAATTTCAACTTTTGACAGTAAGAAAATTTAATAGCACTAGTGGCTGCACCTGAGTCAATCAAGGCCCGTACATTCCTTGCACTTTTTCCTTGTCCTATTTCTAAGGTTACAAAAGGATGTCGATCAACTATTCTATGGGGACTTACACTTGAGACTTGACACATAGCCATATGATATCCTGGGACCGCATAGTCATCTGTCCTAGGCTGATCTCTACCCTGCCTTCTCAACTTCATCCTTCGGATCGCTCCAATGCTTCTGCCTGTGCTTCTTCCCGAATTCACTTTTCCTCTTCTTTACGCTTCTTTGCAGTATTGAGTCGATTTAACATCTCCTGTGTGAGGGGTTATAATTTGACTCTGCATCCACTGATGTAACTAGGGAGGAGATCACCTTCTAGTGTAGCTAGCTAAACTGCTCCACTTGTTGAGATCCTATTTATGATCATAGGTCCATAACCTCTCTTCTCTAGTTTCCGTCCATGTTGCTTCAAAGTGTAGACCAAAACTAGGTCTCCTGCTTTTAAGCCCTTATCCTTCACATGTGTGTCAAAATATGCTTTTTGTCTCTTCTTGGCTGCATAAATTCCTACTGCAGCTCTCAATCGTGTTTCACCTAATCGTTCAAGATCAAAGATCCTTGAAGAGAGCTCATGGCCTGTTCAATCATGCTCTTGTGCTACTTTCAATGTAGGTATCAAGAAGTCCAATGGTAGCACAACATTTTGGCCAAACAATATCTGAAAGGGGGTGGCTTGGAGTACCATTTTATAAGCAACTCTATAAGCCCAAACAGCATGGTGTAGCTGTTTGTCCCAATCAGAGCGTTTATTATTCACTAATTTCATCAGTACATTGCATAGAATCTTATTTGTGCTCTCAACCTGGCCATTAGCTTGTGGATGATAGGGGGCAGACTTCTTGTGTATCACCAAGAACCCTTGAGGAATATTTTCAATGACTTCATTTAATGAGTGAGTCCCTCTATCACTTACTAGCTCTATAGGTAGCCTATATCTAGTGAACACATTCTCAAATAAGAACTTGGCGGTCGTCTGAGCATCATTCTTTGTCGTACCCTTAACCTCTACCCACTTGGTTAGATAATCAGTGGCCACGATGATATATTCAGCACGAGAACCCTTCACTGGGGGATTAATAGGACCTACGAAGTCTATTCCCCACTTAGAGAATGCTCGTCCACCCATCATAGGTTTCAAAGGCATCTCGTCTTTACGTATAGGATACTGAGTTTGCTGATAGACATCACACCTCTTCACATAGGTATGTGCATCCATGTGAAGGGTCGGACACCAAAGACCTGCAAATAGTATAGCCTTGATCACCCAATCTAGTCCAAAATGTCCTCCTGCTACACCCTCGTGAGTAGTTTCTAATATCCTTGAGGTGTTCGCTCTCATGGACACATAATCTAAGGTAACCATCTTTACCATGCTTGTATAGATTATCACCAATGAGTGAGTAGTCTAGGGCTTCTTGTTCTAAACTTCTTTGCCTCGTCAGGGTCATATCTTGAGGGAATGTTTTCGTCCTCAAGAAGGCTACTAGTGGTTCACTCCAATCTGGCACTATGGACACTTGATAAAGAGTGGCATGCTCCATGGGTGGTTTAGTGCAACAGATCGGGCCTTCCTTGCATAATTTATGGACATCAGCTCCCATAGTCGGCCAATGCACTCCGAGTCTCCTTAGTGTCTGTAGGGTTCGTTGCTTTGAGTAGTGTTGCTCTAATGCACCTACATGTGCTAATTGCAACCATTTCGCGTACTCATCCTCTTCCACACAACAAGCTAGGATCCCTTGATCTGTATGCTTGTACATACTTCCTGCCATGATCTGGTATTTTTGGGCTTTTACTATCTCCCTATCTTGAGTGTTTACTACTAGATGTTTAGGTCCGTATGTCAATACTGGCACTAGCGTCTTAGCCCACTGAGGTACAACTTCCAAATTAAATAAGTAAGCATCAGGAAGGTCATCCGATACTCCTTGTGGGGCTTCTCCAGATGTGAGCCTAGAGAGATGGTATGCTCTCAAGTGAGTCTTCCCTTTCCTCACCACAACCTCAAAGTCATATTCCATCAGTAAGAGGAACCATCTTACTAATCTACCTATATTGCATGGCTTGTTTACCAAGTACAACAGTGCTTGATGATCAGTAAAAAATTTAAACTTATTTGCAAGCAAATACTATCTAAATTTTTTTCACAGCATATACCATGCCTAATCCCTCTCGTTCAGTGGTGGTATAATTTCGTTCAGCTACATTCAACTGTCTACTAGCATAGACAATTGGAAGATCCATATTACCTTCACCAGTAGGTTGTGCTAACACACATCCAATAGCATAATTGGATGCATCTACGTGAACTTGAAAGGGTTTATTCCAATCTGGTGTAGTCAAGATTGGTGCTGAACATAATCGTCATTTAAGCTCATTGAAGGAGTTCTCACAGTCATCATTCCACTCAAAGTTAGCCAAAAGTCCGTACAGAGGCTTTGCAATGATGGCATACATGTGTATAAAGCATCTGTAATACCGACAATGGCCCATGAAAGCTTGTACTTCCTTGACATTCTTTGGCCTAGGTAGTTCTGCGATGGCTCTCACTTTCTCCTCGTCCGTGGATATGCCATTCTTTGACACTATGTGTACTAGAATCTTGCTTTGCCTGACCATGAAAACACACTTTTCTGGGTCCAGGCAGACTTGATATTCTCTACATTTGTCAAAGGTTTGCTTGAGTTCAGGTATATGTGTTTGTCTAATGTTGGAATGAGTGCATAGATCATCAACATAGACTTCCAAATTCTTCCTCAGGAACTCTTTAAATACATGACACATCAGTCTCTGGAAGGTAGTAGGCGCATTGGTGAGACCAAAGGGCATTACTCTAAAGGCGAACATGCCCCACTCTGTGGCAAAAGCTGTCTTATGCTGATCTTCTGGAGCAATGGCTACCTGGTTGTAACCAGAAAATCCATCAAGGAAGCTGTACACTTCCTTGCCTGCTACTCGTTCTAGTAGATGTTCAGTAATTGGAAGTGGATAGTTATCTCGAACAGTGGCTGCACTAACCCTCTTCAAGTTAATGCACACACGTAACTTTCCATTCTTCTTGGGCACAACTACAATGGGGGATACCCACTCAGTGTGCTCAATTTCATAGATGAATCTAGCTTCAACCAAACGATCTATCTCTTCTTTAATCTTAGTAGCGTAGTTATCGTTATAGGTGTGTGGCTTCTGCTTGGATGGTTTGGCATCTGAGGTCATGGGAATTGTGTGTGAGCATATGTCAGGGTCTACGCCTTTTAAGTCCTTGTAACTCCAAGCGAATACATCTCTGTACTCCCTTAGCAAGGCTATCAACTCCTGCTCTTCTTCTTCCGTCAGGTCATGTCCTATGTAGGTGCACCTTTCTTCTCCTTCCTCTATGGCTACAACTATTTTCTTGGTGGTTTCTTTGTTATCATAGGCCTCCCCTGATTGCGCCTCATGTTTTGGCATTCTTATCATGACTCTCCTATCGTCTATTTCATATTTCTTAAAGTTTTCAGGGACCTCAAACAAAGACTCTTCTTCTTTTGGTGTGACTTCTCTCTTCTTCCTTTTCTTGCCTTCACTCTTGGTGGTCACTTGTGTGGTTAACCTCACATCATTTGTAAGCTCCTCATGTCTCTGAGAGTGAACTTCTACTTCATGGAAGTATTCTTCATCTGATGCAAAAGGCGGGTCCATAATGATTGACTCTAAATCAGAGTCACTTGCATCCTCGAATGCATCAGTGCTAGGTTCACATTCTTCCAGAACCGAATCTCCCATGATTGGCTCTATGGAGAAGACTGAAATGTCGTATCCATCCTCGTCATAGTGGGGTGTCCATTGTTCTTCATTGATGGCTACATCCATTGTTGCTAAAATTTCTGCCCAACCATGAGGTTCAAATTCTTCATCAGGGAATACTACAGGTGCATAGGCTGGGTCTTGAATTGATCTATGTGTCTCTTTCGCACCTACCTCTCTGGCTTTTTCTCTCTTCTCCTCTTCTAGTGCCACTTTGCACATCCATAAGTGGGTGTCTTCATGCATCCATGAGGATCCTGATCCTATGGAATGCACTGATTCCGTATCATCTTTGGCTCTATGGATTGGATTCCATTGGATGGGGGGTACATCCCTATGAGAGTAATCCTTGATATTGACTTTGTCGTGACATCTAAGTGTTGCAAGTACAAGGAATTGGTTCCCCAATCTTGTACCACTTGTAACTGTCGCATAAATGGTCTTCCCAAAATCATCTCATAGGCTTGATTCTTGGTAAAGTCACAGATAGCAAATGTGTGCTCAAACTCTACACCACAAGTAGTGAGAGTTATTCCTTCTAATAGCCCTAAGGGTCTCTCTATGTGACCGTCAGCCATTTGCAATTTCATTCTCGTTGGCCTGAGTGCTGGCTTGCCCCAACGCTTCCATAGGGAAGTGGTTGCGATTGCAACTCCTGCACCTGAGTCGAGAATTGCCTTGGTTGTGTATCCTTGATGTGTGATGGGAAGATAGGTGTTTCCTTCTTCTCCTTCACTCATATCTCCTATCTTGTCTAGAGGAATTTCGGGCACTGTTCTATGAGAACCTACCTAGGAACACGGTTTAGCTATCTCTGGTACTTGTTTGGCTACATGTTTCCACAGTTCTGGCCTAACTTTGAGGCTCTTCTAAAGTGAGGTTGCACTGCACTTTAGTGTTTTTCACTACCTCTATGTTCCTAGGTATGACTGAATCTTCGTTTCTTACCATGACAGTGGGTGCTCTCATACACGTAGACTTAGCTTCCCATGGGCCTATGAAATGGGGCAATTCATGTAAAGAATTAGACTCAAAGTCTAATCTCTCTTGAGATTGGGTGCTCTCCTGCTCTCCATAAATGGAAGGGATGTCTTGTGGGAATTGATCATGCGTGTCATCCACAAGTTCAATGGGAGGAGGGACTTCACTTTCTTTAGCCCATTTCTCTTCTTGAATCTCTCTCAAGAACTCTGGTGTGTACCGATTCATAGAAGAAGATGTGTCTGGTTCTGTGGAGCTAGGCACATAGGCTTCCTGGGCAGGAAGGCTTACTCTTTCACTTACCGTGCCCTTATTTGGAGGGGAGGGTTCCTTTTCTGATTGTGCAATTAGCCTCTCCAATCTTTCTAGCACTCCATCAATGTGCAACTACGTCTTAGCTGAACTAGAGATGTTAAAGAGGCAACTGGCTTCAAACATGGTTTGAGCCAAATCCACCATCTGAGCACAAATTTTAGTTCGTTCAAGCTCTAGTTCGGCTCGAGGGTAGCATTTTTCATGATCCGTTACGTTTGGCCCTTCTTGGATTCTGGCCTGGTATGCCTTAAGCATCATGTCTAGGTCCTTGCGAGTGGGATTTGCTAGGACTGATCCTACTCTAGGGGGTGGTGGGATTGTGTGAGGTGGGTTGGAAAGCGGTGGATTGGGTGGAGACGGGAATGATGGTGGTGGAGTAGTGTGAGAGGGAGGTTGAGATGTAAGTTCAATTATCTTGGCTCTCGTTTCTCTTAGGCTTTCCTTGAGTTCACTCATCTTCTTTGCCCATTGCCTTTTCATTCTTTCTCGACTATCTTTCCAGGCTCTAGTCCTCTTCTTTGTCATGCTCTCAATTTTGCTAACATCTGGGCTCTTTTCCTGGCCTACACCTTGGTTTTGCTGCAATGCTTGAGCTCTAGTGACCACTTGCACTGGCGCAGTGGAGGTTACACTTCCTGAAGAGTATACTACTAACCCAATAACATTGATAGGAGTGATTTTTGGCATATTATTGGGATTCTTTGGGCAATCTCGTAAGAGATGCTCCTTTCCACAATCTTGACAAAAGCCCTGGATTGTTACTGACTGGGGTTGTGTGGGTGCAGGCATGGGGCAATCACAAATGAGGTGATCTCCCTGACATCTGTAGCATGGTCCTCTAGGGAATCGGGGTCTTACTTGCCTAGGTTGAGGTCTAGGGTTGGGATTTGTGTACATGATATTTGGATACTCTGGATCCCAACTAGGTTCACTCGGTTCTTCACTATAGTAGGATTCATCATGTTCACGAGACTGCATGTAGTAAGCTTGGGGCTATCCACATGTGTAGAATCAAAACTATGGTCATTGGGGTCGCTTTCAGAAAGTAATGGAGTTACTGGGACTATTGCTCTATTCAAATTATCCTCTATAGCTGCATATTTCACTAGAATTAGGCTGGAGCTGGAGGTTGCTGGGATAACACAGGCTGAGGTCTTTGCTGGGCCGGATATTGTGGTTGGTAAGGTTGCTGGGGCCTAGCATGTTGTTGTGGTGAGTACTAGTTTTGGTATCTTCCTTGTTGAGGGTAGGGCTGTGGATATGTTTGCCTCACTGCTTGCTTATTGTAGGGGCAATCTTATGCGGTATGATTGGTGTACCTCTATTCTATGGTGCAGTACTGGCTACTAGGATTCACTTGTGGTTGCGCCATGATGGGACATACACTCGCAAAATGGTCATCCCCACATGTGTAGCATTGTCTTCCTGGGGTAAATCGGGGTATCTGTTTGCTCGAGACACCTAGTTTCTGAGCTACTTTCTCTGCTAGTTCCTCAATTGATGTAGATTGTCTAAAAGAGAGGCTGGAAGAGCTATCTAAATCTTGGTAGATCTTTGAAAGCTCTAGCTCCTCTCCTAGATTATCCTCTACGTCTATACACATGCATATGCATTCTTCTATGGTCCTAGGGTCCTTCAGGTACACATATGATCTCAACTTTGTACTCAGCAGTCCATCTAGGAATAAAGCCACCTGTTTGGCTGGAGTGGGAAACTCTGGAATAGGGCATCTCTCTAAGTATTGCCTAAACCTTCTTCCTACCAGTCTAATAGTCCATTGAGGTGTCTGCTTGAAGCTGTGAATCAGCGAGGAAGTGTTATGTCGTATGCCACTCTTAGAGAATTCAGTGATGAAAGCCTCGAGAAGTTGGTCTATGCTTCTGAATTGTCTCTCATTTAGAGGTTGAAACCATGTAAGGGCTGTGTTCCTAAGGGTGAGACCGAAAGCATTGTACTGCGTGAATAGGTCCTCAACTTGTTTAGCTCTCAAGACTTGTCTAAATTCGGCCACATGATCGTATGGATCTCGAGTGCCATCGAAGTAATTCTTCATGGACTTAACTAGCTATGTAGGTCTCAAAGTCCTCGTGTGCTCTCTAGGTCTTGGCAGAGGGAATTCATCTGCATTTCTTGGATTTCTTGGAGCTCTAAGTCTCTCGGGTTCCACTCTATCCATTTCAATTCTTGCTCTTTCTCTTCCCAACGGGTTGGTGAAACTCACTTCTGGCCTATCTCTACTTCTATCCCTTTGAGCTCCATGAGCTTGGGATGTTCTCGCTCCTGGGTGGCCAAAAGAGACATTAGATCTTGGTTGGGGGAAAACAAATTCACCCTTCCAAGTGTAGGCATGCCTACCATGCTCTATGACTACAAAGACCCTTTCTGGAGTATTGTCTAAATAGGTCACTTTTTCTAGACTATCCGGATCTTTAAACTCATAGATAGTGAGCGCTCCAACCTTATTAGGCTAACCAGGCTTGTACCTCCAAAAGGCTTCATCAGTCTCTCGATTCAAGAGCAGATCTATGCTCTTATTATCTTGGGGAACCCATTCGGTCGTGATAATTCTAGTGAGGACTGATTTGCCTCGAGGGGTTTTAGGCTCTCCACCTATGTTCCCTTGCTCTAGGTCACCTATGTCCATTTCTGGAATCACATTACCAAACTCGTCTGTCCTGTCTCGGTGGCTGGTGACTACGTATATGGTTCCTTCTTTGTCCAGGTATGCTCCATTTTCAAACTTGACTGCTGGATGTTCTAGCCCAATGGGTTGATCTCGGTTTTTAATCTAGACCACCAATCTTCCTAGGCCGTCCTCATAGATGAAAGCACCTAATCGGTTGGTCCTAAGGTATTCGAGTTGTGTCTTGTAAGGGCCTTCTACCCGTTGTAAGTATGGCACTCCTGAACTTCCTGTGGGTCTCTCCATATCTTGAGACATCTCAGACTCGCTAGTTTCCGAGCTAGGGTAGTACGAATGATGGCTCAACTGCTGGGCCCAAGACCTATCAGTGTAATTGACACTAGCCTCTGAAGATCTAAGACTTTGTCTATCTCTCCCTAGGTGTTGTCCTGATCTAAGGTGCATGTGCCTAATAGAGTTGCCCCAATTTTTACCCACAGTACAACCTCGTTGCAAATCTCTTTATAACAGTCACTTGGTTCTTTTTTAGTTGATTATCATGTTTATGATCTTGTTTGATGTCGTGTCATGAGGAATTTTTGAGTGATTTTCCGCACTTTAAGTTGATCGTTCCATGTTAAGTTCTTTTCTGTTAAGTTGTCGATCACAGAGAAACTATGTTTCAACTTGAACTTGAGTACTTAGGTAGTCTTCAACTTGACAAATGCCTAGCATCACCCTGACTTACTTCTAGCACTACTCGTGTGTAGCCTAATCTAGGAATTGACAAAGGGGGTTGAGAACATTCCAACCTCACTTGCTGATCCCTTGCTCTTGGGTGCTCAAGAACCCCATTCTCAAGCTTGCAAAAAAACCCTCACTTTGGATGCCCTCAAGTGCTTTCAATGGAGGTGTAAAAGTCCCAAAGTTAGCTCAAGACTTAAATTCAATTGACATAAAAAATCACTTTCATTCATGTAATTCAGATATCAATTTTCCCCTTGTCTTTATGGAAAACAATTCTAGAGATCCCTTGGTTTGGTTCCTCTTGGGTATGGTCCACTTAAAAATACTATATCTAATAATCCTGATATTAATTTTACCGTAACTAGTGGAAGTTTTGGTAGTACTCCCCACAAGCTTTCCAACGAGCCTAAGATCACTCCGAACTGATTTCGTATGAGAAAGTTATCCCAGTTCAGGTTTCTGGGGTTAAAATAGGGTTCAAACAGGCTAACAGGCCAATAGGGTTTCCTCAAATTATTTGCTTATAGCCTCCTTATATGCCCTATAACCCAATATTTATGCCCAAAATTAACCACAATCCTCAAATAAAAAACCCTAGAAATTTGGCCGAAATTGGCTATCAATCACGATCGACTGGGCTATCAATCGCGATGGACAAAGCTGTCCGTCGTGGCCTGTCAGTTGCGATGGATACGTGTTGATCGCGATTGATGTTGCGATGGACAGGGGTGTCAGTCGCAATTGATGAGTCAATCACGATTGATTGTGTCAATCGCGATGGACTGAGATTTTCGGGGTTTTTTCGTGTCTCTGTGTCAATTGGGGTCTATGAGTCGTGATGGATATGTTTTTCGCCAAGATGAGGTGTCAATCACGATGCTTCTGTCAGTCGTGATGGATAGGCAGTCCGTCACGATGGATACCGTTTGTCGTGATTGACAGGGTGTCCGTCGGGGTCTGTCAGTCGCGATGGATAGTCTGTCCATTGCGATGGACACTGTCAATCGCGATTGATGCTGTCAATCGTGATGGACAACAAAAATGCAAATTTTTTAGAAATTTTTATGGATTTGTGATGTGCAAGCCCTCTAGTCTACTGTGGTGCACTTAGTTTTACCAAAGGAACGATTTTTCTGTCAATCGTGATCGACAGAGGTCTGCGACACAGAGACAAGACCGAGCTTTTCTGTACCTGCATGACGTGCTGGAGATGATGGGACAGCCAGATGCTGCAAGGTAACTCAAAAAACATGCAAAAGCAGCGCACAACAATTTGCTCTCTCTCACAAGTGAAATGAGGGAAATGGAAGGAGGAAGGAGATATGATAAAAAAACTAAAATTTTTGCGATGATGGAGATGGAGGTGGGATATGGTGAGGATGATGATGGTGAAGTAAGAAGGAGAAAAATAAAGAAAAGTAAAGAAATTACCTACAATGCCAACGTCACAACTCTATGTCTTACCATCACATGCTCGTACTCAAAGCTCAATCCCCGACAACGGCACCAAAATTTGGTGTAGCTCAGTGATGAGTAGCACCTCCTTTAATGTCAATCCGGGAAGACATGAGGATGGTATGAAGACCTCGAACAGTGATGACACAAGTGTGAGTGAGAAGCACACTAACATGCACACACATACACACACACGTGCACACAAGGCAAGAACAAAGAGAGAGACAATGGAGTTCTTTAGATTACTCAAAAGTGCTCTTACAAGTTCAATTCTACAATAAGCTAACCTCAAAAATGAGCTCTCTAGCTCTTTTTATAGTTTTTGACTAGTTTTGGCCCTGTCCAGACCTAGTGTTCGACCTAGTTAAAAATTAGGTTCCAGGGCCTATTTGAGGGCTCAAACGGGGTCTAAAAATTATGAAAATTGGTAGGATGATACTTCTAATACTCCTCAAGCTCGAGGACTCCTTGGCTTGAACAAAATGGAGTTAAAAAAAGGTGAAATGGTAATTGCAATAATTGTTAGTGATGAGAATCACTGTTATAAAGATGTTGATTTGGAAAAAATTAAAGGGCCTATTTGCCAAATCTGCGTTGACTACTCTGTCTACTTAGTCCTTCTCTTTGCTCTCACTCTTTCTGCTAGCTTCCTTGTCTCATCAGTCCTTGGGTGAGCTGACTGCTATCAACAATGCCAAGTGAAGACATGCTAAGAAAGTACAACAACTAGTGGAACTACCAAAGCCTTCTCAATAATAACATGCAAGATGTTCTAAGTGGATGAAACTTACTTTATCTCTGACCATCATTGTCTGATCATCACTATGATCAAATCATTCCCAACTAGGAATGTCTCTAGTAAAAAATTGTTATAATCTAGCACTCCCAGATATAATGAGAACCATAATGTGAGTCCATGAAATACACAGAAAAATGGTAAGTAGATGTGTGCACTCTCATAGCCCACTATGCTAAGCATCTACCTCACCTCATACACACTATGTATGAAACATGGCCTAACCTCAAGCATATCAAATAAGGTAGTACAATTGCCTATTCACATTTCTTATGTGCAAACCTTGCCTTTCCGCTTTTAGGCTACTTGCTTGCAGACTTGCCTTGTTTGTGATCACATACAGAGTGATTGTCTCAACTACCCCTCTATTTTCTAATAGTAAGAAGATCATACGAATGAACTCCAAATCATATAAAAAGATACGATCTCAGAGACGTCTCTCCCATACCATCTGTCCATCTGTCCTACACCTAGGTAGAATACAAAGTTTGATGTCCCATACCACCAAACTTTATACCCCACAGATGCATGTATGAGACTAAAGTCAACAGAGTCTCCTCTGTCCTATTGAAAATGTTCACCATAAACCAATGATCAATAACAAGTATCTAGGGCATGGCTAGCCATGGTGATCACACCATATCAAAAAAGTATCATAAAAACCTGTGGAAAATCATTTCCTTTCAACATCTCTTGCATAAACAATTTTCAATAATAGCATATTAAAACTTAACTTTAACTAATTTTTATCTATGCAGAATCTATGAAATTTTCCAGACTTATATAGATTTTCTCAAAACTTTCATTAGGCTTAAAAATCACTTGATTTGGACATTTCCTCAGAGTTTTATCACCATTTCATTAGAAGGGTCGAACACTTGACGACTAACTCTGTAATGTACAGTGTCATCTTCTTGAAGCCCTTAGAGTGATCAAATAAGCTCCAAATCGCATTTTCTTTGTGCTCAAATATATATATATATATATATATATATATATATATATATATATATATATATATATATATATATATATATATATATATATATATATATATATATATATATATATATATATATATATATATATATATATATACCTATCTAGTTTGGCTCTACAAAATTTCATCTTAAAATCCAATCAAATACTCATTCATTATCATTCTATCTTTGCTACACCTACACTTAGGTGAGCCTAGAAACAATGTAACTGGAATTTTAGAACATCTTCTAACTATGAAGATAAATTCCAAAATCTTTGAATTTTAGGTATATCATAGGGTATCGTCTCCAAGAAAAAGTTTTGAAATTGGAGCTTCCAATATGAAACAACCATTTATTCATGAAACACATGTAGCGATCTTTGGTAAATCCTCACCAGAGATTATTCTGAGACGAATAGGTCATTTGACCTACCATTGATGTCCAATTTTTTTCAAATTTAAGTAGCATATAGCTACTATTACCTTATTTTAGTGGTATGAAGTATTTGGACATTTGAGGCTTTCACAATGACCGAAATACTAGGCCTCTATACCTACAACATATTAACAATTTGCAGAGGCTCCCTTTCACTCTTTTCTTTATATCTCCTAAATAGAGATACATATCATCTTGATATTTTTTAAGCAACATATGGAGATGGATAGATAATCTTAGAAAGAAAAATAATCCAATTTGAGTAAACGAAATAAGAGAACCAATCACCTCTAGGTGACATGGTCTCTGGTCATTTCATAAATTCCAGAGGTTGCACTTCCATGTGCAGAGATCTTTAGAACTATCAAATCATCTTTATAATTATTGAAAATTGGTATCCTCAAAGTCCATTTATGAAGCTTTTATATCCAACAAAAATCATGCAATTGGGATCTACCAATGAAGAGAGAGGCCCTTTGTAACAGGCCTATGTCACTTGTTTTAGGTCTCTACCTCTATTAACAGCACTTCTAGTACATAGGCCATTTGACCTTTCTATTGTTGATATATTTAGGTAGTGATGTGTGCGAACACACTAGGAACACCAAGGCACTTTTTTCTCGCTTTAGCATATTTTTTTTTC
>CM035420.1:50130114-50132614 GCA_020310875.1 Ceratopteris richardii | reverse complement strand
TCTACCTCATGTTAGGAACTGTAAGACTTCCCAAGAGACTTGGGAGACCTTGTCAACATACTTCTCATCAAGCACAAGGGCCAGAAAGAATCAGCTATGGATTGAGTTTACAACTCTTAGGAAAGCAATCAAAACAATGTGTTTCAGATTTTGTCACCAAAGTCAAAGATATAGCAGATCAACTTGCAAGTGTTGGAGAAGAGATTGAAGAAGAGCAAATTGTTAGACAAGTGATCAATGGACTCAAAGCAGATGACAAGTGGGAGAGCTTTACCACTGCAATGGACTTGTACATGGACATTCAAGCACCTGATCTAACAACTTTGATTGGACAACTCTTTACACATGAAGCCAAGATCACAAAGAATGGAGAGCAATCAAAAGGTAACAATCCCTCTGCCCTATATACAGATAAGAAGTCTAAAGACAAGGGTAAAAGCAAGAAGGTTGATGATGAAGGATCCACCTCCCAAGCAAACTATGCAGGGAGAGGTAGATCATCTAGAGGTAGGGGCAGAGGAGGTAAGTCAGGTAGGGGGAGACCCTATAATCAATCTCCATGCAATATTTGTGGCTTGTCTAATCATACTACAGATGAATGCTACAAAAACTACAAGAACCAAAGAGGAAGAGGTCACCAAAGAGGAGGATACTCCCAAGGCAGAGGCAGGTTCAATCAATCTCAAGGCTACCATGGCTACAACAATAATTACAACAACAACTACAACAATAGCTACAATCACAATGGCAATTATCAAGGAGGATACAGGAACAGAAAGGATTACAACAATTATGCAGAGGATCAAGATGATTCCTTGTTGATTATGAACATGACATCTAAATCAGGTATCAATGATGATCATTTGTTCTATATTGACTCAGGTTGCTCTAACCATGTAGCTGGGAATGTTGCCTTACTCTCTGATTTGGAAGAACCTAAAGGCAAGCACCAAGTGCAGACAGGTGATGACACTAAACACTCAGTGGTTAAAGTAGGTAATGTCAAAACAAGTGATGGTAATCAGAAATTTGCTAAGCAGAGTATTGTATGTCCCAACAATCACCAAGAATCTGATGAGTGTAGGTCAGATTGTTGAAAAAGGTCTACAGGTCAGGTTCACTCAACATGGTGCATTTGTGGAGGATCCAAGACATGGATTCAGAAGGATAGCCAAGGGAGAGAAGTCAGGTAGACTATTTACCTTTGAACTTGAGGATACTAAAAATATTGCCTTGTACAACTATAGGGACCAAACCCTATCAGAATTGGAGATGTGGCACAAGAGATTGGGTCACATTGGAGAGAGAACCATAAAGCAGATGAGCAGAGATCAATGTGTGCTTGGGATACCTAATGTATCCAAGCAACACATGATATACAAGTGTGGGGCTTGTCAATTTGGTAAGTCACACAGGTTGCCATATACCAAGAAAGGATTTATGCATGAAGATTACTTGGAATTGGTGCATACAGATGTGTGGGGACCAAGCAAGGAGCCATCCATATCTGGATCAAGGTACTATGTATCTTTTATAGATGATTATAGCAGATGGACTGTCTTGTACTTCATGAAACATAAAGATGAAGTATTTAATTGCTTCAAAAGGTATCTTGCATTAGTAGAGAATCAAACAGGTAGACATTTGAAGAGGTTAAGGTCTGATGGTGGTGGAGAATACTTCTCCAATGATTTTGAAGACTTCTTGCAGGAAAGAGGCATCAAGAGGGAGATTACCACAAGGTACTCACCTGAACAAAATGGGGTAGCTGAAAGAAGAAATAGACTCATTGTGGAGACAGCTAGGTCTATGCTTAATGAGAAGAAACTACCAAATTATCTTTGGGCAGAGAGTGTATCTACTGCCACATACTTGATCAACAGGTTGCCATCAAAGACACTTGATGGAATGACACCCTATGAGGCTTGGCATGGTAAGAGACCTTCTCTGGATCATTGCAAGATCTTTGGGTGTGTTGCATATGTGCATATTCCCTCACAGGTAAGGGGAAAGCTAGACCCTAAGGCTGAAAAGTGTATCTTTATTGGTTATGATTTGAATCAGAAAGGATACAGGTTCTATAACCCCTCAAACAAAGGCTTCAAGGTAAGCAGAGATGTAATCTTTGATGAAAATGATTCATGGTATGATAATGAGTGCAGGAAAGTGAGTTTACCTTATGATATGGAAGAAGACTTTCCAAAGCTTGTCAGGCAAGAACCAACTCAGAATGAGGACACAAGCTCAGATGATGAAGACACCATCAACATTGAAGAGTTCAAAGCTTGGAAATCAAAAGGGAAGATGAAGATGAAGCAACTTGAAGACAATCCAGAATCCTCAACTCAAGCTATGAGGAGATCTTCAAGGGAAAAGAAGAAACCTATTAGGTATGGTTATGATACTTCACTTGTAACCAAGCACTCTGTATATCTTGCAAAGGATATCTTAAGTGAAGAACCAGGTACATTTGAGGAAGCCATTACTAAACCAGAATGGA
>CM035420.1:50115114-50120114 GCA_020310875.1 Ceratopteris richardii | reverse complement strand
TTGCGCAACCTTAAGGCGAAGTGTTGTGCAAAGTTTTATCAAAAACTTTACAGGATTGATCAGTCAATGAGTGACTAATCTGCAACAGACTTTTCTGAGAAGTTGATTTTTCAGAACTTTCAATTTTTCTGATAATTTGGTGAAGATTCTCTAAATTAGGTGGAGTCTAAAGTTGATCTTGATATAGAGGTGATCTAATTTCAAGGTCAACTTGTTCTTTTGGAGATTAACACTCTCCATCAGTGGTATCAGAGCAGGTTGTGTCAAAATTGAAGTGAAGAAGACTCCGACTATTGCAGAAGTACAAAACTTTACATCTTGAAGATGCAGAAGGGTAAAGGTTGAAGAAAGATCAAAGGAAGAAATACAAAGAGCATCAAAAGGATCAGAAGGAGCAACATTCGAAGTAAAGGTACACTTATTATCTGTAAAGGTTAAAGATTTGAAGCTACAGGTGAAGTAAAGATGGGAGATAGTCTCCAAATTGAAAAGTTGGATAGAGAGAACTATCCTGCATGGTCTATGAGGATGGAAGCTCACCTTATGAGCAAAGATTTGATAGGATATATCACAGGAGATGAAGAAAAGCCAGAATTCAGAGATCCTAGTGTTCCAACTAGGGAGGAGCTTACAGATTTGAAGAATTGGATGAAGAAGGATGCTCAAGCAAGAAGCATCATCTACATGGCAGTCAATGACTATTTGCTTCCTCACATTAGAGGACTTGAGAGTGCTTGTGACATTTGGAATGCTTTGGAAGAGCATTTCCAAAATACAACCAAATCAAGGAAGGCTTCACTATGGGCAGAGTTTACTACCTTCAAGAAGAAGGCCTCACAATCAATCTCTGATTATGTGACAAAGATGAAGGACATTGCAGATTCTCTAGGTGCAGTGGATGAAGATATTGAAGAAGACAAATTGGTAAGACAAATACTCACAGGGCTAAGAGGAGATGAGAAATGGAAGCCTTTCATTTTATCTACAGAACTTTCATTAGATCACTTTACTCCTGATTTGAATCAATTGTTAGGTCATATGCTAACTTTTGAGAATGATATCAAAGGAGATGTTGATAAGAGTGCAGGTTATGCAATGTATTCTAAAGACAAGAAGAAAGCCAACAAAGGAAAGCAACAATCAGGTGAAGAAGAAGGTACTTCAAACCAAGCAAACTTCATAAGAGGAAGAGGAAATGGCAGAAGTAGAGGAAGAGGTAGAAACAACAAAGAGAATGCAAGAGCTTGTTGGATATGTGGTAAGACCAATCATCTATCTCATGATTGTTGGCATAATAATCAAAACAATGGTAATTATCAGAACTTTAATCAAAGAGGAAGAGGAGGTAGATTTCAGAGAGGAAATTTCAGAGGTAGAGGTGGTAGGAATTCTTTTGGAAGAGGTGGTGGAAGAAACTTCCAAAGTCAATCCTATAATAACACCTACTACAACTATGCATCAGATCAAAAGGAGGATTCGACTCTCATTATGAATACATGTGAAACTTCACATGAGGACATGAGAGTGTTTTATATTGATTCAGGATGTAGTAATCATTTGAGTGGAAATATTGCTTTGATGACTGACCTAGATCACAATGCAATTAATCATACAGTGCAGACAGGTGATAATACAAAGCATAAGGTAAAGTCAATTGGTTCAGTCAAGGCTAAGGATGGGAGCACTCTTCTGAGTAAGGTACTTTATGTTCCCACAATTCCAAAGAATTTGATCAGTGTAGGTCAAATTGTGGAAAAAGGATATGAGGTAAGGTTCACAAATGATGGAGTTTATGTGGAAGACCCTAGTCAAGGGTATAAACAAGTTATTGCAGGAAAGAAAGAAGGAAGGCTTTTCACATTGAAGGTACAAGGAAATGTTGGACATGCTATGTTCACATATGGAGAGCAGAAGGTGTCAGAATTGGATCTTTGGCACAAAAGACTTGGACACTTTAATGAAAGAGGTATCAAAGAAATGATTAACAATGATTCAGTGCTTGGAATGCCTAACATTGCAGGTCAACACATGACATACAGATGTGAGGCATGTCAATTAGGTAAGGCTCATAAGCAATCCTATTCCAAGCATGGATTTATGTATTCAGAAAGACTTGAATTGGTGCATACAGATGTGTGGGGTCCTTCAAAGGACTTTAGTATAAATGGTTCAAGATATTATGTCATATATGTTGATGATGCTACCAGGTGGATCACACTTTATGTGATTAAGGAAAAGTCAGAAGTGTTTAATACATTTAAACACTATCATGCATATGCAGAAAGGATTACAGGTCAAAAATTGAGGAGACTAAGGTCAGATGGAGGGGGAGAGTATTTTTCAAATGAGTTCAATGATTATTTGTGGAATGCAGGTATAAAGAGAGAAGTTACTTGCAGGTACTCTCCTCAACAAAATGGGGTAGCAGAAAGAAGAAATAGGACTCTTGTTGAGTTTGCAAGGTCCATGTTGAAAGAGAAGAATTGCCCAAATTATTTGTGGGCTGAGGCTGTTAATACAGCTACATATTTGGTTAATAGATTGCCTTGTAAAGCTTTGCAGGGTATGACACCATATGAAGCTTGGTGGGGTAAGAAACCTACCTTGGATCATTGCAGAATATTTGGATGCTTGGCATATGCATATGTGCCATCTCAATTGAGGCATAAGTTGGAGCCTAAGGCAGAGAAGTATGTATTCATTGGTTATGATGATAAGCAAATGGGATACAGGTTGTGGAGTCCATCCACAAAGCAATTTATTGTATCCAAGGATGTTACATTTGATGAGCAAGGTACTTGGTATGCAGGTAAATATAATGTACATGCAGATGATGAAGAAGTAGTGGAACAAAGGAAAGGTAAAGCAAAGATTCAATTACTTGATGAAAGTGAGAGTAATGAAGTGCAGATTGAAGTTGAAGAGAGGCCAAGGTTTGATCCAGAATGTGATGAACCAGAGACCTCAAGAAGTGCAGAAGTTAGGAGATCATCTAGGCACAAATGGCAACCTACAAGGTATAGCTATGACACTTCATTCTTGACTACTAAAGATTATGCTTATTTGGTAAAAGCAGATGAAGACCCTTCTACATATGAAGAAGCCAAAGGGAAGAAGAATTGGGAAGATGCTATGCAAGAGGAGTATGATGCATTGATAGAGAATCAAACATGGGATTTGGTTCCTAAACCTAATAGTCAAAAGATTATTGGATGTAAGTGGGTTTACAAAACAAAGAGATTTGCAGATGGAAGTGTGTCTAGGTACAAAGCTAGACTTGTTGTGAAAGGGTATGCACAGACATATGGAGTGGACTATGATGAGACTTATAGTCCTGTGGCAAAGATGACAACCATCAGGACACTCATTGCAATTGCTGCTTGTAAAGGTTGGAAGTTGTCTCAATTAGATGTTAAAAATGCTTTCTTGAATGGTTACATTTCAGATGAAGTCTACATGGAGCAACCAGATGGGTTCAAAGATCAAGTGAGTCCAAATTATGTGTGTAAGCTCAAAAGAGCTTTGTATGGGTTGAAGCAAGCCCCAAGGGCTTGGAATTATAGGCTTGTAAAATTCTTGAATGATCTTGGATTTCAAGCATCAAAGGCAGATAGTAGCTTGCTAGTCAAAGCAAGTGAAGATGGGTTCATTTATGTGTGTATTTATGTTGATGACATAATACTTACAGGAACAGATGATAAGGGAATACAAATGATTAAGAAGCAGATGGAGAAAGAGTTCAAAATCAGTGATTTGGGGAACCTATCATTCTTCTTGGGAATGGAGATCACTTATACTCAACATGGAGTATATGTGACTCAAGAAAGGTATCTTAAAAATTTGCTAACCAAGTTTAAAATGGAAGATTGCAGGGTTGCACCTACACCTTTGGAAGTGAACCATAAATTGTCTAGGTTTGGAGGAGAAGAGTTCAGAGATATGAAACTCTATCAAAGTTTGGTTGGTAGCTTGATTTATGCTACATTGACAAGGCCTGACCTATCATATGCAGTTGGTGTGCTTTCACAATTCATGCATTGTCCTAGAAAGGAACATTGGATTGCAGGACAAAGAGTACTTAGGTACATCAAGGGTACACTCAGAGAAGGGTTGTACTATGGGTTTACTTCAGATACAAGAATCAAGATATATAGTGATGCAGATTGGGCAGGTAATGTGGATGATAGAAGATCAACACATGGATACTTGTGCTATGCAGGAGACAAATTGATTTCATGGTGTTCCAAGAAGCAACATACAGTTGCTTTGTCATCTACAGAGGCAGAATATAAAGGTATGGTGGAAGCTGCAAAAGAGGTAATATGGCTAAAGACACTTTTGAAAGCTTTTGATGTGATTCAGAGTACTCCTATTATTTGTGGAGACAATATGAGTTCATTATACTTGGCAGCTAATCCTGTATTTCATGCTAGAACTAAGCATATTGAAATACAGTATAATTTTCTGAGAGAGAAGGTCATTGAGAAAGAGATTGAAGTCATACACACTCCCACAAAAGATCAAGTTGCAGATATGATGACTAAAAGTCTAGATGGACCAAAACTACAAAGATTCAAGGATATGGCTGGAGTAAAGAAGATAGAGAAGAACCTCAATTAATGATTGAGGGGGAGCTGTTGGTGCATGACAATCATCAATTGAAGAATTATGGAGGAATGAAGACAAGGAGTCAAGAAGAAAACAAAGTCAGGTGATTGAAGGAAGGAGATATTCAGAAAATCCAAAGACATGTACACATATGTACATTAGCTGACTTATATCTTTGTTTAGTCATACACTTGTATATATTCATCTATAAATATGTTGGAAAATGTCGGGTAAAGAAGAGCAGAAGAGATTTGAGAATAGGAAGAGAGAAATTAGTGTCATTAGACACATGAAGAGTGAGTGAATTGTCCATCCTCACTTAGATGTAAATTTTCTGAGAAATCGAAAAATTTTGCGCCCGATATTTTGCTGTCTGCTCCCTCTGTGTTTAA
>CM035420.1:50102614-50107614 GCA_020310875.1 Ceratopteris richardii | reverse complement strand
TTGGGAAAGAACACCAACTGCATAACTAAGATCAGGTCTTGTTAGAGTTGCATAAATCAAACTTCCAACTAAAGATTGATACTTCCTCATGTCTTTGAACTCTGCACCAACATATCTACTGAGTTTGTGATTGACTTCTAATGGTGTAGATGCCTCTCTGCAATTCTCCATGTTGAACTTCTTTAGAAGATTCAAAAGATACCTTTCTTGTGATACATAAATGCCATGCTCTGCATAAGTGATTTCCATTCCAAGAAAATATGACAATTTTCCTAGATCACTTATCTTGAATTCTCTTTCAAGTAGCTTCTTCACCTCCTTGATTCCTTCATTTGAGGTACCTGTAATTATAATGTCATCTACATATATACAAATGTAGATCATACCTTCATCTGTTCTTTTGATAAGTAAACTTGCATCTGCCTTTGAACTTTGATACCCAAGGTCATTAAGATACTTTACAAGTCTATAATTCCAAGCTCTTGGAGCTTGCTTCAAACCATAAAGGGCTCTTCTCAACCTGCAAACATAATTTGGAAACTTATGATCTGCAAACCCTTGAGGTTGTTCCATGTAAACCTCATCTGATATATATCCATTCAAAAATGCATTCTTAATGTCCAATTGACTCAATGTCCATCCTTTTGATGCTGCAATGGCAATGATTGTTCTTATGGTTGACATCTTTGCCACAGGACTGAATGTCTCATCATAATCTATGCCAAATGTTTGAGCATAGCCTTTAACCACCAATCTAGCTTTGTATCTGGCTATAGTTCCATCTGCATGCTTCTTAACTTTGTAAACCCATTTGTTTCCAATCACTTTCTTACCATTAGGTTTTGGGACAAGTTCCCAAGTTTTGTTCTCTTCAAGAGCATCAAATTCTTCCTTCATTGCTACTTCCCATTGTCTCTTACCCTTTGCTTCATCATAGCTTTGAGGTTCTTCATCTTCCTTAACCATGTAAGCATAATTTTTCTGAGTCAAGTAAGAAGTGTCATATGAATACCTTGTAGGTTGATTCCTTATTCTGGTTGACCTTCTTGGTTCACACTCTTCATGTCTATCTGGATGTACTTCTTCATCAAATATTGGTCCATCTTCACTCCTTCTATATGAATCAACTCTTGATGTGCTTGCTTGCATATGTTCTTCATCTCCATCTATTTGCATATGTGACTTACCTCTTGCACTCCTTCTTATCTCTTCTTCAAATGTTTCAAGCTCACATTCTTTATCTGCATACCAACTCTTCTGTTCATCAAAGGTCACATCTCTGGAAACAATAAAATGTTTAGTTAAAGGACTCCATAGCCTATAACCCATTTGCTTTTCATCATACCCAATAAACACATATCTTTCTGCCTTTGGTTCAAGCTTATGTCTGAGTTGTGATGGTACATAAGCATAGGCCGTTGACCCAAACACTTTACAATGGTCAAGTGTTGGTTTCTTACCCCACCAAGCTTCATAAGGGGTCATACCATTCAAAGCTCCACATGGTAACCTATTCACAAGGTATGTGGCTGTATTTACAGCCTCAGCCCAAAGATAATTAGGGCAATTCTTTTCCTTTAACATTGCTCTTGCAAATTCAACCAATGTTCTATTCCTCCTTTCTGCCACCCCATTATGTTGAGGTGTATACCTGCAAGTTATCTCTCTCTTGATACCTGCATTCCAAAGATAGTCATTAAATTCTTGGGAGAAGTATTCTCCCCCTCCATCAGACCTTAGCCTCTTGAGTTTGTGACCTGTAACTCTTTCTGCATAAGCATGAAAATGTTTGAAGGCTCCAAAGACTTCTGATCTTTCCTTTAGAACATAAAGGGTTATCCACCTTGTAGCATCATCAATAAACAAAACATAATACCTAGATCCATTTATTGAACCTTCTTTTGTTGGTCCCCAAACATCTGTATGTATGAGTTCAAGCAAACCATCATGCTTGAAACCTTTCTTCTGAAATGGTTGTCTATGAGCTTTTCCTATCTGACAAGCTTCACACTTGTATATCATATGTTGATTCTTTACATTTGGTAGTCCCAATACAGATTGATTCTCCACCATAGTTTTGATTCCTCTTTCATTGAAATGTCCCAATCTTTTATGCCAAAGATCTAACTCTGTAATTACTTCATCACCATGTGTAATTAGGGCTTGACCAACATTTCCTTGCACTTTGAGAGTAAAAAGTCTACCTTCCTTCTTACCACAAACAATGGGTGTGTATGCATCCTCTGGATCTTCAACAAATACCCCTTCATTTGTAAATCTGACTTGAAAACCTTTTTCCACTATTTGTCCAACACTAATCAGATTCTTTGGTATTGTTGGAACATACAAAACATTTGTTAATAAATCAGCTCCACTCCTGCACTTTACCTTTCCAATTGAATGCACATTGTGTTTTGTATTGTCACCTGTTTGTACTGTATGACTTGAATTTCCTTCTTCCAATTCTGACAATAATTCTATATTACCTGATAAATGATTTGAACAACCAGAGTCAATATAGAATACCTTGAGATCCTCCTTCTCTGATGAACTAATTGAATTCATCATCAATGTTGTATGGTTGTCATTCTGTGTATCATTTGCATAATTGTAATATGTAGTGTTGTATGATTGGTTCTGATTCCAATTTCTTCCACCACCTCTACCAAAACTTCCTCTTGAATTATGTCTTCCTCTTTGAAATTGATTATGAAACCTTCCACCTCTACCTCTGCCATTGTTGTTCTGATTTTGATTTGCTCCTTGTTGATTGTGCCAACAATCATATGCTAGATGATTGCTCAATCCACAAATCCAACATGTCTTCTTGTTATTGTTCTGATTACCTCTACCTCTTCCATTACCTCGACCTTTACCTCTGCCAAAACCTCTTCCTCTTGCATAATTTGCTTGAGTTGTTGACTCTTCTTCATCCTTTGCTTTGCCTTTATCTCCTTTCTTTTTGTTCTTCACATACATTGCAGAACTTTGACCTTTGTCTCCATCTGACTTTAAGTCTTGCTCAAATGTGAGCATCAATCCAAGCAATTGATTTAATTCTGGCACATAATGATTTAATGAAAGTTCTGTTGAAAGTACAAAAGGCTTCCACCTTTCATCACCTCTTAATCCTGCAAGTAATTGAGCTATCAACCTATGATCTTCAATATCCTCATCAATAGATCCAAGGCTATCTACCAAGTCTTTCATCTTAGTGACATAATCACTAATGTTCTGATTTTGCTTCTTCTTGAATGTGGTGAACTCTGACCATAAGCTAGCTTTTCTAGCTTTAGTGGTGTTTTGGAAGTGGTCTTCCAAAGCATTCCAAATATCTTCAGCTGTTTCTAAACCTCTGATATGTGGCAACAAGTGATCTGTAATAGTGTTGTATATATAAGCTCTTGCACTTGCATCTCTCTTCTGCCATAGCTTCAAAGCTTCTAGCTCTTCCTTCCTTGGATGACTTTCATCTTCAAATTTAGGCTTCTCCTCTTCACCTGTCACATATACCATTAAGTCCTTACTCATAAGTAAGGCCTCCATCCTCATTACCCAAGCAGGATAGTTATCTCTGTCCAATTTGTCAATGGACACATGATCTGCCATGGTATCCTTGCTTCTGCTTCAACCTGTAAGTGTAAGGTTAAAGAATGATACCTTTTGTAGACCTTTACTCTTGGGAGCAACTTCGAAATACTCTTTTGATGACTTTTGGTTGTTGAACACCTCCGCTTCCTCCTTCTTTGATAAAGAACTCTTCAAATCTTCTTGTATCTGCACTCCTTTTATTCTCGAGGACCTTATCTGCTTTGATACCACTTGTTGGTGTGTAAAACACCACAAGAACTAAACTAATGTGGTATTAGAAGACCTCCATAACCATCATTAGCTTAGCAACACTCACATTATGAGTCTTCATCTCTGAACTTAGTGAAAATCAAAACTTCACTTCACAGAAATCTGCGCCTTTTCTTCAATCCTTCAATCTGACCTGTATTAGCTCAATCTTTGCCAAATCTTTTGATTACTTGCTAAGAGAAGTTCTTGCTAGTGTTAAGCAACACATAACAAACAAAACTTTCAAGCAATAACTTCACAATCCTCTGATTTTGTATCAACCTTTACACTATGTCTGAAAACTGAAAATGTACTTCATCGATTTGACATACCTTCACTCTTAAACTGATTTCTCTGAGTACGCGTCTCGTTTCTCAAAGATCTTTTGACCAAATGTAGTTGAGGATTATAGCTTTCCAACGAGCTATCACTTACCAAAAACTTTACACCATGCTTCGAGATCTGATCTTCAGAAGATCAGTCAAATGTGCGCCAGAAAAGTCGTAACTGTCAACTAACTTTCATAGTCATATGAAATGACTTGAGACTCAATGTACAATAGGAATTAGACACAATGCTTCTACACAAACATGTGTTGATTATCAGAGAAGGTGTGTACAAAATGGCTTGGTCTAATTTTGCTCACAGCCATGGAAAACTCTATCAGACTCAGAAGTTTTCTCTCACCATCTCTCTCAGAAATTACACGACTTTTCTCTACTCCCTCAAACTACAAAATTGAGTTCTCTCATACATGTTTTTGACTCAAATTAACTTATATACCTATGGTTTACATACATCTAGACTTGAACTCGTAAGTTCTAAAGATCAATTACAAATCTAGACTCTAATTTTGCACTAATTTACAATAGTGAAATTGTCCCTTCACTTAGGCTTGATTTTCTGTAGGTCTTTCCTTCACTTCTTCTTTCCTCCATCATATGTCTCCATATGTTTTCATATATCAATGCCTAATTAGTGAGTGAAGCCCCAACACTATCTATCTATCTATCTATCTATCTATCTATCTATCTATCTATCTATCTATCTATCTATCTATCTATCTATCTATCTATCTATCTATCTATCTATCTATCTATCTATCTATCTTTCTATGTATCTATCTATCTATCTATCTATCTATCTATCTATCTATCTAT
>CM035420.1:50092614-50097614 GCA_020310875.1 Ceratopteris richardii | reverse complement strand
GATACGTGTTGATCGCGATTGATGTTGCGATGGACAGGGGTGTCAGTCGCAATTGATGAGTCAATCACGATTGATTGTGTCAATCGCGATGGACTGAGATTTTCAGGGTTTTTTTCGTGTCTCTGTGTCAATTGGGGTCTATGAGTCGTGATGGATATGTTTTTCGCCAAGATGAGGTGTCAATCACGATGCTTCTGTCAGTCGTGATGGATAGGCAGTCCGTCACGATGGATACCGTTTGTCGTGATTGACAGGGTGTCCGTCGGGGTCTGTCAGTCGCGATGGATAGTCTGTCCATTGCGATGGACACTGTCAATCGCGATTGATGCTGTCAATCGTGATGGACAACAAAAATGCAAATTTTTTAGAAATTTTTATGGATTTGTGATGTGCAAGCCCTCTAGTCTACTGTGGTGCACTTAGTTTTACCAAAGGAACGATTTTTCTGTCAATCATGATCGACAGAGGTCTGCGACACAGAGACAAGACCGAGCTTTTCTGTACCTGCGCGACGTGCTGGAGATGATGGGACAGCCAGATGCTGCAAGGTAACTCAAAAAACATGCAAAAGCAGCGCACAACAATTTGCTCTCTCTCACAAGTGAAATGAGGGAAATGGAAGGAGGAAGGAGATATGATAAAAAAACTAAAATTTTTGCGATGATGGAGATGGAGGTGGGATATGGTGAGGATGATGATGGTGAAGTAAGAAGGAGAAAAATAAAGAAAAGTAAAGAAATTACCTACAATGCCAACGTCACAACTCTATGTCTTACCATCACATGCTCGTACTCAAAGCTCAATCCCCGGCAACGGCACCAAAATTTGGTGTAGCTCAGTGATGAGTAGCACCTCCTTTAATGTCAATCCGGGAAGACATGAGGATGGTATGAAGACCTCGAACAGTGATGACACAAGTGTGAGTGAGAAGCACACTAACATGCACACACATACACACACACGTGCACACAAGGCAAGAACAAAGAGAGAGACAATGGAGTTCTTTAGATTACTCAAAAGTGCTCTTACAAGTTCAATTCTACAATAAGCTAACCTCAAAAATGAGCTCTCTAGCTCTTTTTATAGTTTTTGACTAGTTTTGGCCCTGTCCAGACCTAGTGTTCGACCTAGTTAAAAATTAGGTTCCAGGGCCTATTTGAGGGCTCAAACGGGGTCTAAAAATTATGAAAATTGGTAGGATGATACTTCTAATACTCCTCAAGCTCGAGGACTCCTTGGCTTGAACAAAATGGAGTTAAAAAAAGGTGAAATGGTAATTGCAATAATTGTTAGTGATGAGAATCACTGTTATAAAGATGTTGATTTGGAAAAAATTAAAGGGCCTATTTGCCAAATCTGCGTTGACTACTCTGTCTACTTAGTCCTTCTCTTTGCTCTCACTCTTTCTGCTAGCTTCCTTGTCTCATCAGTCCTTGGGTGAGCTGACTGCTATCAACAATGCCAAGTGAAGACATGCTAAGAAAGTACAACAACTAGTGGAACTACCAAGCCTTCTCAATAATAACATGCAAGATGTTCTAAGTGGATGAAACTTACTTTATCTCTGACCATCATTGTCTGATCATCACTATGATCAAATCATTCCCAACTAGGAATGTCTCTAGTAAAAAATTGTTATAATCTAGCACTCCCAGATATAATGAGAACCATAATGTGAGTCCATGAAATACACAGAAAAATGGTAAGTAGATGTGTGCACTCTCATAGCCCACTATGCTAAGCATCTACCTCACCTCATACACACTATGTATGAAACATGGCCTAACCTCAAGCATATCAAATAAGGTAGTACAATTGCCTATTCACATTTCTTATGTGCAAACCTTGCCTTTCCGCTTTTAGGCTACTTGCTTGCAGACTTGCCTTGTTTGTGATCACATACAGAGTGATTGTCTCAACTACCCCTCTATTTTCTAATAATAAGAAGATCATACGAATGAACTCCAAATCATATAAAAGATACGATCTCAGAGACGTCTCTCCCATACCATCTGTCCATCTGTCCTACACCTAGGTAGAATACAAAGTTTGATGTCCCATACCAGCAAACTTTATACCCCACAGATGCATGTATGAGACTAAAGTCAACAGAGTCTCCTCTGTCCTATTGAAAATGTTCACCATAAACCAATGATCAATAACAAGTATCTAGGGCATGGCTAGTCCATGGTGATCACACCATATCAAAAAAGTATCATAAAAACCTGTGGAAAATCATTTCCTTTCAACATCTCTTGCATAAACAATTTTCAATAATAGCATATTAAAACTTAACTTTAACTAATTTTTATCTATGCAGAATCTATGAAATTTTCCAGACTTATATAGATTTTCTCAAAACTTTCATTAGGCTTAAAAATCACTTGATTTGGACATTTCCTCAGAGTTTTATCACCATTTCATTAGAAGGGTCGAACACTTGACGACTAACTCTGTAATGTACAGTGTCATCTTCTTGAAGCCCTTACAGTGATCAAATAAGCTCCAAATCGCATTTTCTTTGTGCTCAAATATATATATATATATATATATATATATATATATATATATATATATATATATATATATATATATATATATATATATATATATATATATATATATATATATATATATATATATATATATATACCTATCTAGTTTGGCTCCACAAAATTTCATCTTAAAATCCAATCAAATACTCATTCATTATCATTCTATCTTTGCTACACCTACACTTAGGTGAGCCTAGAAACAATGTAACTGGAATTTTAGAACATCTTCTAACTATGAAGATAAATTCCAAAATCTTTGAACTTTAGGTATATCATAGGGTATCGTCTCCAAGAAAAAGTTTTGAAATTGGAGCTTCCAATATGAAACAACCATTTATTCATGAAACACATGTAGCGATCTTTGGTAAATCCTCACCAGAGATTATTCTGAGACGAATAGGTCATTTGACCTACCATTGATGTCCAATTTTTTTCAAATTTAAGTAGCATATAGCTACTATTACCTTATTTTAGTGGTATGAAGTATTTGGACATTTGAGGCTTTCACAATGACCGAAATACTAGGCCTCTATACCTACAACATATTAACAATTTGCAGAGGCTCCCTTTCACTCTTTTCTTTATATCTCCTAAATAGAGATACATATCATCTTGATATTTTTTAAGCAACATATGGAGATGGATAGATAATCTTAGAAAGAAAAATAATCCAATTTGAGTAAACGAAATAAGAGAACCAATCACCTCTAGGTGACATGGTCTCTGGTCATTTCATAAATTCCAGAGGTTGCACTTCCATGTGCAGAGATCTTTAGAACTATCAAATCATCTTTATAATTATTGAAAATTGGTATCCTCAAAGTCCATTTATGAAGCTTTTATATCCAACAAAATCATGCAATTGGGATCTACCAATGAAGAGAGAGGCCCTTTGTAACAGGCCTATGTCACTTGTTTTAGGTCTCTACCTCTATTAACAGCACTTCTAGTACATAGGCCATTTGACCTTTCTATTGTTGATATATTTAGGTAGTGATGTGTGCGAACACACTAGGAACACCAAGGCACTTTTTTCTCACTTTAGCATATTTTTTTTTCCCCTGGATTGTATATATGCCTATAGCCCTAACGGTGTGGAGGTGATCGCAATCCGGGTGGATCGGGTCCGGTCGTGGCACACACAGGGTGTATGAAGCTAATGAATGTTGGAAGGTTTAAAGATGTGAAGGTGAAATTAATGTTGAGTATGGAGAAGAGAGAGATGTTGAAATAATTATGGGAATGGGAATGTAGGTGTGCAAGTTAGATTGATGACATGAATGATAAGAATGAAAGAGAACCATACACACGAATCAAATTTGGAAGGAAGAATGGTCCATTGGAGGAGCTTCTTAAACACTTCCTAATTCTAATCCATATGTATAGACTTCTTTGGATGATATGTATGCATGACGAGAATAGATGGAATCCTTACACATAAATCAGTTTCGAAAGGAAGAATGGTCCAATATTGGAGCTTCTTATACACTTTCAGAAACTAATAAATATGTATGGATTTGTATGGATTATATGCATGCAAGTGAATTATGATGATGGATTTTACTCACAAGCTCAAAGAAACATCCTCACTGGTTCAACGCAATACTGCGGAGCCTTCTCACACATAGAAGAAATAGAAGACATGTAAAAATACTTAAGAGACTGAGAGAGGTGACAAGAGACAAGTGACAAGTGACATGAATTAAAAGAATTTGAATTAAGTTACATGTAAAAGATCGTAGTGGTACGTCATGCTAAGCAGTCTACTGATCAAAGGTGGTTCCGACCCTCAAACCATGACAGTTCAACCGAATGTCACACGTAAGAAGGTGAGTTCCACTCCAGTGACCCTATGTCTGTCTAGGCTCGTAACGTCTAACTAAAGAAGTCTAAGACTCATTAAAATCAGCTCTAACTCACTCACACGCTCCACCGAGGGTGAGTCAAGATAGAGATGCTGGTTTCAAGAGCCTATCCTAGATTGGAGTTCTAACTTAAATTTGAAACTAGGTTCTATACTCATACTAGCTCACCTTGGATCCTCACTCGCTCAACCGAGGGTGATCGTCTCAAGGAAACCGTAAGCTAGCATGAGCCCTATGGATGCCTAACAATGATGCTCTAGGAGTTTGGAGGGGGGTTTATATAGTTTTTTGAATGAATTTGGGCCCTTGGATCTAGAGAAATCAACTCTCAACTCTAGGATCACTACTTTTGATTACAACCATTTGATTAATCAAATCAATGGCTTGGAATTGTTCTTTCTATCAAATCTAGTGTAAAGGAGTGAAATTTAGGCGCCCTCATTCTCCACCATTGGATCTGGGGATGATCTGGACCGTCGGATCAGTGCTGACATCAATTCGGATAAGATAAGCCACTATTTTTGGAGAAATGCTGCATTATTGATCTTTGATTGTAAAAAAGGTCTTCTTTTATGGAAAA
>CM035420.1:50054896-50064896 GCA_020310875.1 Ceratopteris richardii | reverse complement strand
GGTAATATCCTTTTGCCTGGGCTATTCCAATGTTCCCTTCCTTTTCATGCATCCACAAAGGCTCTGGCTAAATGTTCAACATGCCAATATCCTGGTGGTGATTCAGCAAATATCCTTCAACCCCGAATGTGTCACTTCTCTTCCTCAAACTCGTATAGCTGGTCTAGTTCCCTCTTCATGAAGTCCCGCTTTCTTATATGCTGTTGCCTCAAAAACTCATGCTTTACATACTCGTATTCTTCAGTTGCAGTTCTTCCTTTTTTGACTTAAATAGCTTTTTGAACATCTAAGCCATTCTGAAAAACATGTCTATTTATACATACAATAGGAGACCAGACAATGATATGATTGTTAGCTGCTTCGAGATCACGCTTTCAAAATCCTGTGCATCACCATAGCCGATCATATCCTTCTGAAACTTCAGTATTGCAACGCCAAGGTGTCCTTGATAGTTCCACTTCGTCTCGACATCTTTCAGATTGAAGCGTGAGAATCTACTCTTGATCTCGTTGTTACCTGGACCCACCCTCTTGATCATGTGCTTTAAGCGCTTCGTCTATGAATCAAAGTACCCTCTGTGCTGTTGAATCCTCTTCTTCTTGAAAGTTTGTGCGTGTTTTTACCAACTTGGATATGCCTGTGCCATGCTTGTTGAAAAATATCCATGTCTTCTGCAGAAGCCATGTACCCATACAGTATCCTATCACCACCTGGCTGAAATATCCTTTTATAGTGTCTGTCGGTCCATACCAGGGTTTGATTTCCCAATCCTTTCTGATCGCACTTGTTCTAGTGGCGGAACAAGTATAGCCAGCCATCTCCTGCGAAAAAGTGTCCAGCGATTTTGAACATGGCTATCCAACTGTTGTTTTAATAAATCTATGTCCACATTTGTCATCAATGTGGCATTTAGTTCTACACCCTCATCTTTTAATATCTGCTTTTCGAACTCCTGCAATACTTGTATCTTGACTGCAAAAGTTCATTTTCGGCTTGCAGGTGAGCATTCAGGGTAGAAAAACTGGACATTTCGGTTTGAATTTGTGTTTGGATAGCTTGCTGCCATTGATTAAGGTCTTGGACATACTTTTTTACGGTGATCAATTCGGCCGTAATACGCTGGTTGTTTTGCTGTAACACCTGTATTAACACATCTTTGTCATCCAATTCTTTTTGCATTTGTGTCATTACTGAGTTGGACTTAGTCATCGTTGCTAATAACAACTCGTTCCTGTGTTGAATTGCTTGTTCTTGTTGCCGTAAATATTGGGAAACCTCTTGGAGTTGGTTTTGCATTCTTGTAACAAAATTGGGTTGAGGGTCGTCCGGTGCTTGCTCGGGACTGGCAGTTGGCACGTTGTCTGCCATTCGTCTTCTAATGGACAGCCGAAATGGCGTCCCTACTGTCTGATTCTGTACGCTGTTACCTGTGTGGAATAAAAGATGCAGACGAGGTGGAGGGTTGGGCTTCTTCCTGAGGCTTTGTGTGGTGTTCTGAATATATTTGATCATATTCACCGGGGTAAAAAAGGGGGCGACCAGTGTAACTGTTTATCTTTACAGATTGGACAAAATTAAATATAGCAGCTAAATAGGCTGCTAGTCGACTATTGGTGTGGGATCTTCTCTTATCCCCAATAATGATTTGTGCGTAAAGGTGGTCATAAAGCCAATGTGCCCAGCTAACCGGACCTCCTGCTTCGGCATGCAATAGGGGGGAAAATTTTTCTTTCGACATTAAGTCGAATTTTACTAATAAACAAAGTTTTTCTAAATACCATTTAAGTTGTTCTCGTCGGTGATAGGTGGCGTTTTTCAACAGGTAATATCATCGGGGGCCTTCACAATTGCCAAATTCCTTCTTCAGATCCTCATTTGAACATTTAAGATATCGGGCACCATCATAGATTGGTAGTTTTAAATACGGCTGAGACGAGCTGGGGCGAAAATCGTACCTGATTGAGAATAAAACCGTTGGTTTGTCGCATACTATGTAATTGGTCCTCTGCATCATTATTCGCAATCCACTGTTCCCACGGTAATTGGGCAAACTGGAGGAGACCTATCTTCTGTAGCCATTCTTCATTTTTTGGCGATTTGGTGTCGAGCTCGATTTTAAATTTGGTGGAGAATTTATGCTGAGTTCTTTCTGATGCAGAAGTTACTGCATCATCTGATTCATCTTGTAGAGTGGTATCTGTTGTTGTTACCACATAGGTCTGCGTATGGGCACGCTTTCTGAATTGCCAGCGGAGAGTATCAGATTCCGACATGCTTGGTGAAGGTATACTGGAAAAATATACTAGAAATTGCTAACAGGTGCTGAATCTTGAAGAATGCTAATTTAGAAAGCTATACTCTGTAACCGCATTTATAGACACCGATGCTTGAACGGCCATTTGCTCTACTGATTGTATGTCAGTATGACATGACTCTTCCCTCCCTTGATAATATTTGTATCCGAATAAAAATCATTATGCCGTATGTTACATTGTCGGTTGGTGCTAGATTGAACCAGACTTGTCATGTGTGAAAATGTGAGAAATCCAAAATTTGATTATCATATTCATACATTATGAATTTGGATGGGCGAATATACTCATTCATCGATGAGACCTTCGAGGTACATACTCCTAGCCGATCTAAATGTTCGAGCTATCTTTTTCTTAAGAGTTTCTAATAGTTGTTTAGCGTATCAGGCTCTAGAAGCTGGGCATCTATTCTAACAGAGCTAAGTGCGATGGCTTCGGTGAGTACATTCTCGGCCTGGGTCTGCACAAAAGCTTCCTGTAGATAAAAATCATTGGCTAGTGCGGTGTCCTTGGAAGTCTTCATTTCGTCTAGTTTGGCTTTTAGCTCTGCAATATACTCCTTTTGGTTGCGTATTTGGTTGTCTTGGCGCTCAAACTGCTGGGTTTGGAAATCCAGAGTTTTCTTTAGTGAATCTTGTTCTCTGCGCGTACTGTCGATATCCTTGAGGTATTGTCCTTCGCGTATCAGCTGGCGTTTTAGGATACTGTTTACTTCATTTGCGCATTCTTCGGCTTTCCGTAATTGTTCTTGGATTTGTTCGGTTGCTTTCTGCTGCTCCTGATTCTCTTGGATTGCTTCCTGCAATTGAGTCTTTGTCTCTGCAACCAGTTCTTCGAGGGAGGCATTGATATCTTCATTTTCGTGGAGGGTGACCTTCAGGGCACGGATTTCTTCATGCGCGGCGTGTAGTAGTCGATCTTTAGCTGTAAGTTGTTCAAGGGCTGCATCTCGTTGTTCTACTAAGGTCTGTTCTGCCGAAAATTTGGCTTGTAGCTCTGCTAACTGCATCTGGAGCTGATGGTTCTCAATCTTTGCGGCTTCGATTTCTTCCTGGAGAGGGGTGATGTCTGCTTCCAGTACGTCGACCTTGTTTTGATATTCGGCCTTCAGGTTGTCCGTGGCCTCCTTAATTTGTATGGGCAGTTGGTGTGATAACTGCATGAGAAACTGACCCATGGATGCTAGTTCTGAAAATACGGTGGGTGGTGGTGGTTGGCGAGGCTGAGAGGAGGTATCGGTGAGTAGGTTTTGGGAGTTTGGCGGAGAGTAGTTAGGGGAGGAAGAGGAGGAAGGTGTAGGTTCAGAATCGAGTCTGCGGGATGGTTCCGGTGGGAGGTCAGGGTTGACAGGTGGGATGGGTAGAGCAGAGTCAATAGTGGTTACCTTTGTAACATTCTGTTGTTCGGCTTCTGTATGATTGATGGCCTCAATAAGTTCATCCAATGCTTTTGTGGCAGTTTCCGGTTCGTCCTGTTGATGATCAGACTCCTTTTCGGTAGACAGTATCTCCGTATCTGCTTGTATTTGTTGGTCTTGTTGCTCTGTCGAAGTGTCGTTATGTATTGAAGTGGCGGTGTCGTGGTAAGTTTCTTCTTGCTGATCTTCTTCGGCGTCGTGTTTCTTTCCGGCGGATCCTTGGACTTCACTTTCTGAAGAGCTGATTCTGATTCGCTTTGTATGGAAGAGTTGATTGATCTCTTCGTCGTCTTCTTCAGTTTCCTCGAGTGGTTGTGCTGATTCTTCGTGCCTAAGTGCTGGGCCTGTGGGTGGGGGTTGTGCAGCTAGAATGGTTGGGAAGAGAAAGGAGATGATGTGCGGAAGGCGAGAGCGCGGAGAGCTGCCTTTCTGGAGTTGTTTTCACTATAGCGACGGATTCTTTATGGATTCGTTGGAAGAAATAAGAGGCAAAGTTTACAGGTTCACGGGTGGCTAATTCTAGAGCGGAGTAGAAGGGGCGAGAGATACCGTAGGTTCGTTTTTGCAGGTTGAGGATGGCTACAAGAAACTGTAGGGCGGATCGTTTGGGTTCTGGGCGGCAGAGAATGGCATATTTGTTGGATGAGGAGCGGGGAAAGAGTGCGTTCATGCGAGCGATAGGGATGCTAGGGCCATTTTCGCGTCCTTGTGGGGTGAGGCGGTAGATTGCAGAGAAGGCTTGGAAAGTGATGACGGTCCTATATGGAGGAGAAGGGAAGACCCACTGTCGTTCGGTGACGGGGAATTGGGCGATGGCGTGGATGATTTGTGTGGAGAAGGGATGGGCTTCCACTGAGTGCCAAGGCAACTCAGCGAAGTTGGACAATCCTCTACAACGCAGGTATTCGCTGACGTCTGTCGGGATACCATCAAGGAAAGCAGTGTAGTTGGCTAGCGCTTCCATGGTGTTTACAAGCACTCTTACAGATAACACAGAAGACAAGGGAATACGTATAGTCTCGAGAACACAATAGTGTTTAGGCACAACCGAGGGGGTTAAATAAGGAGAACACGGTGAGAAAGGGAAGGGGAATGGGTATCATTATTCGGTGCGTGAAAGGTACTGTTTGCATGCTGACGTGTGTGCTTGAGTGACCGGTAGGGAGAGGCGGCTAGTAACATAAAGATTTGTACAAAAACTACTAAAAGGGAAGAAAAGAAAAAACACAAATATTTATACAAAACGCGGTTCGCCGCCGAATAATTTAATGCGTACTAGTACTGGGATAATACAGGCGCAGCTTCGACCCATTGATTACCTTTGGAAGTGGATTTCCGGTCATCGTAGTCAACCGAAAAGTTGCCGGACCAACTTGTTCTGAAATCTTGAATGGACCGAACCAACGTAACTTAAATTTTCCTGCTGATCTGTTGGACTTCGCATTGTAGAAAAGAACAAGCTGTCCGACCGAAAATACTGAGGTTTTTAAATTGCGGTCATGTGTCCTGGCCTGTCTTAGTTGGATTTCTTTCATAGTTAAGAAACTGAGCCATCTGTGCTCATCTAATTCTCTAAGTGTTTCTAACCGAAATACCAATGACTCTTCGGGTAGAAGCTTCTGAGAAATTGCTACTCTTAAACTTGGTATTACAATTTCCATCGGAGCTATTGCTTCTAGTCCATAGGCTAACTTGAATGGTGTCAAGCCGGTGGTTACCTTATATGTAGTGCGATAGGCCCATAAGACTGCAGGTAGCAACTGATCCCATCTTTCTGGTGTTTCTCTAGTCAATTTCTGAAGCATATTCAGCAAAGATTTGTTGGTACTTTCTGCCAATCCATTTGCACGGGGATAATATGGTGAGCTGAATTTATGAATAATCTGGAATGACTGTGTTAATGTTTTCATCAAATTGTTCATAAAATGGGTGCCCTGATCTGAAACAAGCTCTAGTGGCAATCCAAATCTTGGAAAGACATCTGATAATAGACATTTTGCTACTTCAACTGCTGTAGCCGAACGTAAATGCCATGCTTCTGCCCACCTGGTTGTGTAGTCTGTGCAAGTCAATATATACCGGTTATTACTGAATACCGCGGGAGGTGTGATTGGACCAATAAAATCTAGACCCCATTTCTGAAATGGTTCTAAAGGAAGTACTGGATGAAGTGGAAAGTAATGGCGTTGTAGTGGTTGTCCAGTTCTTTGACAGCTATCACAAGTTTTGATAAATTCCAATACATCTCTGTACATAGTTGGCCACCAAAGTCCACTTTGCAGAATTTTTCGGTGAGTAAGATCTGCTGCAAAATGTCCTCCTGTTGGACTTGAGTGAGCTAAATTGATGACTGAATTTACTTTGTGTGTAGGAACACACCGGAGTAAAATTCCTGTATGATCTGCATAATAAAGTTCTCCAGCGACTAACCGGAATCTTCGACTAAAAACTGCAATTTTTCGGCGTGTAGCTGTAGGGACTTCAGAAGGTAGACATCCATCTGAAAGGAAGGTCAATAACTGATCATAATACGTAGTTGGCACTGGTTGGTTTGACAATTCCTCAGTAGTTGGTTCTGAAGTATAGATGGCTGGCGTTGTATCATTTATACCAACCGGAGGTTCACCTGAATCTAGGCGTGACAAAAAGTCTGCTAAAACATGTGAACTACCTGGCCGATGAATGACATCGTAGTCGAATTCCTGCAATAGTAGAACCCATTGTGCTAGGCGGCCACCTATATGTTGCTGCCGAACCAAGTACACAAGTGCAGCATGATCGACATGAAATGTAAATTTTCGGCCGAGCAAATAATGTCTGAATTTTTTTACCGAATACACTAGTCCTAAGCATTCCCTCTCAGTCACCGAGTAGTTCTTCTCTGTAGGTGCTAATCTTCTGCTAGCATAGTATACTGGTCTAAACCATTTATCAGTTTGTTGCATCAGTACACTTCCTATTGCTATATCAAATGCATCAACAAATACGTGAAATGGGTGATCCCAATCTGGTGGCTGTAAAATGGGGAACCTGTGTTAATAACTGTTTCAGTCGATCAAATGCTATCTGACATTCCTGAGTCCATTCGAATTGCCGTGGCGTCTTGGAAATTAATTTGTTCAGTGGTATTGCCACATGAGCAAGCCACCGTAAATGCCTTCCATGCCATCTCACTTGACCCATAAATCGCATTACTTCCTTAGGTGTATTAGGCACCGGAGCTTCTAATACTGCTGAAATTTTATCAAGATCGACTTGAATACCCTGTGCTGATATGATGTGACCAAGTAACTTACCACATGAAACCGCAAACACAGATTTGTTTGGGTTTAAACACAATCTATATTCTCTACATCTCTGAAAGCAACATCGTAAATGTACCAGATGTGCGATCATCTTACCGAAAATTGAAAAATCGTCAAGGTATACTTGCATAAATGAGGTGAGATAAGGAGAAAATATCTCCTGCATACATCTTTGAAATGTGATTGGCGCATTCCTCAATCCAAACCACATTACGGTACAAGCAAAGACACCCCAATTTGTAATAAATGCAGTTTTTGGTATATCTTCTTCAGCCATTCTTACTTGATTATATCCACTGTATCCATCTAAAAATGAATACATCTCATGACGTGCTACTTTGTCAAGCATAGTATCCAAAAAAGGAATCGGAAAAGGATCCGGTATTGTTGCAGCATTTAATTTCCGATAGTCTATGCAAATTCTCAATTGCTTGTTTTTCTTTGGTACAATTACAATCGGTGAAATCCATTCCGCATGTTCTATTGGTACTATGAATCCAACTTTTAATAACCTATCAAGTTCAGCCTTTACCTGTGATGCATAATGTGGATTCATCCGGTAGCTGGTTTGCCTTATCGGTTTCGCTTCTGGTTTTAGCATAACTCTGTGTTGATAAATACGAGGATCCAAGCCCTTCATGTCTTTGTAATCCCATGCAAAGACATCAGTAAATTCTTGGAGTAACTTGATTAAATCTGCTTGAAAGGCTTCAGGTAAGTTTTGCTTTATCTTTACAGGACGAGGGTGATCTTCATCTCCAAGATTATAAGTAATTAACTGGTCTTCTGGAACATAAAATTGTTGATATTTCTCTGTATTAACTGATGATTCGAGAAGTTGCTGTAGTTTATTACCATGAATCGAAAAAGTATCTTCGTCCCTAGTTTCTTTGGCAATGGGTATTACTGTACATACTGAAGCATTCCAGGTATCTACCACAGACTGTAGATCAATAGTTCCTAATGTCATCAAATCAACATTATTTTTCAGAAATTCTTCTTCTTCCTCATCAGACAACCCATCTAACATATGGACTGGTTCGGCAAAATATGGTCGAGCATGTAACTCACAGGGTTGTATCGCATCTAACTTTACAACACATTTGCGATTTTTATCTTTGAACGTAAGTTCCTGGGCTGACCAGTCTTGAATTACCTTGGCTTGTTTCAACCAAGGACGGCCGAAAAGTAGATTGTAATCTAGGGTGGATTCCGGCAATTCTAGAACAACAAAAGTCATCTTGAATGTTGTGTCTTGCACAGTTATGGGTATATCTCGGACCAGTCCTACTGGATGAACTCTAGATTGATCAGCCATCCTAACAAAGAATTGAACTGGTTCTATCTTAGTCCATCCTAACTTCTTACAAAGTGACGCAGTGGCAATATTCACACCAGACCCCCCATCAATTAAAACTTGTGGGATTTGATGTTTATGAAACCATACCGTAATCAGAGGAACTGAGTGATCTACCGTAGAGTCTGGCTCTGGTTGTACTGTTGCGGTAGCCGGAATGCAAGCAGATTTTGTAGTAGACTGTTGTTGAAATTGTTGGCGTATTCCTGGTACTAATGCCAGTAATTGCCCGAAAGGCAGTGTAATGGATGCTTTTGACAATATATCCCAAGCTGGTTGCAATTGATTTGCATCTTCCTTAACTGTTGAAGATGAAGCTTGGTCTGAAGATGGTAATTCTACTGCAGATGAGGTACCTGCTTCTGTATTGTCAGCACGAGCTTGTGTCGTATCCGGGGATTGGATTACTGGAGTAGGTTCTGGAAAAACAGGTGGTTCTACGGTAGTCCACTGGCTCGCTTTATGATACATTCTGTGTTGTTCATGTATCCCTGGTTCAAATAATTCTGCTGCTGGTTGCAATTGTTTACCGGAACGAGTTTGAAATGCTGCTGCCTGCGTCTCTACAGGTGTGATTGTTACCACATTGGCCATTGGGTTTTGACGTTCCTTTTTCCTTTGATCATATTCCGCTGCATCTCTACAAAATCTTCTAATATGGCCCAATTGTCCACAAAAATGACATCGAGGTGGTGGTAAATTATGAGTTTCCGGTGATGGTCCATTCTGCCAGCGCGGTGTGTTATAGTTGTTGTTCCTCTGTCCTCGATAATGTCGATAACCTTGTTGTTGATTGTTTCTCAAATGTGGGGGTACATATTGATTGGCTGGCTGCCCGTGTTCCTGAATAATTGCATTAACTGTTGCTGTTCCTTGTCTTCTGGCATTGTATGCACAATTCTCAGTGGTATGTCGAACAATATTACAGATGGCGCAATAGGTCTGATTTAACGCACACTGGGCACTAGTATGTCCTGAATTCTTGCAGGTGGTGCAATATACTTGCTTAGTTATATCTTCAGCCATATGCTTGTTTGTTTTTATCCATTCCAAATCCTCTGAAAATCCACCAACTTTGTTTTCCAGCTGAAGGGTCATTGCGATCACTGCATCAAGGGTCATGGCTCCTACACATCTTATAATCATGATTTGTCTAAGTTGAGGAAGTAAGCCATTGATAAACCACTGTGTAATAACATCGTCTGGTAAATTAGCATGAGCCTGGGGTAACTGTCTTAAATGAGTTCTGAAAAGGGTAGCATACTCTTGTACAGTTTGATTTGGTTTCTGTCTGTTGTTCTGTAAATACTCAAAGATCTCTGCAGGATTCTTTTTCAGCCTAAATCGCTGCAGAAAAGCATCTCGTACTGCTTCATAAGTACCGAAATGATTAATATCATATTCAGTAAGCCATCTTGCTGCTTCATTCACAAGTGTAGATTGAAAAACAAATGCTTTGTATGCCGGATCCGGTGGATGATTGAGGACAGCGTAACTGATTTCAAAGGTACGCACGTGAGCATCTGGATCATCTCCTGGAAATCCACTAAACTTTGTGTATGTTACTCCCGTTGGAGCCAATCTGGGTTGACCTAACTGTCGTTGCGGT
>CM035420.1:50039896-50044896 GCA_020310875.1 Ceratopteris richardii | reverse complement strand
AAGGACTAAGAAGTGAAAGCTCAGAGTCAAAGCTTAAGGAGAAGACTATTTGACATCAAGAAAGACAAAAGGAGTCCAATTCGAAGTAAAGGTACATACATTGTTTGTAAAGCTTGAAGATTTCAATACACAGGTGGATACAAGATGGGAGAAAGCTTGCAGATTGATAAGCTAGATAGGGAGAACTATCCAGCATGGTCCATGAGGATGGAAGCACACCTCATGAGCAAAGATCTTATATCATTTATTACAGGAGATGAAGAAAAACCTGAGTTTGCAGATCCAAGTATTCCTACTAGGGAAGAACTTGCAATGTTGAAGACTTGGATGAGAAAGGATGCTCAAGCAAGGAGTATCATCTACATGGCTGTAAATGATTATCTTTTACCTCACATCAGAGGTTTGGAAAGTGCCACAGATGTTTGGAATGCCTTGGAAGAGCATTTCCAAAATACAACTAAGTCAAGAAAGTCTTCACTATGGGCTGAGTTCACAACCTTCAAGAAGAAGAGCTCACAATCAATTTCAGACTATGTGGCAAGGATGAAAGATATTGCAGATAGCTTGGGAGCAGTGGATGAAGATATTGAAGAAGAAAAGTTGGTAAGACAAATACTTAGAGGTTTGAGAGGAGATGAGAAGTGGAAGCCTTTTATATTGTCCATAGAGTTGTCACTTGATCACTTTACTCCCGACCTTAATCAATTGCTAGGACATATGCTAACCTTTGAGCAGGATCTTAAAGGAGACAATGATAGAAGTACAAGTCAAGCTATGTACTCCAAGGACAAGAAAAAGAATGGCAAGGGAAAGCAATCAAATGATGATGAAGGGAATTCAAATCAAGCTAACTTCACAAAAGGGAAGACAAATTTCAGAGGTAAAGGAAGAGGAGGTAAGAACAAAGATAATGCTAAAGCTTGTTGGATTTGTGGCAGAACAAATCATTTGGCAAATGATTGTTGGTATAACAATCAAAATGGAGGATACAACAATCAGAATTATAGTCAAAGAGGTAGAGGAGGCAGAAACCAAAGAGGCAACTTCAGAGGAAGGGGTGGTAGGACATCATATGGTAGAGGAGGTGGAAGAAATTTCCAATCTCAGTCCTACAACAATAATTATTACAATTATGCATCAGATCAGAAGGATGACATGACTCTTATCTTGAATGCAACTCATGAATCAATGGGAGAAGATCAAAGAGTGTTTTATATTGACTCAGGGTGCAGTAACCATCTGAGTGGGAATCTATCTTTGATGACTGATATGGAAGCTAGGGTGAATGGACATACAGTTCAAACAGGTGACAATACCAAACATAAAGTGGAGAGCATTGGATCAGTGAAGACAAAGAGTGGAAGTACACTTCTGAGCAAGGTACTTTATGTTCCTACTATTCCTAAAAATTTGATAAGTGTAGGGCAAATTGTGGAGAAAGGATATGAAGTAAGATTCACAAATGATGGTGTCTATGTACAAGATCCAAATCAGGGATATAGAACCATAATTGCAGGTAAAAAGGAAGGAAGATTGTTCACTCTCAAAGTCCAAGGTAATGTGGGACATGCATTGTTTACCTATGGAGGTCAAAAGGTGTCTGAATTAGACCTATGGCATAAAAGGCTAGGTCATTTCAATGAGAGAGAGCTATAAAGGAGATGTCAAAGAATCAGGTAGTGCTTGGATTGCCAAACATTGAGGGGCAACATATGGTGTACAAGTGTGAAGCTTGTCAATTAGGTAAAGCACATAAGAGTTCTTATAACAAATTAGGGTACAAGTATTCAAATATGCTTGAATTGGTTCATACAGATGTATGGGGTCCCTCAAGGGACTATAGCATAAATGGATCCAGATATTATGTGTTGTTTGTTGATGATGCAACCAGGTGGATTACTTTGTATGTAATCAAGGATAAATCAGAAGTTTTCAAGACATTCAAACATTTTCATGTCTATGCAGAAAGGATCACAGGACAAAAGCTCAAGAGACTAAGGTCAGATGGAGGAGTTTGATGATTATTTGTGGAATGCAGGTATCAAAAGAGAAGTGACTTGCAGGTACTCCCCTCAACAAAATGGAGTAGCAGAAAGGAGGAATAGGACTCTTGTAGAGTTTGCAAGAGCCATGATGAAGGAAAAGAATTGTCCAAATTACTTATGGGCAGAAGCTATTAACACTGCAACATATCTTGTGAATAGGTTGCCTTGCAAAGCTTTGGATGGAGGAACCCCTTATGAAGCATGGTGGGGTAAGAAGCCTAGTCTTGATCATTGTAAAGTATTTGGATGTATTGCATATGCTTATGTTCCTTCACAATTAAGACATAAGCTAGAACCAAAAGCAGAGAAGTATGTGTTCATTGGATATGATGATAGACAGATGGGTTACAGGTTGTGGAGTCCATCCACAAAGCAATTTCTTGTTACTAAAGATGTGACATTTGATGAGCAAAATATGTGGTATACAGGATCACCAAATGAGTATACAGGTGTTGAAGAAATTCAAAGGAAAGGAAAGGCAAAGGTAAAAGTATGTGAAGAAATTGTTGATGAAATTGACTCTAGATGTAGAGTGCAGGATCATGTAGAAGAAGGGCCAAGATTTGATCCAGAATCAAATGAGGCTGAAACTTCAAGAAGTGCAGAAATTAGAAGATCTACAAGGAAAAGGAAAGAACCTATAAGGTATAGCTATGATACATCTTTCCTAACAACAAAAGATTATGCCTACATTGTGAAAACAGAAGAAGATCCAACTACTTATGAAGAAGCCAAAGGTAAACAGAATTGGGAGAAGGCAATGCAGGAAGAGTATGATGCTCTACTTGAAAATGAGACTTGGGAATTAGTACCAAGACCAAAGAATCAGAAGGTCATTGGATGCAAGTGGGTATATAAAACAAAGAGGTTTGCAGATGGTAAGGTGTCTAGATATAAGGCTAGACTTGTGGTCAAAGGTTATGCCCAAACTTATGGGGTAGATTATGATGAAACCTTTAGTCCTGTTGCTAAGATGTCTACAATTAGGACATTGATTGCTATTGCTGCTTGCAAAGGATGGAAATTATCACAATTGGATGTGAAAAATGCATTTTTAAATGGTTACATTGCAGATGAAGTATATATGGAGCAACCAGAAGGCTTCATGGAGTCAATTGGATCAGATTATGTGTGTAAGCTCAAGAGAGCTTTATATGGGTTGAAGCAAGCCCCAAGAGCTTGGAATTACAGATTGGTCAAGTTCTTGAATGAATGTGGATTTCAAGCATCAAAGGCAAATAGTAGCTTGCTAGTGAAGGCAAGTGAAAATGGATATATTTACATGTGCATTTATGTTGATGATATTATTGTTACAGGAACAGATGCTCAAGGAATCAATGAACTCAAGAAGCAAATAGAGAAGGAGTTTAAGATAAGTGACTTGGGAAACTTATCTTATTTTCTAGGAATGCAGATTGTGTATACTCAACATGGAGTATATGTTTCACAAGAGAGATATTTGAAAAATCTTCTAGTCAAGTTTAACATGGAAGATTGCAAGACCTCAACTACACCATTGGAGGTAAATCATAAATTAAGCAGGTATGGAGGTGAAGAGTTCAATGACATGAAGAAATATCAGAGTTTGGTAGGTAGTCTAATCTATGCTACCTTGACAAGGCCAGATCTATCATATGCAGTAGGTGTGTTGTCACAATTCATGCATTGTCCAAAGAAGACTCATTGGATTGCAGCCCAAAGGGTACTCAGATATATCAAAGGAACCCTAAGTGAAGGTCTGTATTATGGTTTCACTTCTGACACAAGAATCAAAGTGTTTAGTGATGCAGATTGGGCAGGTGACTCAGATGATAGAAGGTCTACTCATGGATATCTATGTTATGTTGGAGACAAGTTAGTGTCTTGGTGTTCAAAGAAGCAACATACAGTTGCTTTATCATCCACAGAAGCTGAGTATAAGGGAATGGTAGAAGCTGCAAAGGAAGTGATATGGTTGAAGACCTTGATGAAAAGTTTTGAGTTTGATCATAGTACTCCAATAATTTTTGGAGACAATATGAGTTCTTTGTATTTGGCAGCTAACCCTGTTTTTCATGCCAGGACTAAGCATATAGAGATTCAGTATCATTTCTTGAGGGAAAAGGTACTAGATAAAGAGATTGAAGTGATGTATACTCCAACAAAAGAACAAGTGGCAGATATGATGACAAAGAGTTTGGATGGACCTAAATTACAAAGGTTCAAAGACATGGCAAGTATAAAGAAGACAGAGAAAACCTCAATTGATGATTGAGGGGGAGCTGTTGGTGCAGACCAATCACCAATTGAAGGCTTGGGAGATCAAATGATGAAGGAAGAATCAATTCCTAAAGTGTGGAAGAAGATTACATTCAGAGGACAAGAGAAGTGTACATATATGTACATTAGCATAGTCATAGATGACTTAGATCTTTTGTTCAGTAAGAATCATGTACAAATTATCTATAAATACTTTGAGAGAAGTCGGGGCATGAATGAGAGCATATGTGACAATAGTTAGAAATCAAGAATGAGGGAGATAGAAGTTATGAGATAGAGGAAAGTGAATTTGAGTTAGCTCTCATCACTCAGTTGTAATTCTTCTGAGTAAAGAAAAATATTTGCGCCCGATGTTTCTGCGTGTTCTCCTTCTACAGTAGATCAATTGTGAAATGCTTTTGTACAAGTCTAAGTTGAGAGTTGCTTGACCTCTGTGCAAAGTTTTAGCTTCCAATTGTAATCAGGCTGAGTGAATTAAGTGTAGGAACATTCATATGTGAAGTATGTTCACTGGTTCCTAAAACAGGCGTAGATTTCGAAGTCAATGTTTTGGTCATTTCTCCTAGCACAGTTTAAAGTTTTGCATGAGTGAGGGCTTAATCTTTAAGTTGGAAGGTAAGCTACTCATGTCTAAAAGCATTTTGTAAAACGGGTTCTATTCAAGGAGAACCAAGTCTTAAAAGTTACAGGTGTAAA
>CM035420.1:50019896-50022396 GCA_020310875.1 Ceratopteris richardii | reverse complement strand
AGCAACTTCTCTCTCACATAATGATAATGAACTTCTATGTGTTTGGTCCTGGCATGATAGATAGGATTAGCTGCAAGGTGAAGAGAACTTGTATTATCTCCAAAGATAATTGGAGGCCTAGTATATAAGCCCAATTTTGAATACAAAAGCTTAATCCAAATTGCTTCTTGAGTGGCATTAGCTAGCCCTCTATACTCTGCTTCTGTAGAAGACAATGCAACTGTTGGCTGCTTCTTTGCAGAACATGAAATTGGTTTGTCACATGCAAAAGAAATGTATCCTGAAGTGCTTCTCCTATCATCTTTGCATCCTGCCCAATCTACATCTGAATAAACTTTTATGTCAATATCTGAAGTGTAAGGAAAGTACAAACCATGGTTCTGTGTACCCTTGAGATACTTCAAGATTCTTTTGGCAGCCTCAAAGTGAGGTATCCTTCGCTTGTGCATAAATTGACTTAGCACACTAACTCCATATGCAATGTCAATTCTAGTTAAGGTAGCATAGTTCAAGCTACCTACCATACTTTCATAACCTGTAATGTCTTGGACTTCATCACCTTCATGGGCACTTAGCTTTAAGTTCACTTCCATTAGAGTACTAGCTGCTTTAGCATCCTGCAAGTGAAATTTCTTCAACATGTCTTGCACATACTTCTTCTGAGTAATGTATATTCCCGAATTAGTGTAAACTAATTCAAGTCCCAAAAAATACTTCAATAATCCAATATCATTTATCTTGAATTCCTTCATCATCTGGCTTTTGATGCTTCTGATTCCATTTACATCATTGCCAATAATGATGATGTCATCAACATAGACACAAAGATAGATTACCTCTGAATTACTTCTCTTAATGAACAGAGAAGTGTCAGCCTTACTCATGACAAAAACTTGGTCTTGGAGGTATGTAGTTAGCCTGTAATTCCATGCCCTAGGTGCCTGCTTCAATCCATATAAAGCCGTCTTTAATTTGCAAACATAAGTTACCTTCTTGGGTTCTTCATAGCCAGGAGGTTGTGACATATAAACCTCTTCTGAAATCCATCCATTCAAGAAAGCATTCTTGACATCCAATTGGTACATGTTCCAATTCTTTAATGCAGCCACACTCACCAACACTCTGATTGTTGGCATCTTGGCCACAAGAGAAAATGTTTCTTCATAGTCAATGCCTTGGGTTTGTGCAAAACCCTTGGCTACTAATCTGGCCTTGTACCTGTTAATTGTGCCATCAGAATTTCTTTTCAATTTATAGATCCATCTGGATCCTATTACCTTCATGGAGTCCTTCTTGGGTACTAACACCCATGTATCACTCTCCTTGAGTGCTTCAATATCCTCATCCATAGCTTCCTTCCATTCTGATTTTGTGATTGCTTCTTCATATGATCCTGGTGCTTCATTTAGCAAATCCTTTGCAAGATAAATTGAATGTTTAGTAACAAGAGATGTATCATACCCATATCTGATAGGTTTTTTGCTCTCTCTTTGAGACCTTCTGATTGATTGAGTTGAAGATTCTGGTATGTCCTTAAGCTTCTTCATCTTCATTTTTCCTTTGGACTTCCATGCCTTGAGCTCTTCAAGATTGATTGTATCTTCATCATCTGAACTTGAGTCTTCTTTCTGAGTAGGTTCCTCCTTTGTAAGTTTTGGAAATTCCTCTTCCAAATCATAGGGTAGTTTGACCTTCCTGCACTCATTCTCATACCAAGAATCATTCTCATCAAAGATCACATCTCTGCTTACCATAAATCCTTTGTTGGTAGGGTTATAAAACCTGTAACCTTTTTTATTTAAATCATATCCAATGAAAATACATTTTTCAGCCTTTGGATCTAGCTTTCCTCTTACCTGTGAAGGAATGTGTACATATGCTACACATCCAAAAATTTTGCATTGATCCAATGATGGTGTCTTACCATGCCATGCTTTATATGGTGTCATACCATCAAGTGACTTTGATGGTAACCTATTTATGAGATAGGTGGCAGTAGAGACACTCTCTGCCCATAGATAGTTAGGTAATTTCTTCTCATTAAGCATAGATCTAGCTGTCTCAACTATTAACCTATTTCTTCTTTCAGCTACCCCATTCTGTTCAGGAGAGTACCTTGTGGTTATTTCCCTTTTGATGCCTCTGTCCTGCAAGAAGTCCTCAAATTCATTGGAGAAGTACTCACCTCCTCCACCTTAGCCTCTTTAAATTCCTTCTTGTCTGATTTTCAACTAATGCAAGATATTTCTTAAAACAATTAAATACTTCATCCTTGTGCTTCATAAAGTATATTATAGTCCATCTACTATAGTCATCAATAAAAGACACATAGTACCTTGAACCTGAGACTGAGAGGTCTTTGCTAGGTCCCCATACATCTGTGTGCATTTATCCTTTCTTGGAGAAGGGTAACTTGTGAGACTTACCAAGTTGACAAGCACCACAATTGTAAATCATATGTTGCTTGGATACATTAGGTATCCCAAGCACACATTGGTCC